>OY986063.1:18845889-19222524 GCA_963920205.1 Stenodema calcarata
TTTTTTGATTATTATTAACTTACTCAATCGTTTTTAGCACTCTACCTCTAACTACATTTAGCCCAATTCCACCCACTAAGTAAATGGCTAAACTGGTCAATCATTGAGATTATTCATCTTGATACCATACAAAATTGAAAATGTTTTGAATACCTGAAGAGTATTGGATGCGTAACAAATTTTGTCTTCATTTTTTGCCAATTTTTATGGACATTTCTTAGAGGGGCTTGATAGTAAATTTAACCAGCTTTTAGTTGGAAACAAAAACTTTTTTGGATCGGACAAGTAGTTTCGGAGCGCAGAGAAGTGCTACTTATCCCAAGTTAGCCAATCTTTGAACGCCTGTGGCGGATGAACTGGTGGACCCAATTCAATGTTTCTGGGGTGCATCAACGCAGAATTTAACGCTCTTTAAGAAAGAACAGCATAATACTATGATATAAAACCTCTTCATGACGCCGTGAACAGTTCAGGTCAGTTGCGTCCAAAATAACGGTTTCCTGTTTTTCGGTTTTTGGTTGGTTTCTGATAAAACCATTCGGTCAAGAAGCACGATTCTGATCTTAAATAAAATTGTATTAAATTGTCTTCAAATGCTTCTCGCACGACCTTTTTGTAGGGCCAACTAGAAAAATGACCGTAAAATAAAATGTGCACTTTTTATGGCCTTTTTTGCAGAGCTCTATCTCGGGTTCTACTCGTTCTTGGGGGATCTATTACCACTGAAATTGTGGGGAATCCCATAAATTCCTACATTAAAAAGTAATGTATAAAGTTTTTCTCCAAAAGGCCGTCGAGGTGGCGGGAACGTACACGGAAGCGCTCATTTCAAAATGCTCTCAAAAGCAAACTAACGGTCGCACTTAAACGCGGGACCTCTTGTTTTGTTCAGAATGATCCTGTAGGGGAGTTACTATCGATAGTATCGATAGTCTATCGACGTTGTTTTTGAGATTACCTTTGCTCGGCATATAATTACGTATTATCCACCTACCTAGTAGGTTTTAGGGGTTAATCAGCAGGGCAAACATGGTAAAATTTACTTTTTAATTTCCCCTCACGCACATCTATATCAAAATAATCCCATACATCAGACTTGGGAGGCATAATAAAAGGAAAATTCAAAAACTTGAAAGAGCCCAAATTATAGAACGCACTTAATGTCAACTGATTAATATTGAAAAAAAGAGAAAGGAATAGGCGTAGTTGCTAGTGAGTGGGGAGCTGAATTCAACGAAATTCAATTCCAGGATTTTTTTTAATATAGAGGGGGATTCATAGAAGTCATGTGTGTGTGTTGAGCAAACAGTTTCGAGAAGGAGAAACAAAAGAGCAGATCAGCGTATTAGGAACCACCTGACTCAGTTTGACAAAATTTATAATATTGAAAATAGAACAATAGAAGGAAAAAACCCAATTCAACGAAATTCCTTACTAAGAACAAGAACTTCTTACAAACTTCTTCTTAGAATGAGGGGTGTGCTAGGTGTTCCCTTTCCGTTTCGAGAAATCCCAAAGTTGAAATTTCAAAAACTATCGAACAAAACTATCGATAGAAAAAAACTATCGATCAATCGATAGTACTATCTAACTATCTAACACCCCTATGTACCTGCCCATAACGCAGGTGTGCCACATTCAAAAACAACAATTTTCCTGCTGCGCAAAACGTTTTGTATTCTTACTTTTTGATCGTCCCTCGTATGACGGGGCTAAAGATACCCTTATATTGTCTACGCTAACCTCCCACCACTGGTGCTCAGTTATTCCAAGGTGATGATTTCGACCGTCTTTCCTCAAAGGAAATAACGTGCCTATTAATATTTATTTCGGTGCACATCAACTAACCTCTCGCCGTCTTTGTAGGAGTCTACTTAGTTCGTCAAGCCTTTTATTTTCCGGACCGCAGGGAATATCCTGGAAAAGAACAGGATTATTCACGCAGCACCCTCGCGAAAAATAGTGCGAAGGATTTCATACGGCTTCTTCTTCGGCCTTGTACAGAAAAAAATAAAAAATAAAAAAAAAAAATACTCGGGGAACAAAAGACAACTCTTGTCCCGGGAACAAAAGACCAGGGAAACCGCCTATGAAAAATTCCTTGGGCGGTCCGGTAGAAAAAGCAAGTCAAAATACCTCACTTGGCCATTCGCTGCGAGGGATTTAGGAGTGATCACGACTTTGGTATTAAATAGTAAGCCCGGTTGATTATGAGAATTAAACTATCATAAGGAGATCCCCGAGTTGATTAATGAGCGTATTAAGTCGTTCACTTCTAATTGGTGGTACTTAGGTATTTTCCGTCTCTAATATTACGGAACGTTGGTACTTGTCAGTAGAGCTCGTGCCGCAATCGTACTTGGTGATTTTTTTTCAACTTCAAACGCGTCGATTAGATTCCTCTGCTGTAGTTGAGATTGTAGGTATATAAAATTTTCCTGGTTTTTTCTTACTCATCTTACAACTCATGGTGTAATTAAGACACCGATGTTACTCACTACTTTGTCAGTATTCAATTGATATGGTCAGTTGGACCAGTTCCTTGGTCTTCCACCATATCCACGATGTTTAATAGCATTCAATACAAATGAAACGAAACAACTTATAAATAATATTGTGCTTATTAGGAAATACAGGAATAATAAATTAAAGAAAAACAAATTATCGCAGTTTTTTCCGTCTGTTCTTTAGTTTTGTCCAGACTTGGACTAACTCCTCTGAACCCTCCAGTGAGTCGACTATCTCGCATTGCATTAGGTGCGATGCTTCTAGTCGACTATCACACGTGGAGGATCTCAGAGAGTTTTTTATACATTTCAGCGAACTGAAGGTTCGTTCATTTTAAGCAACGGAAAACCCGGCTGTTACTACTACCCTCAGCACGTTTTGCGCCAATTTCAGCGCGCCCTTAGTTGGCAGCCAATTGGACACCAACTGTCCCATTGACGTAGAGTCAATGGCCAAAGCAAATAACACTTCCATCTCACTTCTGAGAGCATCGACGTTTAGTTGGTTCGTTGGCATGTACTTCCAACGCGATTTTCCAATTCGTATGGTATGGTATGAGTTCGGTGAGAATATGGTAAGGTGCCGATTTGCAATGCAGTCTGGTATAGACAGAAGGGTGATCTGCACAAGGAAGATAATAAACCGTTGTGTCAAGAATTTGCAGAGTTTTTCTTTCTATCACGGCCCGAAATTTCCCAATTTTTCCAAGTCGAAAAAGCAGGGGGGGGGGGGGTCTTGGTATAGTTGCTTCTTTCACGTTGAAACGATCTGATTGCTTATGTCGTATTCGAGCAGGACCACGTTTACGAGATATAATACGACTATAATAAGAAAGGTCTTTGTTTATTGGCAACTTACCTACAGCACGAATACGAACTTGTTCCTTGAGATGTGTCTTTGAAACAAGTTCAAAAACATTTTACCATTAGGTATCAGCCACATTTTCAGTTACTTACATGTAATGGTTGCACAGATGTGTAGAGGACGAAATTGGCATTGGGAGATCGTGTTGAGTCAGATAAATCAAGAGCTGTCGAAAATTCTACAAAATGTTGTTTGTGCTGCTCAGGCCTCAAACCTCGTGCGAGTTGTTTTGTTGTTTGACTCTAAAATCTGTCTTTTTGTGCACTACGTCAATGGAATTTTGAAAATCACGTAGGATGTGGGCCAAAGGAGGTGTTAAATACCAAAAAACAAAATTTAATTTAACTGAAACGAGTGGACATTACGGCCGTAAACCATTCACCACTCTATGCAAATGACTTGATATCTTCCTTACTGGAAAAAGCATCTGATCATAGATATGTCTGTTTTTTGGCAATATTCTAAATTACAGCTTTATATAGTGAACAGCATAGATATTAGCTTTAGGAGCCACTCAGATGATCCGGGGCCTATTCTGCCTAAAGGGGGCTACATGCCAAATTTCAAGTCTCTACCACCACGGGAATTGCGCCAAAAACGTCACATTTTGTATCGAGCAAATTTGTATCACGCAAATTTTAGAATGACCCCCAGCCATGACACATATCCATGTCAAATCACTCTTTGCAAATTACTCAATTTCTCCCTTACTGGGAAAAACGTCTGATCATGGATATGTCTATAAGGCTTTGGAGCCTATCAGCTGATCTTGGGCATCAGTCCTACGGAGACGACATACCTATTAAATTACACCTTCATAGTGTGAATAGCATAGAAATTATAGAATCGGAAGCGTAGATCATACGAATCGAATCTATGAACGCTGTACCTATTGTCTCGAAGAATTGAATGGTAAAACTAAGGGTAGTCAAACCACTTGTCGCTCTTCGCCAATGTAGCTCTTTAAAACAACTAAGATCTTCAACTTGTGTAAACTTCCAATTCCAATTAGTGCGGTATCTACGTATCCAGAGTTATACTCATAGGTACCACTTAATTCGAAATCATGTCCATACAAAAGTGATCAAAATTTGATGACATGCTGAAAATATAAGAAGTAAAACGTTGAATCGCAAATCATGGGTCACGCCTCGAAAGAAAGCACGATCGTTGAAATCACTGCGTAGGTTTCGTTATGACTCCTTTCTGGGGTCGCCCCATCCATTCCACATACGTCATACACTTAGATATTTTCCTCTTCGGCGCAAAACCTCTCAATGATGATAGGGGCCTAACTAACGTTGAGTCACATGATCAAGTTCGGGAGGTTGAGGAAAACATGTGAAACTTCGAGACTATTTTCTTGGAGAAAGATAATTGGTTCCTAACAAGGAAAAAGACATGGACAAAATACTTAATCAGGACCAGAACGGCAGAGGCGGAAAAAACCCCGAAATTGAATATTTTCAAATCGCTTCGAAACTTGAATTTTTTTCATTCACTGGTACCTAGTCAAAGAGAACCCAACTGATTTCTAGTTTTAAAAAATGAGTAGGTAGTATAAATAAAACGAAGTGAAATGATTTTAATTTACCTAAGTGATTTTTATCGAAATTCGTCATTTCAGTGGTTTTCAGGCGATTTTTGCTCTATTAAGTAACTGTTAAATGACGAATTTCGATAAAAATCACTGTTACTGTTATTTTGACATTTTTGTGATATTCTCCACAGTTCAAGCACAAGTAATGGTTGCTGATTGTATTTTTTGTTTCTATAAAAATTACATCTTCCCCGTGATTAGTACGTTTAAGGAAAAATGTCAGCAATGAAATTAGTTTTTCCTAACTACATTGGGCCAGCAAAACAAAAAAAAAAAAAAATTGTTGTGTATATAATGAAGAATCTGCAGTGAAATTTTTAGCTTCCTATACCTACCTATTTAGTTGTTATCATCACCCAAATCGAAACGCGAATGGAACTTTAATCTAATTGGAAATAAACACCTTACTGTTTATTTCACATACTGTATTCTTTCAAGGGTCACCGTTTGTTTTCTGCCCAGTTGATGTCTCACTTATAGGCCAGGCAACGAATGATTATAGAGGGAAAGACTCGGAACACAAAATTTGACCGTGAGCCAGAGGAGGGGCGGGGGGTTAAAGGTCCCATTTTTCGGTTTTTCGCCTATAACTCGGAAACTAAGCTACAGAAAAAACCTCTCTTACCAAAATGAAAGCTGACAAAATTCGCTACAAGTTCTATCTGGTTCACTTAGTCGATATCTCGTATAGTTTCCGAGATAGAATTACGCCGAATTACGTCATAGTAGCACATTCCCAAGCCAAAATACCATATTTCACCAGTGAATTAAACAAACCAAAATAAACCATTTTAAGTAAACTAACACTCGCAAGTGCTCTCAAAGTTTTAAAAACATAAAAAAAGTTTTCTTAATCTCTTTGTAAGCGACTCTATGTGTTTATTAAACTTCAAATGTTCATCAATAATGACTCCCAAATATTCACAATCTTTGTCAAAGGGCAACTGGGCACAAAAACAACCTTGAGTCCATACACAATAATTGTGTTATTATAGAATTATATGAAATAATTAAGGTCATTGATATGCGTAACCATTTGAAATGAAGGCGCGGAATTCCAGAGGCTTATTAAAACCCGATCACCTAGCCAGCCAGCCCTCTGACGTCATACGCGCGTGCGTCATAGGCTCTGACGTACTAGTTGGCCTCCGGCCAGCCGTCTGACGTCATAGGCTCTTACGGCATAGGCTTTGACGTACTAGTTGGCCTCCTGCCAGCCGTCTGACGTCATACGCTCGTGCGTCATAGGTGCGTCTGACGTAGTGGCCCGCCTGTCGCTTGTGTTCTGACGTGATCTGAGGGAAAGGGTGAATCAAGGAAACAAATTTTTTCCGTTTCAGTTTATGTGCCAAAGCAAAGACATGAAAATGTCAAAAGAATGTCAACTCCATCCTGTTGTTGATACAGTCGAGAATTAAATGCTTGCATACGAGTCTGCAACACATTGGGACATTTTATGTCTTTAAAGAAGTGATTCAAGAACCTTCGAACAATGCTACATCACCTACCCCAGTAGCGTAGCATAAATTATGAAGCTTGTATTCGTATAGACAATATAAATGATTGAGAATGATCACCTGTGTGTAAACAATTATTTAAACAATCACGTTAACGTAATATGGTTAGGTAAATCGAGAGCTATCCAACGAGTGGTGAACGATTTTTGTACGATGATAACTGGCGAAGATAAAGTTCCGTAGCAACGAATCGGTTGTAAGCGAAAATCATCAGAAATTTTCGTGACGATTTCGTGTGACGCTTTTGTGTAACGTTTTTCGAATTATGTGCCAGAGTAAAGACATAAAATGTCAAAAGAAATAAAAAGTTTAGGTGTTGTTATTGACCAACAAATGAAATGGAAGTCACAGGTAGGTACCTAAATGTTAATTGTAACAACACTTTTAATGGAACTTATCAGCTCAGAAAAATAGGAAGGGATTACCCCCAGCACGTTAAAAAGCAACTGGTCCAGGCCCTGATCTGTCCAATTTTTGATTATGCTGCAACATGCTTCACGGACATGCAAGATGGCATGACATGGAAGCTACAAAAACCACTCAATGCTGCTGTTCGATTCATATTCAACTCAAAACTCGATAAACATATCACACCTTATATCAAAAAATAAAATGGCTGAAAATAGAATATAGAAGGGAGCTGAAAGTCGCAGTGATGCTGTATAAAGTGCAGATCACAAAAAAAAACTCTGCAAATTCTTGACACAACGGTTCATTATCTTCTTTGTACAGATCACCCTTCTGTCTAGATCACTAGGTCTAAATGTCTAGATCCTAAATGTTAGATTAATTATTATTATCAATTATCATTAATTATTATCAATTTTATCAAGTACCTAATGAAAATTATTATAATTTATTGTTAGGTATTAATAATTTGTATTTATTATTAATAATAATAATTATTAATTATGATTAATTAATACGATATAATTCTGGGGTTTTTAATACTACGTCGGTAATAATTTTTCTATAAAAGTAGTACCTACCTACCAACAAACATTCGAAATTACCTTCATTTCCGTAGCACGAAACGCACCTCAGAACAACAAACTCGACATCACTTAAGCCATATGATGTTCAAAAGAGCTTGTTAGTATGAAAATGGACCTGTATTTCAACAGTTTGATTCACGATCCTGTAGTGAGGCACAATCTTTGAGCCGTCATTGTGAACGAACGGCTGGTCGCACAAAGCTGCGGATGGTCTTAAAAAATTCTACGGAACAAACTCTATCTAAATATGAAATAAAAAACATACCGTTCTATATGAATTTTTCGAGATATGAAATTTTCAAAATTTCAAAATTCGTTTTGAACCCCTTCCCCTTGACCTAGGGTTATGAAAAGTTTCGAGGACCATTGTGGGGTAGGTCGAAACCCATAAAAAAAATTTCGTAATTTTAACTAAACGCTAACTGGGCAAAGTGGCGCGGACGGCGTACGGCGTACGGCGGACGGCGTACGGCGTACGGCGGACGGACGGATTTTTTTTTATTCGATTTTCTGAATCTACGTATCTTGAAACGTAAACCAACAAATTTTGAGGGGGGGTTAAAAAAATTTTTTCTTTGGGCGATTCCAATGGTTCATTATCGAAGATAATAAACCAAAACAACGGTTCATTATCTTCTTTGTACAGATCACCCTTCTGTCTAGATCACTAGGTCTAAATGTCTAGATCCTAAATGTTAGATTAGGTAATTATTATTATCAATTTTATCAAGTACCTAGTGAAAATTATTATAATTTATTGTTAGGTATTAATAATTCGTATTTATTATTAATAATAATTGTTATTAATTATGATTAATTAATACGATATAATTCTGGGGTTTTTAATACTACGTCGGTAATAATTTTTCTATAAAAGAAGTACCTACCAACAAACATTCGAAATTACCTTCATTTCAGTAGCACGAAACGCACCTCAGAACAACAAACTCGACATCACTTAAGCCATATGATGTTCCAAATAGCTTGTTAGTATGAAAATGGACTTGTATTTCAACAGTTTGAGTCACGATTGTGTTGTGAGGCACAATCTTTGAGCCGTCATTGTGAACGAACGGCTGGTCGTACAAAGCTGCGGATGGTCTTAAAAAATTCTACGGAACAAACTCTATCTAAATATGAAATAAAAAACATACCGTTCTATATGAATTTTTCGAGATATGAGATTTTTAAATTTTCAAAATTTGTTTTGAACCCCTTACCCTTGACCTAGGGTTCTGAAAAGTTTCGAGGACCATTGTGGGGTTGGTCGAAACCCATAAAAAAAATTTCGTAATTTTAACTCAACGCTAACTGGGCAAAGTGGCGCGGACGGCGGACGGCGTACGGCGGACGGCGTACGGCGTACGGCGTACGGCGTACGGCGTACGGCGTACGGCGGACGGACGGATTTTTTTTTATTCGATTTTCTGAATCTACGTATCTTGAAACGTAAACCAACAAATTTTGAGGGGGGGTTAAAAAAATTTTTTCTTTGGGCGATTCCAATGGTTCATTATCGAAGATAATAAACCAAAACACGGTATTTATTCGAAAGGTACAAAAAATTCTCTCTAGGACACGACTTAGCGACTAGAGGGAGCGAAGGTAGGTTACAAATACCTAAGCACACGACTGACCGATTTGCGAAGTCTTTCGAAGTTGAAAGTGTACAATATAATATATTGTACACTTTCAACTTCGAAAGACTTCGCAAATCGGTCAGTCGTGTGCTTAGGTATTTGTAACCTACCTTCGCTCCCTCTAGTCGCTAAGTCGTGTCCTAGAGAGAATTTTTTGTACCTTTCGAATAAAGCAAGCAGTCGTTCCGGATATAACGCCTTAAACTGGTTTGAATTTTTCGCCTTATGAAACAGTTCTAAATTATCATTGTATATTCGTTATATTATAACGAATATACAATGATAATTTAGAACTGTTTCATAAGGCGAAAAATTCAAACCAGTTTAAGGCGTTATATCCGGAACGACTGCTTGCTAGGACAAATTAAGAAGTAAGATCTTTTTCGTTATACACTGTTACCTACTTCGAAGTAATCAAAGAAATTAATTTATCCTTTTATTTTATTTATACTTTTGCTTTAACCTGACTAAATAATGTAATACATCATTTAGTCAGGTTAAAGCAAAAGTATAACATAGTACATTGCATAATACTATAATACTATTATGCAATGTACTATGTTACTTCTGTCCAGCAGGAAGAGTGGGCCAGTAGGCCTAATGCTGGGCAGATCAATGAAAAGATATTCAATCAATCAATCAATCTCATCCCCTCGCCAAAACTACTTACATTTAAATTGTGAGTGAATGTAAATGTGGAGGTCGGAGAGAAAGATGAAAGCGGTGGGGAGGGGGCAGATGTCGATGATTGATGATGGGGGGGGGGGGGCGTGAGTTGTCTCTTAATCCTTACGATCTCTCCCCCTCTCCGCCCCTCGCCAGAACTACTTACATTTAAATTTTGAGTGAATGTAAATGTGGAGGTGGGTGAGAAAGTTCAAACCGTGGGGGGGGGGGGGGGTGATTTGTCTCTTAATCATACGCTCTCTCTCCCTCTGGTTAGGTGGTAGAATGGTCTGATGTGACCAAATCTTACGCTCTCTTACCTCTGGTTAGGTGGTACGCTCTCTTACCTCTGTTAACCCTTACGCTCTCTCTCCCTCTGGTTAGGTGGTAGAATGGTCTGATGTGACCAAATCTTACGCTCTCTCTCCCTCTGGTTAGGTGGTAGAATGGTCTGATGTGACCAAATCTTACGCTCTCTTACCTCTGGTTAGGTGGTACGCTCTCTTACCTCTGTTAACCCTTACGCTCTCTCTACCTCTGGTTAGGTGGTAGAATGGTCTGATGTGACCAAATCTTGCCAGATTATGTAAATAAAGCGATAATCAATCAATCAATCCCTCTCCACCCCTCGTCAGAACTATTTACATTTAAATTTTGAGTGAATGTAAATGTGGAGGTGGGCGAGAAAGATGAAAGGGGTGGGGGGGCAGATGTCGATGGTTGATGAGGGAGGGGGGGGGGGCGTCAGTTGTCTCTTAATCCTTACGATCTCTCCCCCTCTCCGCCCCTCCAGAACTACTTACATTTAAATTATGAGTGAATGTAAATGTGGAGGTGGGTGAGAAAGATGAAAGTGGGCAGAAGTCGATGGTTGATAAAATCCATCAATCCACCGTCAACAGCTTGATAAAATCCAATCCTGATCCTAGGACCATGAAGAATAATGTTTCTCGATGAAATGATAGATATTATCTATCATTTCATCGAGAAAAATGATATAAAATTCTAACACACAAAATGATAGAAAAATATGAAATTCTAACACAAATGATATAAAATTCTACACACCTATGTCTGGCATGGCTGCGGCTAGAACAAATAAAACGGAAAACAGAAGAAGAAGAAGGAGAAGAACCAAACATTGGTAAAAGAAGAAGTTGTAGCTGCTGTGTACCCTACTATACGTAGTATAGTAGGGTTTTCTGTGCTGTGTACGATTTGCCACACAACTCCGCCGGTTCACTGCTCTTATAAATATTTTGAAATGTTTTCTCTTCCATAGCGGTGTATATTTGAGTTTCGAAGCTCTACTGTACAGATCTACAATTCTACGTAAGTTGTATGGTTATTAAATACAGAGTTATGTCCTCATTTGTGCATTCACATCCACCAGTTGAGTATATTCCGCAACTGGCTCTATTTGTTTTGGTGAACGTACATTAGTGTTCAGTCTTGATTAACTAATTCCTTGGATTTCATTATTTGCATGGAAAAATGTAGTAAAACATAACGGTAAGTAAATGCCCGGGAAAATCTTGTAGCCCAATCTTCAAAGACGTGTATTCTCGATGTTTTTGGTAGACGTCGACTCCAAATTGAATTTCTCCTATTTTATTTGCTTCAAGTGGTCTAGTAGTCTAGGTCTAGGTACAGCTAGGTCTAGTAGTCTAGTTAGCCCTGCGTAGGGAATACCTTCAACCTTCATCGATAAGAAGTCAATATTAGGATTATATCGTGAGGTTAGTGCGAAAACTACCCAAGTCCACCTTTTCAGTTTTGTCGGAAAAATCCAATGTATGGAATTATTTGCTTGAATTTTCCTTTTACTTGACGTATTATTGACGTACATTGAAGAACGGTAGGTCTGGCTGGACTTGGATACCTCACTTTTTCGAAATCTTGGACTTGGGTATTTTTTAGTGTTCGCTGGAAAATATAGAAAAAAAAACAATGATTCAATTTACAACAAAAGATAATAACAGTTTTAAGCGTAAGATCAGTTCTCCACTACTTTTTATATTATTGTACCGTTCCGGGATAAGATATTGAAACTAAACCACAAATAATAAAACTTGGAAGCCACTTCCTGAAAATGATAATAATGATTTAAATCACCCAGCTGAACAAATGTACCTATTGCAAGCAAAAATACTTTGCTGATTAGCTGGTCAAAACCATTAATACTACCTACCCAAATCCCAATTATTGGTTACCATCTCTCTGGTACGGTATTTCTGCCTCTTAGCAACACTAACTTGGACTTGGGTAAAAAAAAACTCTTCAAATTCTTGACACAACGGTTCATTATCTTCTTTGTACAGATCACCCTTCTGTCAAGATCACTAGGTCTAAATGTCTAGATCCTAAATGTTAGATTAATTATTATTATGAATTATCACTAATTATTAATAATTTTATCAAGTAAGTAGGTACCTAGTGAAAATTACAACAATAATAACAAATAATAATAAAATACAAATTATTTGTATTTATTAATAATAATACCTAATTATTATTAATTATGATTAATTAATACGATATAATACGAACCTGAATGATAGAGACGATGAATTAATTACAAATAAAATGTACCGATATAATTCTGGGGTTTTTAATACTACGTCAGCAATAATTTTTCTATAAAAGAAGTACCTACCAACAAACATTCGAAATTACCTTCATTTCCGTAGCACGAAACGTGCCTCAGAACAAAAAACTCGACAGCATTAAAACCATATGATGTTCCTAACCGCTCGTTAGTATGAAAAATTTTCATACTATTTTTATTCCATATTTAGATTAATTAGATTATTTAGATTAAAATTTTTATTCCATATTTAGATTAATTTTATTCCTTAGAATTTTTTAAGACCATCCACAGCTTTGTACGACCAGCCGTTCGTTCACAATGACGGCTCAAAGGTTGGAGCTCGAAGGTTGTGAATCAAACGGTTGAAATACAGGTCAATTTTCATTGAAAATTGACCTGTATTTCAACCGTTTGATTCACAACCTTCGAGCTCCAACCTTTGAGCCGTCATTGTGAACGAACGGCTGGTCGTACAAAGCTGTGGATGGTCTTAAAAAATTCTAAGGAATAAAATTAATCTAAATATGGAATAAAAAACATACCGTTTGATGGGAATTTTTCGAGATATGAAATGTTCAAAATTTCAAAAATTCGTTTTGAACCCCTTGACCAAGGGTTATGAAAAGTTTCGAGGATCATTGTGGGGTTGGTCGGAACCCATAAAAAAATTTCGTAATTTTAACTCAACGCTAACTGGGCAAAGTGCCGCGTACGGCGGACGGACGGATTTTTTTTTTTTTTTATTCGATTTTCTGAATCTACGTATCTTGAAACGTAAACCAACAAATTTTGAGGGGGGGTTAAAAAAAAGTTTTTCTTTGGGCGATTCCAATGGTTCATTATCGAAGATAATAAACCAAAATTCAAGTGGCACTAAAATCGCTTGGAGATTTTTCCAGTGAATTAGGTTGAAAATTGTCCCCTGGGTACTATTATCTCGTTTAACCCTTTCAATTCGGCGAAAAAAGTCAGTTTGAGTGCTCCCCATTGCGGAGAAAAGTGATTTCTCCTCCAAGTGATTATTGCGATAAAATAACTTTTCTGTCTGAAAGGCTTAAGGTAAACGAAAAGCTGATAGGTCGCATAAACGACCCCATAACGACGCATCAACAACTACGATGATTTCACAAGCTTCATTGCTGGTACATCATAATAATATTATGATAATTATCCTCATATTATGATAAACCATGAGCATACCCGCCGTAAACCCTAAGCACCTGAAATCTGGGCTAGGGTATGTCCGGCCGTAATCGAAGAGTCAATATTGCTGGGGCAGCATACCTAGTATGTTGTCATATTATTATGTCCCTCTGCTGCTTTTTGTAGATTGAGATCTCCTCTTTGCTGGTTTCGTCTGATGAGGACTCGGAGTATTAAGATTCAGAAAAATCACTATTAGGAGCGAGCTACCTCAGTTCTTCTCTTTCGACTCATTGTGAAATAGAAAAGAAAATTTTTGATCTGGTGGAAAGCGTTTGAGATATGATCAGATTGATCAGAAGGGACTTGGGTTGGGTTTGGAGGCGTTATTTTCTGTTCCCAAATGTTGTTCAGTAAATGGGACAGCTCATGTCCCGTTCGGTTTGTAAGGGTTAAAAAAATGGACTTGGGTAGTTTTCGCAGTAACCTCACGATTTACGTTAGTTATTGTCCACATTTTACACGATTACTCGGTCCATTTTCTTAATGTTTAGTGGTGTAATAATATCAAGCGTTTGGCCTTTCAGCTGTTGGCTTCCTTCAAATCGACAACAATGCACTATTCCAAGCTGCCAGAGCTGCAGGCGTATTTTAAAACCCACGATAAAATAAAAGAATACCAGGGCCATTCCTCGAAAGTTCACTCCGTGGGTTGGAGCTGCGATGGGTCACGACTTGCATCGGGAAGTTTCGATAAAGCCGTGACGGTATTCGCTCTTGAAAGAGATAAATTGGTAAGTTGAATTAATGAAAACACCACGAGTTCATTGACTTGCCCGAATTTGTTTTGTGGCTTTAAACCTTTACGTTTTGGGGGTTTTAGACGAAAGAACACACGTTTAGAGGGCATGGAGGTTCGGTAGACCAGTTGTGCTGGCACTCTTCGAATTCAGATTTACTGGCGACCGCATCAGGTGACAAAACTGTACGCGTTTGGGACGTCAGGACGCAAAAGTGCGTAACTACCGTCAACACACGAGGTGAGCACAGTGCATTGTTCTAAATTAATACTAAAATCCACAGTAATGCAGCATGACTATAAGAGCAAATTTTCGAAGAAATAACTGGTTTTATGTAAAATGTCTTCATTATACTGGATTTATAACAAATTTTTTGCCGAGTAACATCTCAGTTTATAGATTTTTCAACGCTGAACAAGATGGTGAAGTCAGAATTGCGATATCTCACTCCTTTATCAGATCAGAGCAGATGGACCTTGAATATCATCTTAAGTAACAACTAAGTTTCTTTATCTTCAAAGTCCTCGAGAACGGAATAAGATATCGCAATTCTGACTTCACCGTCGTGTTCAGCGTTCACAAATCTTTAAAATGAGGTGTCACTTGTCAGACTGTTTTATTTTTGAAATTCGTGGGTAATTTTTTCCCCCTAAAACTCCCCAAGACCCCCCTTAGAGTGGCCCGATTATGCCCATCTACGAACTTAGGCTTTCGATTGCCAAGACAGATTCTTTGTGCAAATTTGAACTTTTTATCCCAATTTTATCGAGAGTTATCATCTGGAATGACACATACATACAAGAGATTGGATATTGAAGATTTGATCGCTGGCAACATCATTCTTAAATTTCATGATTCCTGCTGTCTTAAATTGTATGATTCCTACTAAATGTGACTGTGATTACTATGAATTTCCTAAGTAAATCGCACGGTCATTTTTCGTGCAAAACTCAAAAGTAAATATTAGTGGCTTATTAACTAGGTTATCTCTTTTACGATTGATAATGAATGTTTCTTGGTTTTATGAACATTTTTCTAAATGCGTTTACTACGTACTACGTAGGCCGAAGTTGTTTTTGGTTTATTATTTTTAAATTTAGGTGCTGAGTTGTCTCTCGTTCTTTAAATTAGATTAAGGCCTGGATCTGGAAAATTTGAAGAGTGAGTTCTGACAAAGTGCCATTCGAATTGCCAATTGTTGTTAATTGTGTGATTTTACGGTTAACTGTTCCTTTTGTTTTATTAAAATCTTGCTGTTAAAACAGTTTTTTACTCACGTGGAAGTGTCGTTTTTCATAGCTAAATACAATAATCAATTTCAAATGACACTAATAAGTAGTATAATATATTGACAAGTAGTACACCAAGTGACAATACAACCAGTTGGAATTGCTATCCCATGTGGATGCACATGGACGTAATGAACAGATTCCTGTTTTTTGGCTTTCCTGAAAAGTGAGGTTTTTTAAAAGTGTCACTTTTCTTACATATGATTTTTGGTGTCTTTTGGCAATGAATTCAGGATGGTCTGAAACGGATTTTGGTATACAAAGTTTCGTAAATTCGAGTTTTAAAAATTGTGGACCAAGAACAATAGCTTGCATTTCTTCAAAAATTGGCTTAGATTGACCATAAAACTTCGTAATTTTCGAAAGATTGTTCGTGAAAGTTTCACAGGTCCCTCCATAAATTTCGTATGGGGTTTAGGCCTGATGAAAACTCGGTCCTCAATTGGACGTGAGTGAATCTATATCTCCTATACACTAATTCTCGACATTTTATTGAACTTTGTTGATTTATTACAGGGGAAAACATTAACATAACATGGTCTCCCAATGGCGGAACCATTGCTGTTGGAAACAAAGAAGATCTCATTTCTTTTATAGACACTCGCATGTACAAGATTCGAGTGGAGAAACAGTTCAGTTTCGAAGTGAATGAAATAAAGTGGAACTTGAACACCACTTTGTTCTTCCTCACAAGCGGGCAGGGCTCCATACACGTCCTTAGGTACGTAGTATTGTGTGACAATATTTAATTTTGTATTGAAGCCCTATTATTCTAGAGATTTTCCGAGAACTAATGTTGCCGAGTGACGAGTAATATTATGTGGTGCTACAGTTTTCCAGACCTGAAACTTCAGTATGTCGCTAAAGCTCATCCAGGGACTTGTATTTGCATCGAGATGGATCCAACTGGAAAGTATTTCGCCACTGGATCCGCTGATGCGTTGGTATCGCTTTGGGACGTCAGGGACATTGCGTGCGTCAGAGTATTCACTAGGTGAGCCAAATATTATTATCAACATTTTCAGGCAGCCGACTTGAGGCGTAGGTTGCTCAAAGGATAAATTGCATGACATTTTCGAATGACTTGTGGACAATGTAGCAGGGGTCTCCATGGTCCGCCATATTCGACGTTGAATCTTGAGTTTTTAAGGAAGCCAATGCGCATGCGCTCCGTCTAATTTATTTCCGATGGCTAAAGGCGTTGAAAGTCAAATATTTGATGTCGAATAATCGAAATGCAGCAGCGATCATTGCGGCAGCTTTCCGAAGCTAGTGTTATTGGATAAGAACTCTCGGAATAAGGATTACAACTGATTTGGTTTTAGGTGGAAGCCGAGAGGATCGCTAGCACATTTCGATGATTCAACGTGGAAACGGTTGAAAACCACGCTTCCACACGTCTTCGATTTACAACAATTTGATGGTCGATTCGGACCATAAATACCCTTAATAGAGAGTTCCAAGGCGATAAGTCCGCTTCAATAGGACCTCCTTAACGTTCAATAAGACCGTCATATCTACCTCACCCGTACTCATCTGTCTTAATGATGGGTGTCTTAATCGTGAGAATCTGTTTGGTCCTATAGCAAAGTAACCTTACATGTGGATAACAGTGATTGGTTCTCCCGGCCTTGTCAGTGTTTGTTCTCCAGTTGTCAAGTTTACTGAGATCTGCGTTGACTGAGTTGTCAAGTATAAAATCTAAGCCCAAGCGTTTGTTAACGTAAACGTGTAAAAAACGGAAAATACGGCGTTGCTTAACGACACTCTTAGACAGATAACACTATTAACGTCACTCTTGAACGGAACATGTTTGGGCTTATCCGGTTAGCATTTTGGTATTGCTCGACCTAGGATAACCCCTCAACAGCTGGCCCTATCGAAGCGGAACTCCTGGAATTCTCTGATGTCTTTTGCTAGTTCAAATTTGAATCAGTGCCTCTGGCAGCACGTCCTGAGAATTAAATAGATGAGCATGATCTGTAATGAAGAATCTAAACTGCCCGCTATGCTGTACCAAATGAGCCTATGAGCGCCCACGTCGTTTTATCTCGAAATTTCATGAACAACTTCATGGAATTGAAACAACACTTTTCTAGTCTCTTTTCTTGCTCAGATCTAAGAGAAACACTCTACAATAGTGCTCAGAAATCTGTACAGACTAAGTAAAACCTGTAGAAATGCCGTCTGGATGTTTTAGGTTAGACTGGCCTGTCCGGACCCTGAGCTTCTCGTACGACGGCGCTCTTATAGCCTCTGCCAGTGAAGATCTCTTCATTGACATCTCCGAAGTTGAAACAGGACAGCTCGTCGCTGACGTAACTGTGGAAGCACCTACATTCACAGTCTCCTGGCACCCCAAGCAGTATTTACTTGCATACGCATGTGATGACAAGGACTCTTATGATCGCAATCGCGACACGGGAAGTTTAAAACTGTATGGTTTTTCAAGTGACTCTTCATGATCTTACTAATTGTGATGGACATTCTGTGTTTAATTTCGATTCACCAGGTTCATTTTTTTAAATAATAAAATTAATCTGTACATAATGAGAACATGTGTTAGTCTTTTGGTAAAATCCTTGTGCAATTCCACTTGGCCACCAGTAATACCAGTCTACCTACAGACTGGTCACTTGCAACTAACAAAGGTATTGAATAAGTACACATTCGTTGTCTAAATAAGTTGTAAATTTTATTCGATTTTCAAATCTTTTATACAGTTTTCTAAGAAATCAATTAATTTTTGACATATTTCTTTATCTCTAAAATTATCCAGTAGAACTTTGGCTCTCAACGATTGGGGATTCATTTTAGATACACTTATCAAGCATTCGAGAATATTTTGTTTCAGAACGGGGTCCTTGTCGTCCAAGTGTATAAGAAGAGTGGAATAAACGAAATCGACCAAAGTCATGTTGCGCATGTCTTTTGTGGTTCTCGGTATGTGTTCAGAGTAATAGATTTTAATTACTTCGACCGCCATAGAACGCACGCCTCTATCAGCGTCATCTAATCTTTTCAGGACTTGGTAAAGTATTGTAGCAAAATGTTGTGGTTGGTGGGTGATGGAATTTGTTGCAAATATTTTGGCACAGTTCAAAGCCAAAAGACGAGTTTTGGGTGCAGGATCTTGAACGAGGGACATCAAAATGGGCAGGAGAGGTTCGATGTAGCCACTTAATCCATAAATCACTTCTGGGGACGAGGAAAAATCTACATCAAGGATCTTGTCCTTTTCTATTACCTCAGAACTGCTGTCAGTGGATGATGATGGCAGTTGGCTTGTTTCTTCTATTTTGAACTTCCTTGGACCGGCTGCTGGCGTTGATACCCTGGCTACATCAACATTGTCACCCTGTTTTGAGACTTTGCAGAGGCACATGTAAAGACAAGTGCAAGTTACTGTTCGTATGGCTTCAGCACTCCTCCCTGCAGTCCATTTCAAATGAGGTGGCAGTAGTTCAGCTAGCAAGATCTTCACAAACTTGGCCATAACGTCATCATTCGGCAACGTTATTTCAGGTTTGGATAGCAAGTCGTTTATAGCCATCATCACTTTGAGGAGCACTTCTGGATCTGTGTCAGGCTTCAAGGCACTTCTAAATATCGCGATGATTGAGTCTAAATTGTCACTGACTATTTCACCAGTAGCGTTGATCATAGCTAAGAATATGAACTGTTCGTGGCAATGTACTGTCCACACTGTATTGGGAAGCCTTTCCAGAAGTCTAGAGCAATGTCGTCCATACACCTCCCTTTTATTCCCGCCACCTATCTCTGCAAACATTTCTAGTAGTTTTACAGCTTCATTTTTGATAACTTCAGCTTCTGCAAGTCCAGCAATGCTCACCAAGCAGGCCCAAATTTGATCCCCAATTTTAAATGAATCTGATTGGCTGACTGTCAAAATGGATTTAATCAAATCGAGCAAAGCCAATTGTTCCCTGCCCTTGAACGTCGTATGGTCCATTAAGGTGGCAATTTTAGGCAACTTATCAGCTAACCCTGATCGTTTAGTTCCTCTAATCATAGCGGAAACTACTAACAGTTCACCGTCGTGGGCTTCCTTCATGTACTCCACAATCAATTGACAATAGACGTCTGCAGGGACGAAGTACCCCATGTACTCAGCTGCTTGCTTCACATTTGCTACTACAATAGGGGTGTCTCTATCCCTTGCTGCTTTGCATATCTGTGATATAATCTTGCGAATACTCATAGTGATGGAGTGCTCAAAATGCAGAGTAACTTGAGTCAGGAGCATTGAAGCTTTGATCCTTACGATTTCAACCCAGTCAGTTAGTTCATTAACCAGAGCTAGCAAAAATTTACTGGCTTCTCTCTCAATTAAGACTCGACAGCCCAAACTAGGTCGTTTAACCCCTTTTGGGTAATGTTCCAGTATTTCTTCTTCATAATTGATCTTGTCTTTCAGGTCTGTGTCATTTTCTTTTATGTATAGCTCCCCAGCTTCCTCCCACAAACGGCCAGCTTCTCTCGCAACGTCTTCGTTGTCGTCCGCCAGTCCAGATAGCACCATTGGGATCAAATGAGCGAAAAATGAATAGCGGTCAGGTAATTTCACCAACCAATGCCCGGCCAGCTTCACCAAAGCAAGTCTGACTTGGTACATTGAGTCTAACATCTTTTTATTGAGGGATGGAGTAACATCAGGCACGCATTTGTTGTCCCCTTTCAACATGAGCCATTCGATCGCTTCAATAGTAGAAACACGGACTTTCCACCGTTGGTGAGTAATATTTCCCACTAACGGAGGCCACATTTTCTTTGTGTACTGGTACGTTTCATATGGTAAAGCCTTCACTAAAGTAATCAACAACTGAGATGTTGTTTGTTTGATATCAGGCGACGGGTCTCTGAACAATCGACACACCATGTCGACGATTTCCGTCATGTAAGGAACAACGTGTTTATCGTATTTAATAATTATCACAATAAGGAACTGCGCTATAATCAAACGCAGTTCTTCAGAACCCTCCTGGTCTATTTCTCTGCACACACGGGGGTACAAAGCCGGTATCAACAGAGCGATGTTGGATTTGTCCACATCAAGCCTCTCGATCATGTTTTGACTCAAAAGTAAAGCGCCTTCTCTGACAACTTCCACGGGATCTTGAAAACTCAATATAAGCTGGTTCTGCAACTTACCGTGAATTTCGACCAGTATTGTATCGTCAGCTTTTTCAATTACCGTCTTCAACTCCTCGAGAGCCGCCTTTTTCTCTTTCTTGCTTCCAGAGAGTAGAACGTTCACAAACCGGTCAAGAGTCTGTATGTAACACTCTTCCTCGCCAATACCCATGATTGTAGAAGTTAACTCCAAAACTAAGAGAACGAGAGTATTTTCACAACGTTGGTTCAATCAATACAGAACTCGTAGCAACAAACAAACATACAACTTGGTTACAGTAGTTTTCAAGCATAATATTATTATTATGAAGTATTCAAATTACATCCCGCCATTAACCACTATGTCGCTTCATGTAACGAGTACCTATTATTTTTGGTGAATTGCAGTTGAATAACAACATTCTGGGTCGGACGGATCCATAACAGATCTAATAAGTATGTTTGGGCAGAACTTCTGATGAAATCATTGTAATACTACGAAACCGATTCTCCGTACGCTGGTAGTACTTCAGATGAAGACAAATGGATTAATTTAGTAGTAATGACACAAGCACTAAAAGGTGCTAGATTTCAAGATCAAATTCCTAGATTATAAATTGTGGGTGATATCGAAAATTGAAACGTGAAAAGTGAGCGTAAACACGATGGATACTGAAGCCTTGAAGTATCCATAAAAATTGTGGTATTGGTGTGTAGGTCCCTCCTGTTTCTTGTACAAGTGAAAAATGTGTTCGCCACCAGGTACAAAAATATAAAGATAAGCACTCAGTAGGTATGAGCTCGCGCATGCGCAGTGCCGTATCCTGTAGAAGTTGGATAAATATTTATTTTTCTCCCAATTCTTCAACAAACGTTTTCTCCTTAATTCGAATTGATTCCCGCAAATATTTATTCGTTGTTATCAGAAAAAACATGCGCAACGTTTCGGTCCTGCGTTCGAATTAGATTTTTTTCCCGTTTTCGCTCGTCGGGGATTCTTATCGACCCGATGCTTCCTTGTTGTAAGAAATTACCTCTTCTCCGTGCTCAGGATTTTAAATCGCATTTTAAATCACTATGGATTAATTCTGGAACCGCAGCACGTAGCTGAGTCCCCCGCAATCATTCTCAGGGCTTGGATGAGCCCGAGGATGTGGCATTGTGTGGAGCTATGCTGTGGACGTTGAAAGCCGTTCGCTTCAAGTTGGACAAACAGAATCTCTTCGTCTGCTTGGCTGTCGTGTCGCTTGTCGTCTACTCTTCTCTGTTCAGTAAATGTATCGTCCGAAGAGTTCACGGCGTGTTGATACTGGTAAGGGCGGGATTTACGGTAATTGAATGATGTAGAAACCAGCTCCAGTGAATCAGACCTGTGTTGTACACAGGAAGAGAAAATGAAGACATTTGACTAAATACACAACTTTTAAGGCCTGTGGAATGATTGAAAACTACAGAAACTCGGCGCTTCGCAAGGGCTATAAAATTATATAGCCCTGTCGGCTATAAAATTATAAAAATATGGAGCTTGCATGGGTTTGTCACTCACGGTCGTATTGATATTTTATTGATAAATTTTCCAACTCTTTATCATATGTTAGTAAACAAAAATCATATAATGTCATGCGCATAACTCAGCTTCCGTTGAAGTACAATGGTACAATATTAGGTTGAAGTACTAATCTGAAGTATTAATCTTCAGTAAAGTGAGAGCTTTCCAACAAATGGTGAACGATTTCTGTGCGATGAACGCTGCGGAAGTCCCTACCAACGGCTTGGTTGTAGGTGAAACTCATTAGAAAATTTGTGTGACACTTTTGGCCTGTTAGATGATGGCTAAAGTATGTTCCATGCTAAAATTGATCTCAAAGACGTCATAATTTATGGCGAAATTGATCGTTGAAATGTCACAAAATAGGGACTATACTGTTCTCTATTAGGTATTATTGGAAAATTTTGCGCTGGTCCCCATATACCAGTAGATTGCAATCTAGAAACATTCAGGTGTTGTACTTCCCCTGTTGTCATGAAAGTCGTACATAATAATCAACTAGTGGTTTCCATTTCAGAATGACACTTCCACCGAAAGCTCAACATCAAGGCAACGGTCGCTCTCCGACAAACAAGCAGGTGTCACTGAATATGAATCAGTTGTACGCCTCATCCCTCTCATCAATTGGAGTGGTCTTGAGTCACAAAATGACTCATTCAAGGTGAGACTTTTCATTTATAGTGTCTATCCACGTTCTTTAACACAAATGAATGTTAACTACTGTCTTTCTTGAGGAAAAACGCTCCTCACTCCCGTTTTTCCTCCATTCACCTTTGTTTTGATTTAATACTCAGTAAAAGTGTTCAACGTAATTCCAAGTCCATAAATTATGTTGGTTATGTTCATTTTATTAATGAATATATCGCACGGTGGGAGCAATACTGGTACAAAAAAAAAACTGCAAATTCTTGACAACGGTTTATTATCTTTTTCACCTTCTGTATAGATCACTAGATGATTGAATAATTATTATGAATTTTCATTGTTTATTAATAATTCGTATCAAGTAGTGTCAATTATTATCAATGATTATTAATAATTGTTATTGTGTGTGATTTAGTTTGACCGTCAGTAAGAATGATGTTGAGGGATGTCGAGGGTCGGTCAAATTCATTTGACCGACCCTCGACATCCCTCAACATCAATAATTGTTATTGTTAGTTATTGATAATCATTAATAAAGATGATTAATTATTAATAGTTAACTCGATATCTGAAAACCCTCTGCTGATCGAATCAGCTGGGCCAGTATGAATACCTATTGCACCGACAGGCTGCCTCACGGTTCACCCTCATGTTGTCCACTTTCGATGTGCTCCAACTTTGAGTCCTCATTGTGAACGTACGGCTGGTCGTACAAACCTCCGGATGGTCTTAAAACATTCTGAAAATTAAACACTTCTTGAAAACCAAAACTATACCGTTTCATTAGAACCCCTTCCCATTGACCTAGGGTTTTGAAAAGTTTCAAGGATCATTGTGGAGTTGATCTGAACCCGTAAATCACATTTCGTAATTTTAACACAAAGCTAACTGGGCTAAGTGCCTCAGACGGACGGTTTTTTTTTTAAATTCGATTTTCTGATCGAGGGTTTCACGGCAAAATCCCACATCGTCACTTTTGGCCAAAATGAGTTATGCATAAGAAAAACAAGAGTATTTGAAAAAATAGTCTATTTCCACTGAAATATGAGTACACTGTTAGACCCGTTTCGGCGATTAAACCATCGTCAGTAACAAAACAATACAGTTATGTATACCATTCGAAGCTAAGTATAAGTTAGGTAACATTAAATCTCTCGATTTATTTTACTGAATTACTCAGTAAACATAGTCATTGGCAGATGGTTTTTTGGCTCTGCTGAAAAGTTGCCCAAATGACGATGTGGGAAGTTGCCGTGAGACCCTCGAAATGTTGTGTGGATATAAGGGGGGGGGGGGGGTTCATTTTTTTCCTCGGGCGATTCTAAAGGTTCATTGTCGAAGATTTTAAACCAAAATTCGGCGAACACTTGCAGTAATGCTGTTATAAGTCCGACATCGTCGATTTCCAGCTAAATGTACCATCGGATTGCTTTTGGAGAACTGTACAAGGGGGGAAAACCGGTTTTAAGCCAGTTCAGAAAGAGGCCTCGTTGATTGATTATTAGAATCGTAAAATATAAATTGGGACGTCTGGAGCATGTGAGCAACCATTTCCAAAATCTTTCTTAAGTTCCGTCTTTATACCTATACCAGTATTACTCCAAGCGTTCGCCGAATTTTATTTTTGTAACAGTATTGAGATATGGAGGTTTCTTCCAAAGTGTGGAAATGGAACTAAATGGCGGCTGCCAAAGCCCCTGAAAATGATGAGGGCGGAGTGTGCAAATCGGTTTATTTGAGAGGTGTACACACCAAAACAGGCTGTTTTACTTCTTTTGGTTCGACCAAAGACTATGTTTTAATGAATTGGAAAACAATGATTCTGTTATATAACTTTTTGATTTTATGTCGTAGAACGAAAGCAAATATCGCCTATTGGAAAACCACAGCCTGCGGCCTGTTAGGCGACTTCCAGACGCGTTGGTGATCGGTGTGAAGAAGTCAGGGACAAGAGCTCTACTGGAGTTTTTGAGGCTGCACCCGGACGTGCGGGCTGCCGGGTCGGAGGTTCACTTTTTCGACAAGTACTACCACAAAGGGTTCACTTGGTACAGGTACGTCCGCTAAATGCAGTACGAAATCACCCCTATACCCCTCTTACCACCATTAATGCGTCCTTTTTGTCATTACCTATATCATGATTTATAATGGCCATCATTGGACTAATCGCGGACAAATGGCATAATGGCTAAAATATTCACACTCAATCAGCATTTTTTGATGGCCTCACAAGCTCAGAGGTTGCTATGTTTATGATATCCCAACTGAAACGTAGAGGCCAATCCTCATGACCTCTGAAAATTCCGTTTGAAAAAACGAAATTGAGGAGTCAGTGGCTGTTCCCCCTCTAAATATGGATACCAGGAAGGTTCAGACGTTTAATCATTATGGCGAATGGGCATTCTGCCATCTCTACTTTCCATTTTTTCCCCTTCATCAGAACTAATTACCATCGACTTTACCTCCTTTGGTTTCCAGGAAAAAAATGCCGCCCACGTTGGAAGGTCAGATAACGATGGAGAAAACCCCGAGTTATTTCGTGACTAAAGAAGTTCCTCTAAGAGTGAGACAAATGAATCCAAACACTAAGCTGCTTATTGTGGTCAGGGACCCAGTGACACGAGCTATATCCGACTATACGCAAGCTGCCAGGTAAATCCTGAGGGTGTTTGTTATTTCAAATTTAAAGCTACACATTTGACGTCGTTGGATTCCTCGGATCTAGTTTTCTCTTGGAGAATCAACTTCACAGACATTTGAAGTAAAAAATTAGAATATTTTCTTAGTTAGGGATGTTCATTTGCAGTTGCGCCAGTTTCTGGACGAAAGGGGAGGATATGAGACTTCTAATGTCTAGCCTGTAATATGACCAGAAATGTTTATCACTTCCATCCATAATTATTGAAGATAGTGGCATAACAGTGGGAAAATCTTGAAAACCCACAATCATTCAGCATGGCTATAAGAGGGAATTTTCAAAGACATAACTGGTAAAATGTCTCTATTATACTGTTTTTATAACAATTTGTTTGCCGAGTAACATCTCAGTTGATAGATTTTTCAATGCTGAACACGATGGTGAAGTCAGAATTGTGATATCTCATTCCGGTATCGGATCAGAGCAGATGAACCGTGAAGAGCATGTCAAGTACCAACTACGTTTCTACGTGCTCCGGTTTGAGAACGGAATGAGATATCGCAATTCTGTCTTCAACATTATTTTCTCGTTAGATTTCTTTCAAGTTGATACTGATAAATTATCAAGATTAGGAAAAATTCAACATTAGGAAAAGTGGGGGGAAAAGCATAGAATGAATGAATGAATAACTTCATTTTAGAGAGAGAGAGAGTTATTTTTTCAGTATAAAAATAAAAGACATACCTATCTATGATCATTTAGATTAATGTATGGAACAGTAGTTTTTGGTTCTGGGGTTTTATATGTTGGAGCTCGACAATTATCGATTCTACTTTTGAGAGCTAAAATCGAGTCGAATATTGGTCATGTGGAAGATGGCCTTTTCTCCATAACCGGCGTTGATTGTCATAATGAATCATTGTACTGTAAGATGAATCTCTAAAATGTACTATTAATCGATTAAAAAGGTACAAAACTTAATTTCAAAACTTATTTTAGCAAAAAGAAAAATCGCAACGGTATGAAAAGTTTCGAGTGCCTCGCCTTCGTCAAAGACACCGGTTTCAGCGTCGTCGACACGACTTGGGGTCCAGTGAGGATCGGAGTATACGCTCGTCATTTAACCAAGTGGTTGAAGTATTTCCCGTTGACTCACATGTTATTCGTCAGTGGGGAACGCCTCATCGCCGATCCGGCTCTGGAAATGGCCAGAGTTCAGGTGAGTCTCAGTAGGAGTCATCGTTATTTCTCTGGGGTGTAAAAATTTAGATGTCAATGGTTGAATTGGGGGAAGGTATTTTGTTGGACTCAAGTTGATAATGTGTTTTTTAAATGTATTTAACCGAAGTTGAAGAATGATACTCAGGTTATGGGTGCTGAAACCTGAATGGTTTTAACAATGTGAATACAGCCTAAATCTGAAAGCATTCAGTATCATTCAGAAAGTTGTACAGCTTAAATAACACTAGCCAACAAAAAAAGGTGTCGTTTTTTGCAGAGGAGATGAAGGTTGGTGTTAGAAAATAAGTATAATATACTTATAATATTATGTGCATTACCTCAGAAAACTAGGCCTAATTGCGTAAAAGAGGCTTCAGATTTGGATTCAGCACACTGAAAACTCCCAAAACCAACCCTCATCTCCTCTGCTCCAACAGTACTCCGGTTATGGTTATTGAAAGCTGAATGGTTTTACAGCCAAAATCTGAAAGCACTTAGGGGATGGTTAGGAAAGCACGTCACTGACTGGGGATGACTGAGGACTGCTCAAGGATGCCTTTGGACTGTTTAAAATGACTAGAAGCGCCTGGTGTTGCTAAAGAGCCCTTGAGATGCTCAAGGAAGGTTTGGAATCATCTAACGATGGCATAGTGGCGTATGGATACGTAACTAATTATCCATAGGTATTTCTGGATAGCTAAGGAGGACTTGAGAAAGTTAAGGAAGGCTGGGGTTAGGTAGGAAGGTATAGGGAGGGCATGCGACTGTGGTGTTCTATATTGTCTGGGAAGAGCTTGAAATGGTCCAGGGCAGCTTGGAATGATTAAGAATGACTTCTCTTATCTCTTATACAGGGTGTCTAGGGTTTCGATGGGACAAACTCAGGGAATCGATTCTGCAGATAATTTGCAACAAAAAGTGCCTCTTAGAGTTTTTTTTTAGAGGCTTCATTTTGGAGTTATTTACGATTTAAGATTTTTTTCGTGTTTTCGACCCTAACTCAGTTAAACGGCCATAACTCCCTTAAATAACTATGTAAAGTAAAAGTTGAGGATACCGTTGGAAAGAGCATTAAATTTCCTATCTCCTTGATTATAAAATCAAATTGTTTCGATTAGTCCTCATTGGTGAAAAAATGGTCAAAGTCCAAAGTGTGAGCATTTTTTAAGAATCACCATTTTTCTTTCTTTTTTTGCGCTATTAGTACGAAAGTGTTTCAGTGGGCACTCCTCGGGAAAAACTTGCCCAAAACCTCAGCTTTCGAATGGTATAAGAAAAAAAATTTTACAGTGAAATTTGACGGAGAAAATGACGTTTGAATCCTGAAAAACGTGAGTTTTTAGTTGAAATCAACGTTTCTCACCAAAAGCCGACGTGCATCATGAAAACGAGTTCGATATCGCTATTTATGCGCTATTTAGCGCTATTTATCTATCTCAGAAAACAGGAGTGGACTTATGTTCAATCGAGGAGCTTCCAAACTCATCGTAAGTGACCTTTTATTTTGATTACTGTTCTTGGACTTTCGAGTACCTACCTAAGCTTTTTCAATAGGTCGCATTCACGATGAATCTTGTCTGGTCATTTCGATAAATCCAGATAACGAAGACGCCCGAATGCACTTAATCGGCATTGTGTCAAATGTATTCATTGTCTCAACATCATGCAGGTGTATTCAAACCGGGAGTTAGCCGATATCATTTTTATGTATGGCTTTGCGAATGGCAACGCTAGACTTGCCGCCCGCGAGTATGCTATAAGGTTCCCCGACCGAAGACATCCCAATCATAAAACGTTTCCTCTCGTATTCCAGAGGCTGATAGAAACAGGTTCCAGTTCGTACGCCGTTCGAGAGAGAAACCCAAGACCCAGCCAAAATGAAATCCGCATTTTGGACGCTGTGGACGACGATCCGAGAACAAGTACGCGGCGAGTAGCCCGACAGGTCCGAACTAATTGATTTTAGGCGCAAAGATAATGAATGACCTTATGCATGCATGTACCCAAATAAAACGTTTTTTTTTTGTCTCTCAGGTTGGTGTATCGCACCAGCGTGTTCACCAGGTTCTCCAGAGAAATGGTTTATACCCATACCATTTCACTCGGGTCCAAAGCCTCCTGGCAAGGGACTACGCGTCCAGAATGATGTTCTGCGAGTGGCTTCTGTCTCAAAGACCCGGATTTGAGGATAACATTATTTGGACAGACGAAGCTACCTTCACCAGAACGGGTGTCTTCAACACCCAAAATACGCACAGGTTGGTATTAGGACTTCATTAGCTTAGGCAGGTGTAACTGCAATGACACACGTCCTCGCAACTGATGACAAATAATATTCATCAACAGGTGGGCAGAGGAAAACCCTTTTGCGATCCATGAGAGCCGCCAACAATATGAATTTCGGGTGAACGTTTGGGCTGGGCTGGTTGGCCAGCACCTTGTCGGCCCCTTCATACTTCCTGCAACTCTCAACGCACAGAGTAAGGACAGAAAACCGAGTTTAAGTGGCCATTTTTATAAATGAGTAAAATTTGAGTTCAAATAATATTTTTCATCAATGATTTCTTCTTCCAGACTTTGAGGCACTTCTCAATGAGGAATTTTTCAACTTCATAGAGGACATTCCGCTAAACCGGAGGGGTCAGCTATGGTTTCAGATGGACGGTTGCCCAGCCCATAACGCCCGAATCATCCGTGATTGGATGAACGTCCATTTTCCAGGGCAGTGGATCGGTCGTTATGGACCGGTAGCCTGGCCACCCAGGAGCCCTGATCTGACCCCCATGGACTTCTACGTATGGGGTACACTAAAGTCCTTAGTCTACGCAGAAGCGGCGGACACGAGGGAAGCCCTCATCATTAGGTAAGTAGATTCCACGCAATAAGACAATTTTCAAAATGACAAAAAACCTACCAAAATTTTTGCGGATACAATGACCTAACTCTGCTTCAACCTAAGTGATTACTCAAACTAATACTATCTGTTTTTTCCAGAGTACAGGAATGTGTCGGGTTAATGCGAAATGAGCACCAGTTACGGAATGTCTCGAGGAGCGTGCGTCGGAGATGCCGCCTTTGTGTTCAGCAAGGAGGGGGGCATTTTGAGAACCTACTGTAATCACTAAATTAAATTAAGATGAAAAAAAAACGAGTTTCTTCTTAATTGCGGAGGCAAAGAGTGTCACCATTCGATTCAGCGTCAAAAAATGCATAAATAGCGATATCGAACTCGTTTTCATGATGCACGTCGGCTTTTGGTGAGAAACGTTGATTTCAACTAAAAACTCACGTTTTTCAGGATTCAAACGTCATTTTCTCCGTCAAATTTCACTGTAAAATTTTTTTTCTTATACCATTCGAAAGCTGAGGTTTTGGGCAAGTTTTTCCCGAGGAGTGCCCACTGAAACACTTTCGTACTAATAGCGCAAAAAAAGAAAGAAAAATGGTGATTCTTAAAAAATGCTCACACTTTGGACTTTGACCATTTTTTCACCAATGAGGACTAATCGAAACAATTTGATTTTATAATCAAGGAGATAGGAAATTTAATGCTCTTTCCAACGGTATCCTCAACTTTTACTTTACATAGTTATTTAAGGGAGTTATGGCCGTTTAACTGAGTTAGGGTCGAAAACACGAAAAAAATCTTAAATCGTAAATAACTCCAAAATGAAGCCTCTAAAAAAAAACTCTAAGAGGCACTTTTTGTTGCAAATTATCTGCAGAATCGATTCCCTGAGTTTGTCCCATCGAAACCCTAGACACCCTGTATAATATATATTATGATATCTGATATAACTTTCAGATTAAGTATAATTCTCATTACGCTACATGTTAACCCTTCATTGTGTGCTTGGTAATTAGTTTTATTGATGAAACATCCTCACTTTGACCGATGGCCCTCAAAGCTGGATACAACTATACCTACCTACCTCCGTATTGCTGAACAGTCTTATCATCATGATTCTCATCGCCTTTCCGTTTCCAGGACTTCCTGGGCCTCAAACGAGTCATCACCGAAAAACACTTTTACTTCAACGCCACTAAAGGGTTTCCGTGTCTGATGAAGTCCGAAGGCCGCTCGACTCCTCATTGTTTGGGCAAAACCAAAGGAAGAAACCACCCGTATATCGACGCTCAAATCGTCAAACGCCTCCGAGACTTCTACAGACCGTTCAACTACCGGTTTTATCAAATGACGGGTATGAATTTCGGTTGGCCCTAAAGTGATGTGGGAGGAAGTATGAGAGGCGTTGAGACAAAAGGACATCCGATATGAATAGATGGAATTTGACACCAACAATTGGTATTTAAGTAAAAATTCGTTATTCAGTCGTGGGGTCTATCGACATGAAAAACGTGGACAGATCAAAGAATTATTTTAAGTCTGGCGATTTCAAACAAAATCAGGGAATTTTACCAATTTCCAAAGGAGACGTGTCTTTTCATGCACCACTCTGGTTTTGTTTTAGGTTTATATTCAGGATTTTCTTAGGCTGAATCCTGTTTCAATCAAAATAATTTCAGTACAGGTTGTAAGATTCAAAAACTGTTTTTTCTATTCAAATGCACTCCATAAAAGTGAAGGATCAGTTGTTTTCCCAAGTTCACCATTGACTTGGTCATTCCGAATAAAATAATTCCTTTTTGAAAAGCCTTTCTATCCGGCCAGAATTCTAAGTTATAAGGAGTCTAAATAGTGACATTTCAAAGGGGTTCATTTACCACAAATGTTCGTATAGAATTTCCCATAATTTCAATGTATAAGAGCCTTTGTCCTGCCCCTCTGCGGAAGACTACCGTTACGTACCTACGTTTTTGTAAAAAAAAATCGTACTTTTTCTCTTGACCTCTGTTCTTTCGTGTGTTCCTATTATAAAAATTCCAATGCTCCATTATTGAATAATGAACGTATTTTGAGAACTTGAAATCGAATTTTCCACTCATGAATACTAATACTAGCAATTTGGAGCGGCTTTGTTGGCGCCAACTGCCCCACTACTGCCTCTGTGCGGCCTTCTATTAGCGTTCACAGCATAAATTGCATAGCACAGCATTTTTAATGTAGATTTGGTAATAATTATTATTACCAAGTTGGCCCGTTAACCCGTTGGCAACAGAAATTGGTTCAATTCTTGTAAATATGTCATGAGGGTGACTCGAGTCAAAAGCAAGAAAATGAAATAAATAGATGAATTGCTAAAAAAAAACCTTCCTTCGCAAACTGCTTAGCACAGCATTTTCAATGTAGATTTGGCTCTACCAAGTTGATCCGTTAACTACGGCACCCAGTCTATTTTTAAATCCGTTGCAACAGAAATTGGTTCAATTCTTGTAGATTCGGAAGGGAATTAGTCGTATAAGGGTGAGTCTAGTCAAAAGCAAGAAAATGAGATAAATAGATACGAAATAAAAGAAACAAAAATCTTCCAAATTAACAATAATTTACCGTTCCTGGTTTTCGTCAGCCAACCCACTAGTTTTTGGGTTTTTTCAAAAATTCGCTTTTTAGGTCTTGTTGCATGAATGGAACTTTCTCCCAGTAGTTTTTGAACTGATTGACAATAGCGACAAAAACTGTGCAGTTAACCTTAATTTTTTTAATTAAATTTTAATCAGGATATTTATTAATTAGATAGATTCAACGGTCTTCCGTAGGAGGGCATTTCAGTCAATCAAAATTTGAGGTGCCAAAAAGGATTTTCGGTGATCATCAGGAAAAACGAGGTTTTACCAAATATACTCGTATGTTGAAAAGCTCATATCCGTCATCACTGTAATGTTTTCCTAGAGATTTCACTTTCGTTTCGACTATCGTAGTGTTTCATGAGTAACCTCCTCAAGCTAATCAACGTGATTATGCGTTACGGTCTTACGAGTTCTCGATTCCTTCCTCAGGGTGTGTCAATTTTAATATGTTGAGAGCCAAGTTCTGACTAAAACAACACGTTTTAAGCTGTAGTGCAGCCTGAATGTATCCAAAATGCAATCACACCCCAACACGAATTTGGCGTTGGGGAGGTTCATATGAAATACTATTATGTCGGTTAATATCAAATTTGACTGTAATTTTTCAAGTTCCTTCACACAAGTCTCTCTCGAAACCCCTCCCATATTTCACTGTCCCCCTCGACCATCAAATATTTTTCTACTGAAGGAAATCACTAGCGTTTTCCTCTTCGAAAGACCAGAAATATTGTGATACCGTCCTCTTGAAAATTATGACCAGAGCAAAACAAGAATTGGTTGCCGCTCAATCATTCAGCCTCACTATCAACGTAGCTTCATCGTATTATAATTAATAAATATTCCGTATTATAATTTCATAGGAATCGTCCAAAGTGAAAACCTTTAGTCATTAATATAGTTTTAGTCTCGCTGGAGCTCAAAACAACGCAATCTCGCAAGCAGAACTAGTCAGTTTTTCGAATTAGGCCTTTATTCCCAATAGTCAGTAAGGCGTATTTTATTAATAATTATTGACAATTCATTTCATTACATTTATTTTGGTCATTTTTCAAATCACGGTCTTGAAAAATCAAGTACCTATTTGTTATTTTTTTCGTTTTCTTTTTCTTTTTGTAAATAGCGATCAGCTATGTTTGTACCTTATTATTCATGTATAACTACAAGTACAATATTGACCAAAGTGTGGTTTCATGTTCTCACGAACTAAACTTGTTTTAGCTTATTATATAAATGATATAATGATATTATGTTGGTTAAGTCACAAATTTGGAGGAGCTTAAATGTTTTCTTTCTACATATCATTTACTTTACATCGATAACGTTTTGTGCAAGCATATCATGATTTAATTGTACAAAAGAGTTTAACAATACCAAAGAGCTTCGAGCTGAGAAAAATAGTATTAGTGTTTATTATTATTAATTTTGTACAGGATTGTATGTCGTTTCTCATTAAGTGTGTATGAATGGTGGAAGTAATCGATTAGTTTACGTTTGCTGTTGTTGTTCCTGGACACCATTGAGGACATCAGTGAATTGAAGGTCTGTCCGATTGGATTGAGGTGGGAGTGTTTTTGTTCTTCCTGTCGATCTTTTCCTTGTGACAATGCAAAATGAGCACAAAGTGAATAACTTCGCATTATTCTTGTGTGTATGGAAAAAGCTCATTTACCAGGGCTTTCTTGTAAATATGTTGACCGTATTGGTTCAGGAGAGGCTTTTTAGCAAGTGCTGAAGACTGTAACATGTCATTGACACAAAGAGGTATGTAGCTGCATACATACAAACCTTGATCAGCAAATCGCAATGATGCTGGGATTCATAAAAGATTTACATGATAATTGAACATACTGCCAAAAAAGGATATTCAAATTTTTAATACCACTCTATTATTCATGTTATTGGATGAGTATACGAGGCCGATAACCATTGTACGTCTGGAGTTTATTCATTGTAATTGAATATTAATGCGGAATTACATTACTTTCAGATACACCCAATTTGATCAGCTTTGATCTCCCTAAGCGGCTGCAGAGGTATCGTGCATTCAGCGCCATTTTGTTTTCTGTGTCTTGTTTCGTCAAGTATGATTTTGCTTATATTTCTGATAAAATAGTATATTTTAGTATTTTAACTATAGTATATTCCACCAAATAGTAATAATTACTATTTGGTGGAATATACTATAGTTATTACATTTCTATTTTACCAGAAATATAAGCAAAATCATACTTGACGAAACAAGATACAGAAAACAAAATGGTGCTGAATGCACGTTATTGTCATTTGACAATTGACGTTATTGTCATTTGACAAATTCCAGCGTCCAAAACACTATGTAAACAACAGTATGGTGGGTAGTCATGGATGTTATACACCTCGTTTGTAACATCCGTAGTGCATTCAGGTAAATACTCAACCTTTGTAACGCCATTACTGCGATCGCCTCTCGATTGCTCCAAATGAACCATGTGAACCAGGCTTTACTGCAAGCTTAGGTGTAATTTGTACGCTCATACTTGTCAACATCACGTGTAGGGGTTATAATCTTAAAAACATTCAACAAGAAGAACAGAAATACTCTGCTGATGCTTTGTCGTTTCCTTTTCATCTCTTTGAATGTTTTCTCATCTGCTGGAACTGCCCATAACAAGCTCATGTTGCAGCTTCGCTCAATTGATGGCATACTTATTTGTTCTCAATGTACTATCAACTGAAAGTACCCTACGTTTAATTCTCTTTCTACCGTCTCTGTAGATTGACCTTCTGCCACATTTGTTCTTCTCGCTGTTTTCCGTAGATAATTTGATTACTTACACCCTGTTAACATCTTTATCTTACCGCAAATGCCTATATCGTGTGAAAAGTAACGAAAATCATCAATTTGTCAATAATTATCCACTATCGTTGATGTTTTCCTCAATCACCCAACCGAATTTTCCATTTTTGGGAGACTTTACCAACTAAAGAGTGAATGTACAATACAACATGTGCCAAAACCTTGTTAATGCTCATTACTCTCAACATGAGAATGCAACACGAATACCGCATTGGCATTATATTGAGGTTCTTGTGTTTTTCAGAAGTTGAAATTCTCAAATCCTGTTGTAGGTAGGGAGCACATGTGTCCCTCGTTATATTTACTTTAGATTATCACAATATGATTAGTCTTCTTAGTGACACCATACTATCGCCAATCTGTTGATGTAACTCCAACCAGTTGGTCTGTTGATACGTCCAATCTCAAATAACAATCATGTAAACAAATCAATAATTTATAAAAATCTAAAAACCTAGATGTACTTAATTTTCGATCAAGATCTTTAGTTTTGATCACTGCTCATAACACGAGTACCATTGCATCTCAACAGATGCTTTGTGGCTTCCCGCTCAATAGCTTTAATGACGTCATAAATACCTACCAGCTATATCATAGTACTTCATCTAATCACATGTAAGTTGTTACTCCTTGGTTAGGTGGATCACTTTGCATTTTTTGTCACGATTTGTGTTACACGTTAATGGATATAGATAGAAGCTCCAGCATTTCATTTCTGATCTCATTTTCTCACGTGAAGTAGAAGTATAAAGATACAATTTTTTTATAAATATATGGCGTAACTTAATATGGTCTTTTTCCCTGATCATTTTGGCCTCGTTTAATTGGCTCAATAAAAAATGCATTACATCATTTTTTATGATTTTCAAACTGGTGGAAATAAGATGAAAAATAGTTCAAAAGAAAGGACTGGATGGACGCGTGAAGAAAGTCAAGAAACAAGTATATTTCGAAAAAACATCGAGTAATCAATAATTAAGTAAGTTCATTTATGAAGATTTTTTTTGTAACTACCAATGTGGAGGGCCATCTGCCACAGTACAGAGCGAACTGATGTGATACTGCCGAGACCCACAATCTGAGCGCTTTCGAGGATGAAATATTCCACGTCTTCCAGCTCAGCTTCCGTCTACAGAAAGTAATAGCCGAAATTAGTTTATTAATGGAATTTAAGGCCGATATAAGGCTAGGAATGGTGAAGGATGACTAGGGATAGTTGAGGACTGCTCAAGGGTGTCTTTGGACCGTTTCAAATGACTAGGGCGTTCCTGGTGAAGCAGAAGAGGGGCTTGGAATGGCGTACGATGACCTGGGTTAATTGAGCACTGCTCAAGGATGCCTTTGGGCGATCTAAATGGACTAGGGGGCGCCTGGTGAGGCCAAAGAGCCCTTGGGATGCTCGAGGAAGGTTTGGAATCATCTAAAGACGGCATAGTGGCGTATGGATACGTAACTAATTATCCACAGGTATTTCTGGATAGCTAAAAAGGACTTGAGAAAGTTAAGGAAGGCTGGGGTTAGCTAGGAAGCTATAGGGAGGGCTTGCGGCTGAGGTGTTCTATATTGTCTGGGGAGAGCTTGTCTTTGATGCCTATTTTTGAAGATATTTCACAAAATAAGTGAAAATTTTAATAGTTATTCATTTTTTGGAAAATTACGCCTGTTTTTTTTAGCGCTATATCTTGGAACCTAATTGTTGTAAAGAATTCGCGCTGGTCTCAAATTGCAGCAAATTTAGTCTTGTTTAGGAGTATGTAAGAGGCGATACCCGTCAGATACTTCCTTTAATGTGATATTGAACAAAAACAGAAAAAGTGCGACAATTTAGATGTTTGTGGTTATAACTCTGGCTATAATGACCCGGCCTTTTGAAAGCACGACTCGCTTTTCATATCTCTCTTGACGGAAGTACAAGTGAAATAAAGAATTTTCCAAGTTGAATTAATATTTCCAAATAATGTCGGTATCGGCTAAGTAGGAATTTATACATGTTTCACCACTCAACTTGAGAATAATTCAAGTAGGATAATTATTATCCTACTTACTTGGAAAATATTGTTTAATAAATCAGTATTTTGCGCTAAGAACTAATTCAGTTCAGTAATCCAATAATTCAGTTATTGTATGGCTTTTGGGAAACAATTATGTAGCAACGCGCTAATTTTAAACAACGGTTCATTATCTTCTTTGAATAGATCACCCTTCTGTCTAGATCACTAGGTCTAAATGTCTAGATCCTAAATGTTAGATTAATTATTATTATCAATTATCACTAATTATTAACAATTTTATCAAGTACCTAGTGAAAATTATAATAATTTATTGTTAGGTATTAATAATTTGTATTTATTATTAATAATAATTATTATTAATTATGATTAATTAATACGATATAATTCTGGGGTTTTTAATACTACGTCGGTAATAATTTTTCTATAAAAGAAGTACCTACCAACACACATTCGAAATTACCTTCATTTCCGTAGCACGAAACGCACCTCAGAACAACAAACTCGACATCACTTAAGCCATATGATGTTCCAAAGAGCTTGTTAGTATGAAAATGGACCTGTATTTCAAAAGTTTGATTCACGATCCTGTAGTGAGGCACAATCTTTGAGCCGTCATTGTGAACGAACGGCTGGTCGTACAAAGCTGCGGATGGTCTTAAAAAATTCTACGGAACAAACTCTATCTAAATATGAAATAAAAAACATACCGTTCTATATGAATTTTTCGAGATATGAAATTTTCAAAATTCGTTTTGAACCCCTTCCCCTTGACCTAGGGTTATGAAAAGTTTCGAGGACCATTGTGGGGTTGGTCGAAACTCATAAAAAAAATTTCGTAATTTTAACTCAACGCTAACTGGGCAAAGTGGCGCGGACGGCGGACGGACGGATTTTTTTTTATTCGATTTTCTGAATCTACGTATCTTGAAACGTAAACCAACAAATTTTGAGGGGGGGGGTTAAACAAATTTTTTCTTTGGGCGATTCCAATGGTTCATTATCGAAGATAATAAACCAAAAAGGTGGGTTTAATCGGGCCCAAAATGTAACAGAACGTTTGTCATCTGAATTTTCTGTGTCTATTAAATTTTGGTTCAAGGGGTTTCTAAAGACAGGAGTAGAGGAGCGTATCAAGATAATCACTAATAGGGCAAATAACCTTGTCATGAACATAAGAATGCAAATTGCACTAGAAATACGTCGTTGAAACTTGAAAGAATCATTTCATTGTACCCCAAATTCAATCAGTGTGTTTTGGAGTTGTGATCATGGAGCTAAGCTGGAGGTTCTCAATATCCATAAGACCAGGTTACCGCAATGAGGTTTTGCTCAAATAATGAATTTGTACTTGCGAAACAATTTTGAGGCATATAAGACCAAAAGGATTCGTCCGCAAATCATCACCTGAGGGCGTTTACCCACGTCGGCGTCCCTGTTCTTCAACGACGACGACAACACTTTGTTGGCTGTTTGAGATAATCTGGAAACTTCAGAGTAAAACTCTTCTTGAAGATCGAACAGCTCGAGCCCGGGCGGGCCCAGATCGAGGAACCGAGGCGGGAAAACCTGCAGGACATTTAATAATACAGAGAGTAAGTATAATTCCACCTTCCATACCTTGTCTGTTGTCATCGGCATGGACAATCATTTTTGTAACAAAATATTTATAGGTAAACAAATTTATTTGAGTAATTTTTGTATATATGAGAATATGTTTAATTATATTGATTACTAGTTATTCCCTTTATACTTACGTACATCATTTATTTCACACAATTCCACTAAATATAAATATAATGTACTGAGTATTATACACAGTATATAAGTATTATATACTATATTATAGTAGGTACGTAATTGTGTACGTAGTAGGTACGTATAGTAGGTACGTAAAAAAACGAAAGAAGTTGACTTCATATCGAATCAAGGTGTTTGATTGAGATCGAATGGACCTTCAAGAAGAGCAATTGACCACTCAAATACATCGAGAAATTCGAGAGAAGTTAACTTCATATCGAATCGAGGTGTTTGATACAGATCGAATGGACCTTCAAGAAGAGCAATTGTCAACTCAATACATCGAGAGATTCGAAAGAAGTTGACATCATATCAAATTGAATGGACCTTCAAGAAGAGCAATTGACCACTCAAATACATCGAGAAATACGAAAGAAGTTGACTTCATATCAAATTTAGGGGTTTGATTGAGATCGAATGTACCTTAAAAGAGCAATTGACCACTCAAATACATTGAGAAATACAAAAGAAGTTGACTTCATATCAAATTGAGGTGTTTGATAGAGATCGAATGGACCTTCGAGAAGAGCAATTGCCAACTCAAATTCATCAAAAGTGAGACCAAGATCAATAATAGCTTTGCAATTCGATACGTACAGCAGGTTCTAGCTTTGGGACTGACTCCTCGAAGTTCGGTACAGCGAGACGAAGGCTCGTGTGAGGAACGTCCAAATCCGTGTAGGCCGTTATGACTCGGCCAACCTCGTTCAGAGACACCCAATAGAGAGAGTCGGTGTTGAAAAGGCTCAGATAATCAGAAGGGAGCTCCTCCGTTGTTTCCATGAGGCATCCTCTGATGCGTTCAGAGATCGCGCACGTGTCAGCTACGACGGTATATTCCGATACCTGCAATGGCAAGATGCAACCATTCAAAGGGCCTCAAATATTTACCTGAACTAAGAGTAACAAAACTTATGTACAACGTAACGTACAAAGACGCTTGTGGGTGAAATAGCCGCCAATACCAACCTCAGGATCTTCCACATCAAGCGAGTTCAATTCCAATTCATTAGGATTAAGGAGGAAAGCCAAGATAACATTGAGCAAAGTGTTGTTCTCTTCTTTTTCAATGTACTTATCAGAGAAGACGTGCCCAGATCCAATAACACAAATTCTCCCTCCTGAAAACAATAATGCAACGTACACACTTTTTTTCAGAAGAATTTTATAAACAAGAAGTTATCAAGCTAAGTGTGTTTTTAATGTATGTTCCGGACTTTGGGAGGCTGGGATCCACGAAGACACACCCCTTCAAGACATTGGGGGACCAACGAGTACTGAACGAGTACTCACTGTCCTTGGAACCAAAATAACAGGAATCTTGAACTCTCGTCCACTACTTCCAATAACCTCCGACTACGAGGATTCATCTGCTTATCAGGAAGCCAATCTGTAAGACCTAAAGCGACTCAAAAACGTCGAAAAATCTTTATAATCGATTCGGATAGAGGAAACAATTGAGTTAGATTTACTCATCGGAATTTCCGAAATACGACTCGAAAACGACTCAAAAACTCGAAAAGGTTGAATTTAAATCGAATTGAGGGGTTCATTTAGGATGAAATCGACCTTCTGTAGACCAAAAACGACTTTTGGAATGATCCCCAGCCGCAAAGACGTATCCATATCGTAATTACCAAACATTGTGTGGAATCGTAATGTCTTGTCCAACCACAAGATTATTTTAATGGCTACTAATAGTAGGTAAACTTTTTTCTTTGAAAGATACATTGATTGCTTGGATCTTCGGAATTATGTTAACTCTCACTCTAATGGCTCTCGGATATAGTATAAGATTAAGTTAAATCAAATCGTTCTATTAATGTGCACCCTACAATAACGCCTTGAACTTTACTCAATAATGCAAACGAGCACTTGCGATTTAACAAATATTTTTGCTTATAAACTATGCGGACCTGGTTTTATTTTTGAAGTGGAGGTCAATGTCGTTAATGCGCAAACTGGTCGGTTCAACGGCCAAGATGCCGGGCCGGTCGACAAGATCGGCACTGCAGGTTTAGCCGTGTTCACTGTAGCTCCATACGGATATACAAATGAGAAACAACTGGAAAAAATAAAATAATGTTAAATTAGAGTTGAGTCTTGAACTACCAAGAAATCACTACACATTTCGTGTTGTAGGTGGCCACTGACCGCACAGAAAGCAAAGCCTCCTATTCGTTTTTCAACGTTCAACAAATGAGCCAAAAGTGCGCTAACTTGACGCGATTCTCCTTTTTCAGATGTGAGGACCATTTTTTGGTCACCCACTTATCATTTCTTTGTTCAACAATCCCCTATAGTAACTAACTGTCTGGAGGCATCCTAGCCTCATTTCCCAATGGCCACTAACGTCATGGGAGGATACTTAGATTTTCGAGGAGTTGCTCAATAAGTCCATACTAAGGCTGAGTTCTAAAAGTGTTTCATCAAATAAATTCAAAACGGAAATTAATTTGGCCATGTACGAGCAGGATAACTCAGTATGCAATAGAAAGAACCAAATCGCTTGGAAAAAAAACTTAGGTTAGGTTATGGAGATCATGGAGCCCCCCCCCCCCCCAACCCGAAATCAAAGTCTGGATCCTCCCCTGGATCAAACTCAAGTTGTATCAACAAAAATATCATGTCATCCAATTGCTAGTCTTCAGTTTTTCTTTTCTTCAATAAATTTAAATTATTTAAACAGCTTCTTTTTTCTACAATGTACCTGGGAAAAATTCCGAAGTTAATGAACCGTTTCCATGTTGTTCGGGGGTGTTGTGGGTCAAGTTTTCCAACTTGGGGACCCTGCGCTAACTTGAGGAAGGCCGAATAACCTCAACATTTTCGGTTTTTCGCTCATAACTTCTAAACTAAGCGGTTTTCGACCAAAACGTTCATTTTCATACTTATAGAGCATTAAATTTCCTACAATTTTGTATATATAAACGTTTTTCCTAAATCTCATATTTATCGAGTTGTACACTTTTTTGGAAATGAACGTCTTGGTCAAAAACCGCTTCGTTTAGAAGTTCTGAGCGAAAAACCGAAAATGTTGAGGTTTTTCGGGCCTTCCCAAATTAGCAGAGGGTCCTCGAGTTGGAATACTTGACAGAGTCACTCCACAGCATCCTCGAACAACCTGTAAAGGTTCCATTAACTTCGGAATTTTTTTGCTCTGAATACTAGACAGAGTCGGTGAAATAATTTAACAGTTAATAACCAGCAAAAGTACCAGCAAACTAGCTCTTGCTGTTATCAAGCTGTGAACATATATCCAACAGAAAGGACACCTTACTTTGCTCATTCGTACGTACCCCGCAAAATCTTTGTTGGTATCTTTCTTGAGGAATTTGGCGATGCCTCGGTTCAAAATGCCGTTCGGGATCAGACATTCTTTGGGGTGGAAATATTTGTAGTAGTGAGTCCTTACTACGGAGTCTGAAAATACAATAACACACGTTTGTTACGTTTAATGACAAGAAAAGGGTATCACGTGTGTAGCATAGAAATAGGTATATCAGTTAATAGGTGAAATTTGAACAGGTTTGGGAATCTCAATCAGACTATTAAGAGCACGAGGTAAATCGTTGTAACAAAATAGTGGAAACCCGCTTCAAACAAGGAAAAAAGTAGTTGAAACTGTCCGAACAAAACCATTGGAGGAGGACATTTGTCAAAATACTGTCCATTATAACTACATCCACGCTGGAAGCTCCTAATCAACTCATACGAAGTAGGAAGGGAATGTCTTGATTTTTGTTTGGCGCTAAAAGACCCTAATATCTGAGAAAGACAACGAATCCAACCAACCGCTATTTATCATGATCCCGTACTCTTCCAACAAGTAGTTGATGTTAGTTTCAAAATTTTTCTCCCCGCCTTCGCCCAAAGTAACCAAAACCGCTCCGCCTCCGTCCAAATACCCTTTCAAAGTGTTGAACTCGTTTTCGGTGAACTTGTCTTTCGGGCTGGGTATAATAAAAATCGAAGCTTCTTCCAATACTTCCGGAGTGATTTCATCCTTGTTTCTGAAAAAAAACAAAAAAAAAAAAAAATTACATTTAATCATTCATAAACGACTCTGTCGTTTCAGAAATCCTTACACGTCCAAAAAATGCAATTGTTGGATTTTTGCAAAATTGCCATGTACCGATCGTTCCCGTGTGTTTCAAGTGACGGTTCATGTTAGAAGTAGTGGAGAGAAACCCGACTTTGGGGACATGTCGGGGACTGCTTGAACTTCTGATGGTGACAAGGGAATCCGATCTGTCTCAGGTAGTACTGGTCAACTCGGAGATGATTTTAGATTTCGAAAACCGGTGGTCCAGACAGTTTAGGAATGTAATTTTTCAAGAAACAAATGGGAAGGGTACTACAACCTGTCAGTAAAATAAAATGTGATTTGGAACATCTCATTCAAGCATTTTCTGCCGAGTAACACCTCAGTTTATGGCTTTTTCAACGCTGAACAAGATGGTTAAGTCAGAATCGCTATATTTCATACCGTTATCAGTCTTGTGACGTGGATGTCACTCACAGGACCTGATTGAGCTAGCGCCCACTACCCCCTCACCTACCCTCCCGCGGCCCCTCTCCTTCAGAGAGACTGCAGAGAGCAGGCAGTTAGTTACTATCGACGCATCGATCAAGATCCCCTCCCGCCTCTATCATCTCAAGTAACAACCACGTGTCTTCATCTTCAAAGTGCTCCAGTTTGAGAACGGAATAAGATATCGCAATTCTGAATTCAGGGTAAAAAATCGTTAAAATGAGGTGTCACTTGGCAGACTGTTTCTTTTTTTTTTTTTTTAATGTATTGGTAATTTTTGTCCATTACCCTTCAATATACTCATATTGCATGGTCTGTATGGTGAAAAAAATTGACAAACAATTACTTAACCAACTGCGTTTCAAGTTCTATATGAAGGCTCAATAACGTTTGTCAATCCGCAGAAACAAAGGTTAATTTGTGTACATACAATATGAAATTTTTCAATTTTTTAAATTCTATTAGTTTCAGCACACTACGTAGATAAGTTTAAATTCCCCCAAAAAAATCGAGGTGGCTATCAAACTTTTTTTTCTTTGTTTTTCATTTTACACAACTTTGTGATGAATGGTTTGCTGAGTTAACCCGGGGAGGTTAGGAAATTACGCCCACCTAGAGGGATGTCCTGGTCTGCTTTCACAGACCAGGTACCCACCAAGCGGTGGAACCAAAAACACGGGAAGCAAGGGAAACTCAGCAAACCATTATAACTTTGATTTTGTGGACATGTCGGGTTCGACATATAAATAAATAAATACATTTTTAAAGTGCCCGAAAATGACTGAATAAAAGGGCTTGGAATATAACAATTTAATAATACTTACACATCAACTTTGTAAGTTATTTTCAGTTTTCTGTGAAGGCTCTTGAAGTTGTCGTTTATTTTAAATAGTTCATTTTTTGACTGATCGAAGATTATGGACTTTTCAGAACTTAACGTAGCTGGACCCTGGAATATGAAAGAGTAATTAGTAGTACACTGTTATATCCTGCATAATTACTACTTGATACCAAAAACAGCTCGAGAAATGGAAGTACAGAACTGTTAGTTACCATCAATGTGGTGAAAGTTTAATGATATTATAACAAATATTTTACTACTAAATATTAGTAAGTAAGTACAAATAAAGAACATATTTGTGGAGTTTACCTCTGTGGGTGGCATGGTCGATGATACTGCAAGGTGACCCCAAAACCACAACAAAGCGCTGCTATAGCAACTGACTCAACTCGCTCCAACTGACTGCCGTTTCAAATAATTTTATTTTTTCATAAACATCAAACACTTCTATTTTTAAACACGTGACATTAATGACGTAAATTTGATTCTACGAAGGAGGAATCCAGAAATACAGGTTGGAAGAGTTGAAGAATAGGTAGGCAAAATGTTGAGACCACACGTTCCTAATGAACGCAACACCAAATGGGGCATCAAAAATACTCTTGAGAGGAGAAAGAATCCAATAGTTAAAAATGTAATCGAAAGCCACCAGAATATGAAAATTACGAGTATGAAAAATACAGCCAGCATTCAGTACAAGAAACAGCGAAATCCACTTCGGAATACACACCAACTAAAAAGTAAATAATAGCGATAGTCGAGATGTTTAACATCATTTTTCGTCTTTGAACGGAATGGGTTCGATTAGGTTTTGGACGAGAAGGCTTTTCATGGTTTCCATAGCCGGATGGCAGATTTTCTTCATTTCCCAAAGGAGATCTCGAGACTCGACGGCTTCTATGAGATTTTTGAAGCGGTCAATGAGCAATTGTTTTTCAGCTAAGAGGTGGACTGACTCGGAAGACATTATAACGGACGTGGCCGGGATATGAAGGAGTCCGGGGGTTTCAGAGTCGGGTTTCGACGAGTCGAGAGAATCGAATCCGATGACGCCGACCGGAAACGGACCCGAATCCAAATCTCCGGAGGTCACTACGTTTTCCTCCTCGTCGTCGTCGTCTTGTAATTTCTCTTGAAGCTCGAGCCGCTCCGTCAAGAATTTGTTCAAATCCAGAGCGTACGACTCGGGGATAGTCGTTTCGGTCATTTCCAAATCCTGGAGGCCTTCGAGGTCGCCGTCCTGAACTTCTTTGTCGAGACCATTCGACAGGACTGTGGACATGTCTAGACCTGTTATGTCTCCGTTCAAATCGACAGTCGTGATGCTATTTACGTTAATCACCGTCGCACTATGCAAAGTAGCAGTTTCTTCGACGGAATTACCTACTTCTTCCAACTCGATAAAATCCCCCTCCCTCACCTCCTGCGTTCGAATAAACGATAGAACGTTATTGTGATTATTAAACGTGAACTCTCCAACCATGATCGGCTTGATTTCTCCAATTCCCGCGATACTCTCACCATCAACAATCTGACAGTAGTTACTAAACAAGTAGCCAGGAATCCGTGTCGCATCTATCCGAACAGAGTCCTTTTCCAAGTTCTTCGTCTCCGTTTGAACTGGTTGCGGTCTCTTCAAGCACCTCATTTCGTACTGACTAAACACTTTTTCTTCTTCATTCACATGACCAACGTGCGTTTTGATAAACTGTACCATTATCCCTCCTTTATCGAGAGCTTCAAACTCCAATCTCGCAGGACAAAACCCCATTATTTTATTCGTCCCTTGAGACTTAATTTTCCGTTTATTTTTTCCTCTGGGCTTGAAAAACCCACTCCTGTGACAATTAAAAATAATCCTTTCAGCGCCGTTTTTCTTTTTGAACTTTTGATTCACTACAAACCGGGCAACAGTGGATTTTTCTATTTTCATTTTCCACTTCTCAAATTCCTCCAACGTCGTGAAATTAAACTTTTCTTCTTCCAGAGTAATGTTGTGTACTTTTTCAAAGTGAATGTCTATCATGATTTTCGAATCCTTATAGTGACAAATCGGGCATATAACGACGTGGTGTTTCTTCATATGAGTGCTCGCAATGTGTTTGCTCATGGCCCACTTGTCGTTGAATCTCGAATTGCAATATTCGCACACGCAGGGTTTGCCGAATATAGAATGCTTATTTCTAACGTGGCGAGCCAAAGTTTTCTTATAAGAGAACTTCTTTGAACAAACAGTACACTCGTAGGGGTCATCGGTGTTGCTCCCTATGGACACTTTGCTGTCGCAGGCCATTATACGCTACTGACCTACTAAACGCAACAATAGGTACAGTTATAATACGGCTGATATGTTAAGGAAATCAATTTTCCTTATCAGAGAGCTTACCTAACTGACAGAAAGATCTCACCATCTTGCAGCGTCGACGTTAACCCACCAAAGTTCGGAATGCGACCACAACCTCTAACACCTCACAGGAGATCTTTGTAGATAAATATTCACTAATACTACTAAGAAGTAATTATTCACCCAATACTTGAAAAAACTTGATGCAATACTTGATGCATTTCTGACATTCTGGCCAAAAGTTACACTGGTATAACAAAACGGTACAAAATGACATGTGTTGTTGTTGTTTACTCAGTGACAGTCCTTATCACACAAATTTTGTTTTCAAATCCATGGAGGAAAACGTCCGGTAATTTCATTAATTTCTCACTCATTCCACTTCATTTCCACTTTATTGTAGGTTCTAAATTCAAGTTTCAAGCAATAATTGATTGATTAATCCCACTAAATACTTTATACCAAAGCAAAGCTTCTATTCTGCTTATCTCATCTGGTACCTATCTCTTAGATGAATTGGTATTATGGGGCTTTTATGAAAGGGTGAAAAATTCCCAAATTGAAAATGACATGTCATGACGGGAATCTGAATTAGGAAAGATTGATTGAAGTAGCGGTATCTTGACCTTCTCTTCCCTCATTCTGGGGCACTCGTCGCTAGGAAAACTACAGGGTTAATATGTTAAGGAAATCAATTTTCCTTATCAGAGAGCTTAGCTACCTAACTGACAGAAAGATCTCACCATCTTGCCATCGATTTTACTTCCTATGCCATACCATCGATGATCTGTCCCGATGGTACCATCGATAGTTAATATCGATGTTGACCCTTCCATGTCCTAACGGCCATTGCCACAAGAAGTGGTTTTAGAAAGGATGTAACCTTCATTCATATTAAAACTACAGGGTTACATCCTTTTTTATTTTATAATATTATTACCTATAAAATAATGAAGTAATACTAAAAGTGAATATCGATGGCCACTGATTACTGTCGGAAAGGTTAACATCGATGTCTCGATACTATCGAATACTATGCCATCCCCACTCCCCGCAATCAAACCGGTCTTCCGTGGGTTTTATTTTGTTTTGCCCTCTTCCTGTTATCGCCGATTTTGTGGGTTGTGATTACTAAAAATGTCACGCACTTGTGATAATGTTCGCACTTGTTTCTAAGCTACTCCCTCATAGACTCGTCAACTCTTTGATTGGCGCTTACTATAAAGTTAGGTGAGTGGTTCAGTTGATAGTGAGATTTTTAATTACTGCATTTTATTACAATGTCGAACTAATGACGATTCTGATATTTTCGTGTAGTTTGATTGGCGCTGAAGGTTTCCATAGCGTTTCACGAATCGACAACATGAACGGAATGACAGTTAAGATTCTTCCAGCTCTGGGTGACAACTACATGTACCTTGTAAGTACAAATTGCTGTAGGAGGAATTGATCGATTATTCACTCCATCCTCAATTACTGCTAACAAATACCTACTCTTTGCATTTCATATGACTCGTGCCAATTAAATCGATTTGAGACTGTAGATCGTGGACGATGAAAGCAAAGAAGCTGCCGTTGTAGATCCAGTAGAACCTGAAACAGTGCTGAAGGCCGTCAAAAAAGAAGGTGTCAATTTGACGAAAGTATTGACGACGCATCACCACTGGTGAGTAGAAGTCAATTTTGGATTTTCTTGGTTTTCTTGTTATAGGAATGAACTATAAACAATTATAATATAATTATACTATTATATTATAATACACTAGATCATCCAGAATTAGGGAATTATTTTGCAGCATTATATTATTTTGTCAAGGAAATTCTTGAAGTTTCCAAGCTAATCTCAAACTAGTGGCTTCAGTTAGGTTTCGACGACTTGACCAGTGTTTCCACTTGGACGAAACTGATTTCCCTTGTCCTCATGTCGAATTCCCTGTGTTTTCCCTCTGTTGGGAGTTTCCCTCCAAAAAACCAAGATGTGGAAATTAAGATCACAATTTATGATCTGAAAAGCGGATCTGTAGGTAGGTTTTCACAAAACTTTGCCCTTGTAATGAAAAGTAGGTAGGTACCTTGTCGAAAATTAATCTGATTAGAGAGAGAGAGAGAAAGAGCTTTATTGGATCAGATTACTTAGACAACATGTTACATTATGAAACTTATATGGTACATTATTATGGTCTACATTATTATTAGCTACGAGAAATAATACCAATTATGGTGTAATAATAGGCATAGGCCCGTTAGAATTACACCAGAGTTGCAAATTAGGATTTCTTTCTTTTCTTATTTACAATGTATTCATTTATTTATTTTATTTTCTATTTACATTTTTTCCCCTTTATTTAACATATACACTCTTTATTATCGTTCCAGCTTTTTCGTAACCCAATTTAATGAGCCAGGTGAAAATTTCTTTTTTATATGTCGATCTGGTGAATGTCTCAGGGAACTTCAGCTTTACAGGTAGAGCTCTGTGGATTACATATAATATATAATTTGGACTGTTGGTCATCAACACTGAGTGCAGTTTAGGATTTACAACATTTCCCTCCATTTTAAATCTGGTAGGATAATTATGCAGATTCATATCATTAATTATGTTAGGATGTTTATAAAAATGAAGCAGTAAATTTTTTATAAACAATTGCCGTACTGTAAAGACTTTTGAAAGATCAAATATTTCTTTAGAAGGGAGTCTTCGAGGTTTGGAGAGCCTAATTTTTAATACCGCTTTCTGGAGATTGTTTAGTTTAGTTAAATTAGGAAGTAATTATTGTGGGAGGTCCTTAAACCCCACTAGCTTCCAGTTAAAATAGTCTGGAGCCTTGTTTCTTTGAACAAAGTAGCTTCTCATAAAATCAGAGCTGCTTCAAGCCAAAAGGATCATTTGGCTTTACAGACAACATAGGGCATTGGGATAATAACGGTTATAAGGTTATGTTTTGGTCAACATTTAACATTATTTGACCTGAACATCCAGTCTTTAGAAGGGAGAAGGAGAAAACTGTAGGCTAAGGATTTATGAAATACATACTTTTTTCAGTCGATAGAAAATATATTTTAGGCATCATATAGGTACAAGAAGCTATGGACATTTTTAAATAAACAAAATTATATCTACATAAAAACTTACCTCTACAGCGGCAAAATTTGGCTGATTGAGACAAAAAACAACGATCGAGTAAATTGATGACGAAATGTATTCTGTTTGTATTTGTATTCTGTTTGGTTGGCGCCATGAAAAGAGTGAATATAATTCGCTAGGCAATTGTCCTGCTACCTTCAACTCTAAACTATGAGCATACGAACTTCTGGATATTTATTTCAAAGAAAATTATTTTCTCGAAATATTTAGGTATAAGTATTTTTAACAAAAAATATTTATACTCAGTAGCTTTTTGGGTATAAGGACCAATTTTGCGTCCATCCTATACTGCGCTGAATACCTTGAGTAGGACTTGATTGGGTTGAAAACAGAATCATGTTCTCTATTGGTCAATCCCAAGAATTTTAACCAAATTGTCGTCGTTCACCTCAAATTATATTCAGTGTTTTGCTCTTATACTCTGATATTTTCCTCGTTTCTAGGGACCACGCTGGAGGGAACAATAAATTGTTGAAGGAAGTTAAAATTGACGTCTACGGAGGAGACAGCCGCGTCGAGGGGATCAGTCAGACGGTGTGCGACGGGGCAGGTTTCAAAATCGGAAATCTCGACGTGACTTGTCTCGCCACTCCGTGTCACACTTCGGGTCATATTTGCTACCACGTCCGATCTCCGGGACACTCAGGAGCCGTGTTTACCGGTAAGAGGGTGTACGAATAGAAGAGATAAGATGTTTAGCAGGCTTGCTGTAAGTGAAGCACCTCGACCTAATTAGATCGATTGTGCCCTCCTTGTAATTAGAGCTCCTCTGTAAGCTCCAGTTGTTTGACCAACTTCCAGAGGCTGTTAAGATTCCTCATGTAGTTTTCTGGGTCGGTTTTTTCTTACCCAGGCACAGCAACTGGGACCTAGCCAGTTCCTCACAGTGGCATAGGACGTGCTTTCCTCTTCTTCGAGGTAGAAGCGTCTCTCACTGTCCTCGGCCACCCCCTGCAGAGATGCTTTCGAAGTCGACAGTGTTCAGTCCATAGGCCTACCGTTATCCTCAGCCTGGTGCATCTGAGGTTTTAGTAGGTCTGCAGTGGCTGCATGCTAGCGTTCTCTTAATGTTTTCGCAAGCCTCTGGATCTGTTCCATGTGCCTTGAGTTTCTGATAGCTGCCACCCGTTTATGTTTCCTGAGGCTTTTGTATACCCCACAGCAGGGTTCGGGTGTGATGATGACCATCTCTGGCCGTTTTTGGCCAGTGTATCCGCCCCCTCATTCCTCTTCAGCCCTGAATACCCCGGCACCCTTACCAACGTGACCTACTATTCCTGTCCGATATGTTGACCAGGGCATTCTTGCAGTCCATCATAATCCGTGATGTTGTTACGGGAGATTGATTGATTAAATGTTTTTATTTATCCACCAGGGGAATGTTAGGGCCTAAAGGCCCTCTCTTCCACATTCCCTGGAAATAGCAATTACAAAAACTCTTCTTACAATCGTAAATCAATAATAAACACATTTGCATTAGATTCCTCTATACCAGTTTTACAATAATTGAAATAAAAAATAAAAATACATTTAAAATTAAAATTGCACCTCTTTATCATGATTGACGGAACGGATTGGAGAGATAAAAAGGGGGGCTTACCAAAAGTTAGTCTGGGTGACCAAAAGTTTGCTCAGCTCGTAGGTTCAGCTGACTAACCTCGCTTGTACGTGCTAAACACCCAGCACGTGTCTTGACATCTTGATTTATGAATCTTAAAAAAGGGGAAGGGACGTATGTTAACATTGTCATCATTATTTTTATTATCAGCCAATTTGCATAACATGAGTCCCAAATAAATTAAAATTCATTATATTTATTCTTGAGCACCCTTGATAATACACTCCTTTAGAAGGGTAGGTGTATACCTGTTAAGTAATATTGCATCAATGGGAAATTCCGACCTTAGTTATTCTGTTATTAAGTTATTCTCCTGGATCCATTGATTAAATACAGTCATTACAGAGGGGTCGTGAGGTTATAAACCCATTGATCGAAGATCATAGGTTAGAGTGACCCTACTAGACAGCCGATCTACAGCTAGACAGAAGTGTGATCTATACTAAGAATAGTGAACAATCTTGGAAACATTTGCAGGGTTTTGGTCAATACACCATCACCAGTTCTTTCTGGGCTTCCTGTTGTTGTGGTTTCAAACCAAACCTCCCCAACAGGGAAAGGACAGAAGTACAGAAGGAACTGGCGATGAAGAATATTAGCAAAAGAAATCTTCATTATCACAAAACCCTTATCGTCTGTTCAATATTTACATTAATAATTCGAGAATCACAGGAACTTTGTAATTATACACTCCGTGGTAAATTCCACTATTTACAGGAGACACTCTGTTTATCGGAGGATGTGGACGCTTTTTTGAAGGAACTGCCACCCAAATGTACGCCGCTTTAGTTGAAAAACTCGGAAGTCTCCCAAATGAAACAGTGAGTAAAAAATCGGGTATACTTACTGGTAAATTTTATCGGTGCAAAATTAAATTGTGGTAAATCCACCAGAGCATCTGGTTTGGGTTAGTGAAAATTTAGATTTATGCCTTCTTTATTTACAGAAAGTTTACTGCGGTCATGAATATACTTGTTCGAATCTGAAGTTCGCAGAGACTGTTGAGCCAGATAACTCTGATATCCTTAATAAGCTAACTTGGGCTGAAGCGACCAGATCGGACAATTTGCCCACAGTCCCTTCTACAATCGGTAGGTGGTTAAATTTTTTAAACAAAAATATTGAACGACCTTTGATGAGTGGGCGATTGTACGGATTTGCACGAAAAATCTGCAATTGAAAGGCAAAGAAACGTACTTGTCATGTTCTTCTGCTCTACTCTGATAGCGGAATGAGATATCGCAATTCTGACTGCACCGTCGTGTTCAGCGTTGAAATATCTATAAACTGAGGTGGAGGCAAAATATTTCATGATTATAGTGGTAGGTAATAAGATTTGACAATTAACACAAACGACAATGGGGAACTGGAAGACCCTTTTCTTTCCAATATGACAAGTAACTATTGAGAAGACTTTTGTAAGTACGTACTGAACTTTATTAGAGAGCACCACACGTGATGCATACCGAATAGCTTCATACTTAAATACGTATAATTACCCAATAAGTTTAAGATTGCCCATATTTGAATGAGATGTTCCAAACATCACATATTACATAAAACCAGTTATCCCTTCGAAAATTTCTTGTAGCCATGCTACATGTTTTCTAATCTCCCTTTGAAACTGCGCTGTTTATTTTGGCTCACCCTGTAGGTGGGTTAACTTGCTGCATCCTGTATTACGCCTTAATGGACGGTCAATGCTCAATTGAGTTGCGATATGTGCACTTGAAATAGTGTCTAACTCCCACAGGTTCTACAGTACTTTTCCCCTTCTTTACACTTGTTTTGAAAATCCACGATCACACAAATCATAATTTTCTTTCAGGTGAAGAGAAGTTGTACAATCCGTTCATGCGAGTCACAGAAGACAGCGTGATGAAGAAATACAACGCAAAAGACCCCATTCAGGCTATGAAACTGGTCCGAGAGGATAAAGACAAATTCAAAGCTTAAAATACAGTACTTTTTGGTTTATTATCTTCGATAATGAACCATTGGAATCGCCCAAAGAAAAAAATTTTTTAACCCCCCCTCAAAATTTGTTGGTTTACGTTTCAAGATACGTAGATTCAGAAAATTGAATAAAAAAAATCCGTCCGTCCGCCGTCCGTGGCACTTTGCCCAGTTAGCGTTGAGCTAAAATTACGAAATTTGGTTTCTGGGTTTGGACCAGCCCCACAATTATCCTCGAAACTTTTCATAACCCAAGGGGAAGGGGTTCAAAACGAAATTTAAAATTTCGACGATGTCATATCTCAAAATATTTGACTGAACCGTGTAATTTTTAGTTCACTTTTGAATGACCTGAAAAATTACGAATCTTTTAAGACCAATTGGATTTTCGTGCGACCACACGTTTTGTGCGAAACGGCCGTTCACAGTGAGCGCGCAAAGGTTTAGGAAAACACTGAACTTCGCGTCGAAAACGGCCGTTTCGTGGGTCAACCCCCAGACGCCCAGAATAAAACTACCTTTTTTCATCTTCCCGGTAAACTACAGTCTAGAAATTTTAACCGTGAGCCGGGGATAGACCACATTGCAATATTCACTCGGTTTCTCATCTGTAAAATTGTTTAAATACCTTTTTGTAATAATACAAATTAAATTTTGATGATGAGCTATTGACTTGAAATTTTAAAAATAGTTCAGAACCGGATCACAATGCAATATTTACTCGGTTTCTTGTCTGTAAAATTGTTTAAATAATACCTATTTGTTTAAACAAATTAAATTTTGATGATGAGCTAGATACTTGAAATTTTAAATATAGGTCAGAAATGGATGACATTTCAATATTCACTCGGTTTGTATGACATGGTATGGTATGGTATATTATTGTATGTATGATTTGGTATAGTACAGTATGGTATGATAGGAAAGAAATTCGTATGGTATGAGTACGGTGAGAATATGGTATGGTGCCGATTTGCAATACAATCTGGTATAGACAGAAGGGTGATCTGCACAAGGAAGATAATAAACCGTTGTGTCAAGAATTTGCAGAGTTTTTTAAACCATAACCCAATCGTAAAAATGTAGACTTTTGGAAATTACCAACCTTACAAGTAACGTGGTTGATTTTGATAACGCGGTTGATAACGTGATTTTGCAATAAAACGTTAAATTACTTGGACCCATGTTCAATTTTTTTACAAAGCATTTATTTTATCAGGTTAAGTGGAGGGTCAGATGACGACGTCACTACTGGCTGCGGCGGCAGCATCAGCGTTTTTCTTGTTGAGCGTGTATACTTGCATATCCGCTGCATACCGTTCCTTCGACTTTTCGTACATGTCGTAGTAGATCTGAAAAAGAGGGCAAAACTTCCTAAGAGACAAGGTATGATGCGATGTTTAATAAAGGTTACTGACTCTTGATAACCCGGACACGTGAGGTGTAGCATCGAAAAGACGCTCGTGGAATGAACGTATATGGTACGAATTTTGACAATTGGATTATTTTTGGGTTAGCCAAATTATCCTTAAAGGACGAAATGCCGACTGTAGTACACACAGGTGCTGGGGTTACCAAAAGTCCGCTGTACGAGTAGTGAAAATCCCAACGAAACCCAATTCTTAAGAAACCTTCAACAAATTGCAGTTAAGTAAAATTGCGATCAAGATGATGTTGTACTGTGATATGAAGATATAAAGAACCCACCATACGGTCAGAGTAGATCCTAGAAATGAGTGGACAGCTACCAGACTGGTCATGTTTACTGACGGCTCTAGGATGAATGGAAGGTCAGGGGCTGATGTGAGTAGTATGAGACCTCGCACACAGGTATCTTGGCCTCTGGGTGTGCACGCGGTCGAACATAATGAGGAGGAGAATCAGAGGAAGGAAGGTATTCATATTTTAGGACAGCCAGGTAGCACTTGCATCGGCCCAAATCCCGTCAAGACTGGTAAAGGAGAGCTGGGAGGCGCTGAACTGCCTGGGAGCAGAGAACAAAGTCACCCTGATGTGGGTACAGGGGAACACTGGGGTGGAGGAAAATGAGCAAGCAGATTGCATGACCTCCACAGTATTTGTGGGGCCGGAGCCAGTCTTGGGTTCAGTTGGATCCTCCTTGGGAGATTGGGTGAGAGAAAAGCGTAGGAGGCATTGGGAAGACATGTCTGTCTGTATACCAGCACAAAGTTTCAAAAAGTTGACAATGGCAGCACCTTGTAGGAGAAGGAGCTCAGAAGCACTGGAACTGCCAAGGAGGAAAATGAGACTCCTGGTGAGGATGCTGATGCTTCCAAAAATATCTGCACTGAATCAGAGTACACACGGGAGATCCGATAGGCAGACTTTGCAGATACGAGGACGAAGCAGGCGCCTCATCTCCTCTTTGAGTGTACAGATACCGAATCTTCAGGTCTCAAGCATCAGAAGAGATTGTGTCGGTAAACAACCAGGTAGGGGGGGTTCATCAGTCTGGGGGAGGGAGCTGACTGATCCCAGAGCCTATTGGTTGGCCTACAGGGCAACGCCTCGCAGAATTAGCCAAGGTTTAGGCAAATGGGGAGTAGTCTCATCCTGAGTCCCTGCCACAATCTACCCCCATATCCATATCAGCATTGCAACAATGCCACAGCTACCTTATAACTCGACCTTGTTATTATAAAAACTGGTAGTTCTCAGTAGCCGAGCGGTGAAAGGCACAAATCAGATATTAGATAGTTTTCACCTATAGCGGTTAGTACGTCCACGAGCTAAGACCTAAGTGCAAAGGGAACTTCAATCTGAGCAGGCGTCTCGTTGTGTCCTTCAAGTGTATGTATACATTCTCGACAATCCGAAAATGTGCTCTAACCCACGCAACCTGTTAAAACAGAACTGAAACTGAGTGCAGGCTGGTATTGAAAGAGCTAATTTTGCTCATTGACCTACGACCTGACCAGCTGTGTTGGAAGTGTATGTAGCCATGAGTTCACTTTGTTCTACTTGCCGTCGTAGTGCCTGACCACAGCAGATGAAGGAAACACGATCATGAAGTCCAGCACTGTCTCACTTGTACATAGTATCAATAAAACAAACGAGACACTTTCAAACGTTTGTGTAGCATTCACTCGACTTGCCTGCAGAAGCAATGTCAATTGGTGCTACATATTGTTGGTAAACGCACTAATAGTGTACAATTGCTGGAAATACTTGGGGCATACGTAGAAAGTTCTGTCAGCCATTACGACTTCCTGGGCGCATAGGAGATTACGTTGTGTAAGTATTTTTAGTGGCTTTTAATTGCGATAAAGCTCCGAGAGATTAAACCAAGAAATCGGTAGAAAATAGAGTGAAGAGTGTGTGACATTTGAGTTACATCAAAGTTGACTTACTTTTTTGTCGTCCTGCGTCAACGCGTTCCATTTGTTCGCCAAATGTTTGGTAACTTCGACTTTCGAAGGGTCCGTTTGGCCGACGGTCGCCATCTCTTCGATGGCCGAGTTCCTCTGCTCCTGGCAAAACTGAAAGTACGGGTTCGCCGGACGCTTCGGGGCGTTTTTGTCGATTTTATGACCTTTCCGCTTGACGCCGCTTGGACCCTTTTTGCTATTCTTTTCGTTGTTCGGGCTCTAGACGTGGAAAATCATACATAAAAACCAAATGACGACAGTACGATTACATTAAGGGCCTGCAGGTTGGAAAATTTTTGAAGGATATCTCAGGCTGTGATTGACTTGAAGTTTTTAAATATGTCGGGGGAGGTAGAAGCGCCAAGACAACTATTTCAGACAACTAAACTAATGTATCTCCCCCAACCAAGTTTTCAACAGACGAACGTACGTGTATTTAATAATAAACCAAGATTTACCTATGCATAGTACCCTATAGATTAGTTTGACATATAGATCAGGGGTTATCATCAGGGGCGTAGCGTCAGAAGTGAATAATGTAAGTAGAAGTTGAATGATGAAAACATTTAATAAAAATAACAAAATATTTAATCAACAGTAAAACATTCAATTGAAAATTTTAGTCGCCCGCTCATTATTTCGGTACAATTTGTTTTGTTTTCATAGCAATAGTGGGGACTCGGCTTTCCTTTCAGTTGCTACCTGTTTCCTGCAGGATAAGGAACGTTGTCGTTCCAAATTATTATTCAAATTATTATTTCGTCGTTTTTTTATTTTTTAATAAATTTATTCGTTTATTGAAAAGAAAGAAGAAAATTGTTAGAGAAAACAAATGTTGCATTAGTTGCTGGTGGCTTTTGATCAGCTGTTTTTGGTTTATTACCTTCGATAATGAACCATTGGAATCGACCAGAGGAGAAAATGATTTAACCTCCCCTCAAAATTTCTAAGATATTCGAGATAACTATTTACACCAACAACCATACCAGTCACTGCTACCACTTTCCTGCGATCCATCTTTAAAACTGCAGGATAGGGTGAGAGGACACGCTTTCCCCCCACAGGACAACAATCCCTTCAAACCCGAAAGGAAAACGTACAATCTTTCCCCTGTTATGAATAAAGTGAACAATCCTAACGGATTGGTTTTTTCGTTAGTGGGTTCGACAGGATAACGAATCACGACCTGATGGAACGGATAACTTGACAGAAATGATGGCATGCGGCCGCTAGTGGCGACGAAAGGATTGTGAATCGTGCCAGCTTTCCTCCAGGATTTCACTAAACGGAAAGAAAGTCATGAAAGAATGCTCGTCTATGGCTGGTTTATATCTGTGTGCAATCTGGCGCGCGCATATTTGTATGCCTCCCGACTGTATAACCATAGAGCGGGGCAGCGCAGGCTTCCCAGATGTAATGCGCATGTGCAGCTTTTGTGCGAGAGCCCGCGGGGCCGGAGGATTGATAATATCCATGCTGTTGCTTTGATTGTTCATAGTTTTTAGTTGTTCGTGTATTGTTTGTAGTTTTAGTTGTTCAGTTTAGCTATTTTAGCGATAGCAGATCAAAGCGATATAGTCATTCTTTCTCTTAATCTCACAGCTAGCATAAATGAGAGATTTACAGGTGTACAGATACCTGGGAGAATAATGCCACGTTGATATGTGTTGAAGGGGTTGAGAAGCAAGGGCAAGAAAACAAACAAAGGCAGAAAGTGGGGGGGGGGGGTACACTAGTATTTGGCTAATGAGAGTTTATTCCCCTCATTTTCTAAAATTGGAAATAACACCACTTTGAAGGAAGAACTATCCTCAGGTAAAATCAGGCATTGAAGACAGTTTAAAAAACGACCACCAGACTTGAAAATCGGCCGAGCCATTGAAGAGGAATGAAAGTTCTAAAATGGGGAGGAATAAACTAGTAGTTTCTCAATGTCGAAGATAAACTTCCGTAGCAACGCATTGGTTGTAAGGTAAAATCGTCAGAAATGGTGGATCACGCGTTTTGGTGTCGCTTTTCACGTTTGTGTGCCACAGTAAAGACACGAAAGTGTCAATGTGAATAGCGTAGTATATCGATAGTTTTACAAGTCCTTCCACTGCCCATCATTTCCCTTTAACGGCAATATTAATAAACACAACTTTCCCTTTTAATCTGAAATTCTGTCGATTAAGTTCCTCGTTCTTCTCTCTCAATGCAAGAAGAATATTACGACACAGAGATTTAACGTACCTTTACTGATGATTTCGACGCCGGCGTTTTACTAGATTGAAGGACGGGGTCTTTGGACGGGTCAGTTAATTTTATCGGGAGCGGAACGTTCCTCCAGTTGTCCCCGTGCATGTCCAGCCGGTCCATTAAGAACCTGCAAACATTAAATACAAACACGTTTTATGGGTCATTCTCAGCGAAACATAAATCTAGGCTTCCAGTGCAATTTGAACTGTTTAAGTACCTCTTATTTTCACAACGCTTTTTTTCCTAATAGGTATTTTTTTGCTATGTAGAGCAAAAAAATACCTAAGAAAGAGGTGATCCAACGACATTTCCGGTACCTATTACTTCAAAATTTTGAGTCAAAATAAAAACTTTTAAAAGTTTCCAATATATATATATATATATTATTAGTTTTGTGAAACATTTATTTCTTGCGAAAATATTATGAAAAAATGCTTGTTTGGCATTGGGTCACATGTCATTGGTTCACCACTAACATTATGAACCGATGACAACCTAAAGGTCATAGTGATCCAATGACCTCTAGACAAAACGTCCACCTAATTTATCAAGAGGAACTAACTCTTCCTCAAAATCATCCTGAAGTTTCGTCAAGTCTGACGTCAACAGCTGGAACTGTTACAGATCCTGATGGTTCATCTAATCTGAGCTACCATGGTACCAAAGAAAAGGACAGTAGCAGAACTGAGAGAAGCGAAAAGAATCCAGGATCAGCTCAGTTCACAGTGATTTTACATTCATGGACAATGAAAGGATGGATAACTGTCATTGTATCACGGTTCAGGTCATTGGTTCATCCATCCATGTCATTGGTTCACATTATACTTTTTTAATTTGAAAAATAAGCATCCTGATGTGCTGCTGGTAAATTTTTCCATTGAGTATCCATTGACCAGAGTACCATAAAAAACTTGGGCCGAAAAAATGACTTCAGAAATGTTTTCAAAAAAGCCCACCAGATTTACGTTTTGCTGAGTTCCAGTTTCAAATCCTTCCAACCAACACGATCTTTTGGCGCGTTCCCAATACCTTTGGCACCCTTGTCCATTTGCGAGGGCTCTCAGGTTAAGTACAACTTTTTTTTTTTTTTTTTTTTTTTTTCTAATATATATTTTATTATTGCTCCAAGATATAGATCTCATTAACAATATTCGTCTGACCTAATTATATTACAATACTTGGCATTTAGGGCTAACGATACATAACTTAGTCCTTTGTCTTTATGATTTATTGCACACACTCACTCCCTACACAAGCTCATGTGGTTTAGTGCGCTTGAGGCGCCGCGTCAACTCATGTACTTCGAGAAGCTGGACAACTTCTTCATTGACATGGTTTTTAAGTCTCTCAAGATGAGCGTTAGCGCGCTGCTTTATCACTTGGTCAATGCTTTCCATCTCAAGGTCGCGATGTAGAGCGTCGTTGCGGATATACCACGGCGCATTGGTTATGCATCGTAGTACGGTATTCTGAAAGCGTTGTATCATCTGCCTGTTTGATAGAGCCGTACAGCCCCACAGTTGTGCTCCGTAGACCCACGAAGGCCTAAGTACTTGAGTGTACAGAAGCAGTTTATTTTGAAGTGACATTTTTGATCGCCGGCCGATGAGCCAGTACATTTTCCTGAATTTTAAGACAAGTTCTGTCTTTTTCTTTTTGACGTGTTCTTTCCACCGGAGCTTGGCGTCTAGCGTCATGCCCAGGTATTTGGCGTGATTCGAGTAGGGAATCACCACATTGTTGAGAAAAGCCGGGATGTAGTTGATCTTACGGTTGGTGAAATCAATGTGCACCGACTTTGTCTCGTTCAGTTTGATTCTCCACTTAGTGGTCCAGCGAGTGATTTTGGAAATTGATCTGTTCAGTTTGCTGATAGATTCATTGTTGTTCTCCCCAACCGAGAGAACCGCAGTGTCGTCTGCAAAAGTTGCTGTTGTGTTGCATTCTAGGTCCGGTAGGTCGCTCGTGTACAGTATGTATAGGAGGGGGCCTAACACACTGCCTTGTGGGACACCAGCGTTAACTATTTTTGGATCTGAATACGCTTCATCTTGTTTGATGCGGTAATACCTCTTTGACAAGTAGGAATCCAGTAGATCCACGTAATGGATGGGAAGCATCTTTTTGAGTTTATGTTTTAGGCCTTCGTGCCACACTTTATCAAAAGCCTGAGCTACGTCAAGAAAGATGGCCGAACAGACTTTCTTTTGCTCCAGCGCTTCTTCAATGATATTGACGATTCGATGGACTTGATCTATGGTCGAGTGCTGACGTCGAAATCCGAATTGATGCTTGGGAATTAGCTTCCGTTCTTCAATTATGACGAGGAGTCTCTTACTGATTAATTTTTCGAAAACTTTGGATAGCACAGGCAACAGTGAGATGGGCCTGTAAGATGTTACTTGATCAGCTGGCTTACCAGGTTTTTGTATCATGATGATCTCCGCCATCTTCCATAGCTGGGGTACATACCGATGTTTGATGGCAGCGTTAATGATTTGGGTGATTTTGACAATAGCTTTTCGAGGTAACTGGTGCAAAATCTTTCCTGTGATAAGATCAAAGCCAGGAGCTTTCTTAGGATTTATCTCCTTTTTAATAGTTTTTTGTACTTCTTTTATTGTGACATACGGTATTTTTACTTCTGGCTCGAGCGGCGGTGTCTCCTCCAAGGTAGGCTCACCCGGAGACCTGGAGTTGGGTGCGAATACACTAGTAAGGTGTTCCGCAAACAAATCAGCCTTGCTTTTACTGTCACTAGCCCATTTACCCCTATCATCCCTAACAGGTGGTGCTTGAACTATAGGTCTCTTGAGATATTTGGCAGCTTTCCACAGGGAGTAGTCAGTGAAGTACAACTGAGGCGAGGGTTTCGATGCCACAGGCCAAAAAAAAAATCGACCAAAAGTGTTTCGTAGACTTTTGTTTTAATCCACTCAAAACCCAACTTTTTCCATTTTTAAATATAATCTTAAAACTGGAAAAAGTCGGATTTTGAGAGGATTTAAAAAAGAAGTCTACGATACCTTTTTGGGCGGAAATTAAATGTAAAACACTTGGGAGGGGTTTCGGACACCCTGTATAAGTTCAACATCATAAAGAGTTAATTTTTGGTAGTAAAAACGTTTTTGGGCAAATAATTTTGAAGAATTATGATTCAAATTTCGGTATCAGTTTTTGAAAGGTTAGAAGTTTAATATAATTTATACAGTGCGAACTTGGAAACGGGCAACCGAGAGGTTCGGCCCCACAGTGATCAGAGGATAAGTCTAGCTGTAGTGTCACAGCAGTTCAATATACCTGCCAATGTTTTTATAAAGAAGGAGGTTTTAATATTGTCCAAAGTTGGGTTATTTGTTTAATACATTTTTTTTCCGTTGGATTCATTTTCCATGTTTTCATTTAAGTAGGTGGAACCTGAAAAAGACTTATGCCAACCCGCTCCGTAAGGGGGGAAGGTTGGCATAGTTTGACTTGCTCTAGTTGAATCAATGCGGGAATTTTGTAGTTATATTAGTTATATATAATATATTAGTTATATTATTGTAGTTGTAGGTATTTCTAGTTATACTATCACTGGGTAATTCAACTATTATGATTGATTGCTCACAACTCCTAGGAAAAATCAAAAACGAAAATCTATGCCAACCCGCTCCGGTCTCCCCTGCTTGATGTGAAGTTGTTGATCTTGAGGAGGAGCCGAATGAGGAGAGGCCAGTGAGATAAGAAGGGGTTGAGAGACACGTGAATGAATTTGATGGTAAAGCTAAGGACTCGAATTTTCAACACTTACATAGTAATTACCTCCTTCTACTTAGCACAACTTAGAACTCAAATTCCTTATTCGAAATACTAGTTTGCAAGCGTGTTTTTTAAAGGGGCAGTACCAGACTGATAGAAATGAGGAAGTCGAGTAGGACCTACTTCCGTTCTTTTCGAGCTCTCTTCAGCATCCTCTTGATGTGGTGGATCCTGTTCACCAAACGTTCATTATCCTGTAAGGAATTGCCGATTAACATCACTTATAATAATACAGTAATAGAACAACAACATAGAACATACAAGAACAAGCATCAGAATTATCAAATCACCTGCTTTATGACTTCGCATCTAACGTGCAATAGATGATATTTTTTCCTGTACACATCCACTTCTTCGGGTTCCTCTTCCGACTCGTCGGAAAACATCTCTTCGAAAATAATTTTGGAACGTGCTTATGGGACCTTCACCCGTCAAATCCTGCGCTCTTTGGGAATCTATCAATAAGAACGGAACAGAAAATAACAATAAGAAACGAACGGAAATTGTTTGTTTTGAATGATGAAAACGAAAGATAAGGCCTTATCACTTTGTCCGAGACAGACATAACTGCGGGGATGTCGTGTTGTTAAAAACATGGAGGAAGATGAATGTTTCAGCAGTATGCCAACTTGGCACATAATTATACGTGTGCTATATTATAGGTAGGTATGTTTTATTAATCTTGGATATATCCAAGATAAATAAAACCATTTGCAACCAGTTCTCTAATAAAATGAAATCTTAACGAAATATGCTTAGTTTTTTCTTATGGAAAACAGGATTCCCCACTAACTTTTGGGCACGTTGGCTGTCATGAAACAATTAAATTGATCCAATATCCCCAACTATCTCAGAAACTAATCCTTTGAGAAATAGAGCCTCTTCTGAGGCTTCTGACATCGCTACATACTCAGCCTCAGTACTGAAAAGAGAAATACGTTGCTGTTTACGAGCTTCCCAACTAATGGCTCCACCAGACATCATAAAAACAAGCCCACTATAAGATTTGCCCATTTGCCCAGTCGGCATCAGCAAATCCCATAAATTCACTACCATTCTAGGTAAATATCAAATTCTTATCAATAGAGCCCTTCAAATATCTTAAAATTGTTTTAACATATAGTCATGAAAATTTTAAATAAGTATGTTGAAAGAATTTTAAGATATTTGAAGGGCTCTATTGATAAGAATATTATATTATAATTTTAAGAATATTTATATTATAATATAAATCTTATCTTAGGTCTCGTATTCATAACAATATACATAAGAGATAGTATCAAACGTTGATATGGGAATCCCTCAGACATATTTCCCTTCAACAATTTTAAATTTGGCTGAAGTGGAGTAACCATTTCTTTAGAATCTTCCAATCCATACTCCTTAATTAGCTAAGTACTAATCTTGCTTTATAAATTATTCAATCATGTGTGTCCAATTTCTTGCTAAAAACCCATTTAAGTACAATCTACTAAATTCTCATTACCTTTTGGCTGGTCTATCATTGTCCAAACCTGGTTCTTTTCCATGGCGCTGTTCCTACTCCTTCTTCATGGCTTCTATCCATTTGGCAGCATCAGGGGACTTCATGGGCTCTATTTCTATAGACTAAGCTTTTTGTGCTGTATCCTTATTCTAATAGGCACGCTAGTCCCCACGCGTGGTCCTCGAAGTCGTGGAATTGCCTCCTTGCGAACGAGGAGTCGTGAGTCTCGCCTCTGACGTCATACCAACGACTGCTCACGCTCAGAATCAAACATGTTTTATTTTCAGGGGTTGCCACGCTTGTTGGAAGCAAGAGCGGGGAAAGCAACCCCTGTCATTCCGCACTAGGAAAAAACATCGAAAGCAAACAATCGATTATGTCTTCGATTTCACAATCGACAAACCATAATAGATAAAACCGAATGACCGGTTTAAAAACATCAAATAATCGATTATTTAAATTGGAGCCCCCCCCCCCCCATGCTTTTTCGACTTGGAAGAAATAAATTTTCCTATCGGGCATAGGTAAGCATTCAGCCAATCTTAAGATAGCTAAGTAAGAAAATGAATCAAATTCATTTTCTTATAATAGGTATATTATATAATATTATATCATAATATTATAACTTGTTATATAATATTATTTTTATAATATCTTACAATTTATTATATTATATATAATAGGAACTAATCACTTGGTTTTCATTTTTTGAAAGTTGGGATATTTTGCTTGTGGAGTTGGGAAAATTTGGACACCCCCCTCCCCCCCCAGGGAGAAATTTTCTTCTCGCTACGGCCCTGGTGCCACGCTGTCGTTTTTGCTTTTGCCCCCGTGGGAACGTATCTTAAGCTTAATTTTGAGGCTTAACTTTTAGGAGCGAAAATCGTGAACAATGTCGAGAACATAAATGACGAGCCTGAAATAAGAATCATTTACTTTCGGGAGGCCAATTATAAACGGAACACGGTTGACAAATAAATAACATTTATTGCACATAATAGAAAATAAGTTTCAGAACCGCTAATATCACAAACAAACCTCACAATTTTGATATACAATTTTATTATTCATAAAAATTATACTCATTCTAATTAAAACACATAAAATTCCTATACATTAATTTTGTTTTCAAACATTTTCATAACTCAAATTACGGTTATATAATTTACATTGCATCAACTATTGGAAAAAAAAAAAAAAAAATCTCCATTCGGAGTCGTGTCCAAACGTACACGTGAAATCTTGTGAAAGGTAAATGTTTAAAAAACCTTCTTCTACTTGAATTCGTAGGGGTAAGTAATTCATTAAAGAAGTAACGAGGCGGTGGAAGACAACGTTCTATGGGATCGAAATAATCAGCATAAGCGCCTTGAGCTTCAGAAAGCAACTTCAAAAACGAGATAAGCTAAGACCTGTGATACTGCTGATGGATTTCCCCGAATAAAGAGCACGATATTGTAAAATTGTTAGGTGACTTGAGTCCTAAAGAGAAAATCAGCAACAGATTTGTCAACAGCAGTCGAAATTTTCGGAAATTTAAAACGGATCATTTACAACAACGTGGTACTTAACATCCGAATTCGCGAGCATAACATTTTCCTCAAAAAGCACATTGAAGGACTTGGCAAAACCAAAAAAAAAAAAATCTTCGTTTTTTCAATTCGTTATGACAATTCAAGTGCAAATTCAGCAAGTTTACGTAGGTACTCCAAACTTGGATTTTTTTTACGAGGAAAAAGAACCAAACACCAAACCTTCCTCAAACCTTATTTTCCCCAGTTAAAAACTAAATGTAGGTAAGTATTTCGATTTTTTTTTTTTTTACACTTTCATACAGATAAATCTTTTAAAATGTGTTATTTCAATAATTTATTTTTTATGTACATATGAGGTGAACTCAACAAGTGATATGGTTACTTAATGGACATAAAAACCTCTTTCCAAGGCCTATTACCTCTAGAAAATATTTTCAAAACGTCATCTCCTTGTGGTTTTTTTTTTCGACTTCAAGTGGATTTGAAACCCACAACGCAGACAACGTCACTTTACAGAGAACAGCTGTCAGAAACGTTTTCATACGAAGCCCAAAGACTTGATGGGTATAGGGAGTTTTTACAACCTCTCCTCAGTTAAAAACTTTCAATCCCGAAATCTTAGGTGTTCATGTGTGTGAAATTCAAGGGTAAATAATTAGAATAATAGAAAAATGGTTTTGTACATTCAAAACATTTGATTTAGAACTAATTTTCCTACTCAATTACAATAAGTAATTGACTTTGGAAAAATTAACTTTAAATGAAATTGTTCTTTATCCTTTTTTAAATTTCACACAATATTTTACATATTAATAATATGTAATACATATTATGTAAGCACAATAACATGTAAAAGTTACTCTCGACACACACACGATTTGTTAAGCATAAAAAAATCGTTTTTCTATTATACAGATTATTTACCCTTAAATGGGGGTGAATTTCATCTACGAATTCTAGATGAAAAGTTTTGGGCTCATGGGAGGTTGTCGAAACGCCCAACACCCATCAGATCTTATGAAAACTTTTTCTTCCTGACAGGTGTGAGAGTTTTGCAAAGAAACCGAGATAATAGTTGATATTTTTCCATTCAACCGAGATTTTGTCGTAAAAAAAAACTAGTGTATAATACATTTTTTCTATATATTATACAAAATATATAAACGAGTTGGTATACAAATACTAGAAAGTATAAAATCTAGCTGATTTCTAAAAACTTTTTCATTGTGCCCATTGTTCTCTATTTAGCATCTAATAAACTAGGTCAAGTTTGGCACTTAGAGGCTAAACTGTTTATTTTTTGCTTCAAAATTGTTTTAAATTTATTATCATTTTAAATTAATGTCTGGCAATAAAATCCAATTTCTCTCATTAAAACTTTGGCTATAAATTACGAGTACTTCGATCAAAACAACACGTCATAGCCTGTTTCAAACTGCTCTAGTATTTGGGCGAGGTCATAGGGGGTGGTGGGGCAGGCACTGTTGCCTGGGTAGGAACCTACCGTTCGCTACTTTCCCAAGATGTGGCAACGCTGCAGTAAATGACCCCCAGTAATTGGCCGAGCCCTTTCTCCAGTACCCAAGGGTCAATACTAAAGCAGCTTGAAACAGAGTATAATTCCATATTTTTTCGGTTGGTAAGTCCTATTTCAACCCTTAGAATACAAATAAATACGACTAGATCATAATTTGTACTAGAGTTTGGTAAAAAATATTTTCCCACATTATTATTCACTATATTTCAATATTATAACTTCTTTATTTTTTTAAATTGTTATTTTGAAAAAATAATACTATTTTGTTTAAACTAATTTTACATTTTTGGTAACGAGTTTTCAAGGGGATCATAACACTCTTCGTTGGATGACTTTGAGAAGTAAATTTCGGCCTACAAGGGTTGAATTGTTACCCGTACGTAAATATTTCTACTTAGAAATAAATTGTTTTTGAATAAACACGGAATACCGGTATTAGATGTTTATAATAAAAGCAAGTTTGGGCGACTATAAATTATCCTTTATGACATTTCAAACGCACAATTATAATTAATTATAGTGGCAGTTTCAGTATATGTATGAAATGTATAAACGAACTTTGACGGATACAAGTACGAGTGTTATGTTCCTCTTTGAGAAAAATAGAAAAACTTACTAATCTTTTGTGCTTTAGATTATTTTTTTTTTTTTTTAAATAATAAGAGGAACTGTATACTGTCAATCATTAATGGTAATGAAACTCGAAAAGCAAATATATACATCAACAAAATGCATGAAATGAAAGAATGAAGGATATGAAGACATGTCCCTGCCCAAGGTGACCATGATTTACGTGGAAAAAATCACAAAATTACTTCTACGTCAGTAATTTCTACTGAATCTACTAATCATTTTTACAAAATTCTGGCAGCTCAAGATCTTACAAAGTTGAAGTGACTTATACGTCGTATTTTCAGAGTGGATGTTGTGTTTCTTGACTCAGCAATTCGAATTGTATTGCAACGAGAAAAAAAATGTATTCTCAAATTCGAATGAAACTATGACGTCATCCAACCCTGAAAACGTCATCTTACACAAAGTAGGTATTGAAATTTTTAAGATCACACTAGAAATGCTCTATAGACATAATATTCATTAACAGCTATTCGACGAATTCCCTAAACATTTGAGAGAATAAAAATAATTTCAGGGGAGTCTTCAGTTCTGACCCCTTTATGAATACCTATTGTAACCTCCACTGGTGACAAGCAGCAGTGAAGAATAACATTACTTACCTACAGGGATTTTTTGGAAACTTGGCGTAACTATTGAATCCTGACGAAGGACGTTTTCCCGAATTTATTTCCAGGTTCGCAGTTGAATGGAGTCGTTTTTGAATAGTTGGGTTTCTAGTTTCCAAAACAAAATCCACCCTGAATGATTTATTTATTTATTTTTATTATTATTATTTTTTTTTTGTGGAGTTATGTAGATAACTACTTATTGGGGACTGAACCGAAGATCCAATTTGAATACTATGTTTTGTAATTACCACATGGATAAAACGTGGAGTTATTAAAAATTGGAGATGAGAAAGGAAGGAAATTGAGACACATTGAAAACTCACGTATGAACACTCAATACCCGAAACTTCGGGAGAAAATGGGGAGAGAGAGGGGTGAGGGAAATTATTAATTATTATCAGAATGTCCTTTTCTAGGTTTTATCCCCATTATACGATTTTTTTTTTTTTCATCTTTACAAAAATAATACTCATCTAAATCTTTAATGTTAAACTAACGTAGACGCACAGTTTCAACTAACTGGTTAAGTATTTCGTGAGCCAGTCGTAGAGGGGAAGTTCGTTCCTGCGGACCCAGTGGATGTTGAGTTTTATTGTTTCCAGACTCTGGTCAAGAGAGCGGGAGCCGGAGCCGACGTCTATTCGGCGGAAGAAGACGTCCACCTGAAACAGGAGTTGGTGACGTATTGAGGCAAACGTAAAGGCCACTTTACAACTGTAGACTTCTGCATATGTCTAAAGTGACACGATTCATATCCCAAACGCAAGGCTCCAGACTATGACAACATACTATACTTACTCTCTGCTAATCCAAATGCCACGAAAAACACTAGTACTCTTAACCCAGATCTACAATGCCTCTGTAAGACTAGGGTACCTTTTCCACGAATGGAGGCATGCACTAGCGATACTCATTCGCAAACTTGGCAAATCATCCAATGGCCGTACTGCTATCAACTAATTATCCTCCTTTCGTTACTCCCAAAGACCCTCGAGCGACTCATCTTTCCTAAAATAATTACCTATGTCGAATCCCAGATACCACTTATGTCACACTCATGCCTTCAGCAACTCCTCCGAGTAGTGGATCAAATACAAGCCACTTTCAAAGAAAAGGAAGTCTGCCAAGAACTATTTTTTGACACTGAAGAAGCCTTCGACCGTGTATGGCATCCAGGGCTCCTCCAAAAGCTAAAAAAACGCACTGCCAGACACGTATTGGCGCCTACTAAAATCCTATATGACAGACAGAACGTTTACAGTGAGATACTCTTCAGCAATCTCCACTTCTCGTAGCATCAAGGAGTACCACCTCAACGCAATGTTTAGGGACCTGTGCTTTATCTATTATCTGCTGGCTATCCACCCACTTCGGACCACATTTTCACAGCCCAATGAGCCGATGACGCCGCTTTCCCTTTTTGCTGTCCTAGGGGAGAGCAGCCCCCAGCAGCTACAGGAATTTGCGAACCGAAATTGAGTATAAATTTGATCCCCCAGAAATCCAACATGGTTACGTTCACCTACCTAAGAAATTGTGCACAGCCAGTGCTTACTGTTCGAGGGGGGTTAGGCAATATGCCCACCCAGAGGGATATTCGGTCTGTGCTTCCCCAGAACCATACAGCCCAGAGCGGTCGAACCAAAAGATCGAGAACAGGGGTACAGCAACCATCACACTCCCACCTTCAAACAACACCTGGTATGCCAGGCTGTTGTTGATAGAAAAAGGGGGACTGAAAGTAGTATGTAGTTCCAATCCAGGAAGAACAACTGGAAACCTTTTAGGTATACCGTAAACTGGGACAACTTTGCCTCACGGGGCAACTTTGCCGTATCTTAACTTAGAAGTTGTTTCATCGCATCCCTAATGCAAAAATCCTTCAACAGAGACCGCTACTGAATCAATGCACATAGAAGACATTAGAGCACGGCCTTTTGCCGCGTTTTAGTCCTTATCATTTGTTTACATACGCCTATCAGTGTTCTTGTCAGCCACCTGTAAGGTGCCTGTTTTCGCGGGCCTATTTAAGTGTTCTCCCTTGCCGTTTCGTCGTGAAAGTAAGTACGAACATATTGTTTTTATTGATTCTTCATATAATCCAATTTCTAATGCAATATTCAATTTCGTGTTTATCATGGTTGTGGATTCGATAATTCCTCTTGGCAAAGTTGCCCCAGGAAGTTTCAAGAAAATGGGACAACTTTGCCTACTTATATTTTGTCATTTTCCTCCTAAATCCTGCATTTCTGATCGAAACCCCGCACTTATTTTGTTTTTTCAGATGCCAAGCCTTGTCAGAAGAAAATTTGGAGGAAGGAGGTACCAAAATTACACTGAATCTTCTCTACAAGAGGCTGTAGATGCAGTGAAAAACAAGGTTATGAGCAGCTCAAAAGCTGCTGAGAAATGGAATATCCCGCGACGAACAATTGCAAATAAAGCCAAAAAAAGCATCAAGCATTCCTTATGTTGGCAAGCTCACAGATTTCTACGGAGACGGGGAATTCGAGGTGTCATATCTTCGAACCTCAGACAATGGCAAGAGTTTCCACTTCTCAGTTGTTCCTGATCAAGCTTCCGTTAATGTGGAAGATGTTATCCACATTATCGAGCCTCCTGTGGTGGAGAACCGTGGGAAATTCACGTTTATGGACCCAAATGTCCAACTTTTTTTCAACTGATTTCTCTAGTCAGCAAATGTTTCAAGTTCCTGCTTTTAAACACAATCTTAAATTGAAAAAAAGTGATATTCCTTGGTAAATGTGACTTAAATTTCCTAGCTCGATTTTAAACTCAATATTTTAAACTTGAGAGAAATGTATAGTTCCTTAATTAAACTTTAAAGTTGCCATTTTGTAACAAAGATGTTAAGTACCTACTTACCAATTTGAATTTAACTTTATTTGTAATTATTTCAAGCTTTCTTTTTCAGACTGGCAAAGTTGTCCGGGTAATCAGACTCCTTGGCAATGTTGCCCAGTTACCAGGGCAACTTTGCCATGCACGTTTTTAATGTTTTAAACAAATAAATATTTATTGAAGTTGTTATTTTCTCTTTGATTTCGTAACTAGAAGTCAAGACTGAAGTTTTTTGACGGTTTTGAAGGTGTTTCGTACATTTGGTAGCCCTACAAGGTCAAAGAAAAAAAAAATTATGGCAAAGTTGTCCCAGTTTACGGTAGTTAACATCCATCGTAATGGTACTACTGCAAATTACTACTTTTGGAGAACTACGCTCCTGCAAGCATGGATATTGCCAGGGGTGTTATAGAAATATAGAAATCTGTGTAAAGAAGTTTACCCAACGAAGTGTAGAAACATAGAAATTAGAATGTAGAAGATGGAAGAAGTGAAAGAAATGGAACAATGTCAAGAATTTGAATTGCCAGTGTAAATGCTTATACGCTAAATGGGTTTGATCCCTACTATAGAACCACGCTCTGTTACCGTGTAATGTATGGCTGCTGAGTACCTTTGTTCAAGAGGGGTTAGGCAATATGCCCACCCAGAGGGACACCCCTGTCTGTGCTTCCACAGGACCGTACATCCCCAGAGCAGTCAAACGAAAAGATCGAGAACAGGGGCACAACAACCATCACAACTCTTGATGGTCTCCAAATACACGTATCTGGGTAATTTTCTTGAGGAGGCTGGGTGCGCGGCTTTGTGGCTTTCGCAGGACTACGTCCATTTAAGTGCCGGTCGTCGGGAAATAATGGACGGTTTCGCCAGAAGATGTTGGCTGCAGGATCAGAGTAGGGTGACGGCGTCCTCGTTTAGCCATTTGTACAGGTTTTGGGCCCCTATTGACGGTGCGCCGGCAGCCTACCTAAACCTCGACCTGGACTACCATTGCAAGAGACTGTTGTGCCAAATCAGACTAGCTGGTGCTCAGTGGTGTTCGGTGTACTCCGGGGGGCTGAAGGCATCCTTCGATGTAACGGCGGAGTGCCCTATATGTGCGGATGTGTGCGGGGCAGAGGATTCCCTCATTCATTTTCTGAGTGCTTGTCCTGGGACACGAAACGAGAGGCGGGTCTTTTACAGATGCAAAGCAATGTCCTTACATCACCTCAGCAATATCTTGAAGATGGAAGGGAAAAAGGAGGTAGTTTGTTTGTTTTCATTTGTGAATGCTTCGTTGAAGGGAAGAGCGCGTTTTTTGAGCTAGGTGGTGGATGGTTGTTTATTGCTCTGCTATCTTGATATATTAATGTGTTGTGTTAGGTTTAAGAATATAAACTGTACTGAACATTTTTTTGAAGTGATATACCTACCTAATATTAAGTGGATAAGTTTCGTTTTACCAAGTGGATAAGTTTTCGTTTTTCACACTTGCTGTGACACAGTGTTTTCCTTGTTTTCTTGTTTCTTTTCTTTCCTGTATATTAATCATATTTCATGCCACTCTTTGTAATGGTCGTAAGACTTATACAAATAAATTTATAATAAAAAATAATGGTCTCCAAATACCAGCCGAAGAAGTGCCTGGGGATAACTCTTGACGAACGACTGGCATAATATGCCATAATAGGTATTATGTAAGCGTGACGCTCCGAAAGTGCAAGAAAAGGCTGCGATCTCTCATATGCCTACTTAGAAAATACTCACCATTGTCACTAGAGATTAAAAGGCTGCTATACTTGACCCTGCTATGTCCAGTGTGGCTCACACATTGCCAAGATCGACGTCTTCCAAAATCACGCTCTGAGAGTCATTACTGACGCCCCATGGTTCATGAGCAATGTCAACATCCATAAAGACCTCAAAGTACCAAGAGTCAAAGAAGTACTTAAATTCTTTACATGAATCTAACCAGTTCATGATACCATCATGAAAACCCCTCAACTTCTACAATACGCGTGGCGTCCCAGGCGTAAGCACCTCCGAGACCTGATAAATGACCCTTATTAAGTGAAATATAAACCCTTGTTATCAATTACTTGTGAAACTATTATCACCGTTGCACTAATTTATTAATTGTAAACATGTTTACTATCTACCTTAGGAGTAGGCCAAATTAAACGTGTTCTAACCTCTTTGTAGTCATAGTCTGTTGAAAAGTGGCTCGTGGTGGCGGAAATGAGGCTACCCATGGTGAAGGTGCCGTTACCGAAAAGCCCTTGGAGGCCGAGCCAATGCGCCTTCAAATGCCGCCAAGCCAGGAGACTTCCTCCTTCAGGGTTGGAAGCGACAGTGGACATGACCGTTTTGATGTCCTGAGGTCGGATTTTGTCTCTGTCCAGCGTCGCCAGGAGGTACCTAAAGTTTAGGATAGACAATAGTAATTACTTTGAGCCACCCCAAATATTAACTTGAGATACCTAGTTGTAGGTCATTAGGTACATAAATATTGAACGAGGTTGGGAGTTGCCATGACAACGGTTGTACAATATTGTAATTCTCTTTTGTCAAAGAAAACGAGGAAGGAAGAGGAACTGGAGAATATTGTAATTAATTGTAATTATCTTTTGTCAAAGAAAACGAGGAAGGAAGAGGAACTGGAGAATCGCATGGACGAGGAAGACATAACATGTAAATTCGAAGTCGAGCAAAAGTAGTTTGCAAGAAGTAGTACATTACCAGATGATGTCCAAAGTGTTCTGTTTCTGTCGTGTATTGGAGCTGGACCTTTCAAAATATTAGGTGACCACTATCGGCCAACTGAGTAAGCACAGTGGGGTATTCACAACTTTGGCAGGTTCTCGATGGCTACGTGAAGGCAACTTGTTTTATTGCGGGAAGGCGTGCTTTTGCTACTAGGCTATGGGATCCTAACGAGACAGTAGCATAGTATGTAGGTGCCTTCTAAAGCACAAATCAGGCCAAGACTAGGAGACGCTGAACTACCTGGGGTCAGAGAACAACGTCACCCTAATGTGGTTACCAGGACACACTAGGGTGGAAGGTAATGAGCGAGCTGATGGCAAGAAAAGGGGCCTTCATAGCTTTTGTGGGTCCGGAACCAGTCTTGGGTATTGCTACATAAATGCTCGGTAGGATCCTCCTAGGGTGAATGGGCGAGAGAAGGGCATTGGGAAGTTTAAGGTTTGGGAAGTTGACTATGGTAGCACCCTTTAGGAGAAGGACCTCAGAAGCACTGGAGCTGCCTAGGAGGAAGATTAGACTCCTGGTGGGGATGCTGATGGGGGCACAGGTGCTTCTAAAACCATCTGCACAGAATCGGAGTATACACACAGTCTTTGCAGGGAGGAGGACGAAACTGTGCCTCGTCTCCTCTTTGAGTGTCACTCAAAGCACTTAATAGCACTTGAAGCTCGACCGAAGGTCGGGAATCTCAGGTTTCTATTACCAGAAGAGATTGTATCGGCGAACAACCTGGTGGGCTTGTGATTGGAATAAACGAAGCTAGGTGATGAGGCTACATCCAACCAATAAAGCAACATTTCAGAAGCTACTTTTTACTTGTATTCACTACTTCTTCTTACCTTTGTAGGATCCAGGGATCAGATGCAACTCCCAGAACTCTCAGCAACAGCTTCCTCTCGCTCGGTATCCTCGTTGTGTTGTACTTGTTCCAGCAGAACTGCCACTCCTTGACTCCGCCATATTTAATTCCTGCGGAGTAAATGGCTTCTCTCAGGTTCGGCGGGACCCTGGTCCCTTTATTCATCCAGTCGTAGAATTTCTGTTTCGCCTCTTTAACAGTCTCGTCGACTCCAGCCAATACAGCGGACACCATAACGTCTGATCGCATCAGCCTGCATATGGTTAACACTCTGTTAGTTTTTCGTTTTATATCGTTCAAATCAAAACATGGACAGTGTATTTATGAAGAGTTAGTGCCTAAATAGCACGCACTACGAAGATGAGCTCACTTTTCCAAATGCGTTCCCGTATCACTCCATCCAAGGGAAGTCGCGACTGGTGACAAGAGGTGATTGGTGAACTGCAGGAAGAGTCTGTATGGGGCGGACTCCGAGAGGTACCTTGACCAAGACTGGAGATGACCCAGAGCCGTGGCCCACGGAGCGTAGTCCCTCTCGTCCCGGAGATACAAGGCTAGTTCAAGGACGGTGGTGATATTCAAATGTCCAGCCCTGCAAACCGACAGTTCACAATCAAATGGACGATACAGTTTAACCTTTGTTAATGTCATTCAAGGAAGCAGGAAGAACCATAAAATGTCCAACAGACTCAAATTTTGAGTCTGTTGGACATTTTATGTAGAGAATTTTCCATTTAATGGCAACTTACTTTTTTTTGGATCGTAAGTAAACGGTCAAAACACATGAAGAAATACAGTCACCAGATTGAAATGGTCGTGGTATTAGGAAATGGTTGAGGTTCGAACCTGCAAAGTGTAAAGGCGTCATCGAGCAGGCTTGCCCTATCTGTAGGGCTAAAGGTAGTGTAGTTCTTCTTGAGAACGCTGATGAGGGAGTCCCACATCTCTGGATCGTAGTTGACACGGTAGAAACCCGATTGATTCACATTCGCCTTCATCCAGGACACACTAGAGTTGATTTCGAATTTGACTGCAAATGGAAATCACGCTTCAAATTTTAGTACAATAACTTGATTTTATACCAGTATAATTTTTTTTTGTAAGTTCTTTCATTTTTTCAAATCTAATAATAAGCAGAAGTTGGGACTTGAATTTTGTTGCATCCTGCATGAGTAGGTACCTATTAGGCAGACGTAGGTACCTACATATAAACGTTGTTAGCTGGAAATGAGTCTCACATACCGTCAGTCATATTCATCCAGACAGTCTCCAACTCGTCGTTTATGTCCGTGATGTAGGACAGTGGGACGTACCACTTGTAATTATAAGGCGATTTTGGCTCTTGGAGGGCTGCCGAGTTGTTTTTGTTCCGCGGCTCAGGAGTGAGCAGGAACCGACTTTGAGAAGCGGAAATGGTGCTGCCCTCTCGGCTTATGTGGATCAGCGGGAACCCCATTTGCCTCGTCCAAGTGTCCATGATGTTCTGGAATGATGATTTAAAATTCATAGAAAAGCGTATTGCGAAACGTATAAGGATGTAAATCGCACACACCAGTTTCGGCGCGAATGCGAAGAAGAGGCGTTGAGCTTCATGTGGGCATCTATCGAGTAAACTAATTTTATTTGTAACTTCACACGACTGAGAATGAGTTTAGGATTAAATTTTACTCATAAAGATTATGTGAAGTCGAGTATGACAGGAAAGCGGGGTCGGGCAAAAGGTCCGGTTAATTTTTATAACATAAATTATAATTAAATTATTATGTTGTAGGGACCCAGGCGAAGTGTAAGAAACCAGAAAAGCAGTGACTGAACAGTGACCTGTACGACTTATATTATGGATCGAACATTATAATTTTCATATAAGACCTATTTCCTTTAAACAAAATATATCTTATATATTTTCTGACGTTTTTGAAACATTTATCAAAACTTCTTTCCGTATGTTATTTGACGTTGGATGCGTATTTCTGAAGATATTTGAAATAGCATAATAAGCTATTCCAAAACGTGAAAATCTGTCCAAATGGTCACTTCTTCAATATTACTATAGAAAATTAGACCTTCTTGTGGGGAGCTGTATCTCGGGAACTATTCGTCGTACAGAACTCGCTTTGGTGTCAATTTCTAGAAAGTGTAGCCTTTTTCAAGAGTGTCCGACCCTTCCTTTATTGAGATATTGAGCGAAAACCGAAAAAAAGAGCGAAAATTTAGTGGGTTTTTTCTTTCTATAACTCCGGTCGCACTGGTGTTTAGACGCTTCTTTTCAAGTTTCTCACCATACATTTGGGTCAACTGAATGGTGTATGGGTTCACATTTATTTTTAGTAGTGGAAAGAGGTGTAACTGAACGATACGTCCCCTCAACACAAGCTCTGCTTACAGAGGGGAGTGACATTTAAAAAGATTAATTGTCTGCGATGTACTGCACATTTTCCTAAATAAATGCATTAGGCATGCAAACAAAAAAATGCAAAAAATAAATGAATTAAATAAATACATTATGCATTTTTCTTTAAGAAAAATAAAATAAATGAAAACATTTGGGCCCAATAAAAAATGCATAATGATTGGATCTAGCAGTATAGTGAATGCAATATCATCATAAAAATGAACAAAACTCAGTGATGTATCTAAGCTTTGAATAGTATGTGCCCTAGTTTCAAAATAATATTGTTAATAAGTTATTACTTGGAGCAATAAAATCTTTCAAAAAAAAAAAATGATTGGATCTTTTGCAAGCACTTATATACATCTTGACTGGACTGTAATATAGTCTTTTATTATAAGAGGAAGAACCAAACTACTGTAATTGCATACCTTCGCTTAAGAACAATATTGGCCTATCTCAAAAAATTGGTTTTGAGCTAAAAGTGGATTCAACACTGTTTTTTCAATTTGCCCTGAAATTTGTCTTCATTTATTTCACTCGGGTTTTTCCAATGGGTAGGTGAAATGGGCCATAATATAATATTTTTCTCAAGAGATAGGCCATAATAATTCAATATGGCCTATCGCACAACGCAATTCAACATTATTAAGGCCTAATCTCCATATTATGGAGAGTCAATTTTGTTTGCCATCCCTGAAAAACAATGGATTTAACATGACGAACGGAGAGGGAACCCCGTTTTTTGTTGTTCCTGAAAAGTGATGGTTTTTGAGGTAGGCCATTACTGTTCTTGAGCGACGATACAATACAACGTAGTCAACTTATACATCACCTGAGCACCCCAACAGCTGCGTACAGGCAGATATATACAAAAGTACCTATAATAATAGGCCCCTCGATAACATGAAGATATGGATGAGGGCATGCTGTCTCGCACAGAGCCCCATCGAACTGGTCAAAATAGTATTTGCCATCTGAACCCTATTCAACTGTTAGAATTGTCGAGATTTTCTGTTGTACCAACCTCGACCAAGTCCTCTAATTTCATTTAATCGAGAAAAAATATATATTTTTTTGAATTTTGTGGTTCTTATTTTGTGCAGTGATTATTAATATCGTGCTGTCCCGATTGCATCAATACTGAGAGTATGAACATTTCATATTTAATATATTAATATGAAGTGGTCATATTAATATATAAATATTATTTAATATGACCACCTACTTATTTGACATCAATATTGAGATCAATTAAAAGTACACACTTTCCAAGGTGATAATCTAAAGTCACTAAAGTAATGATTTGATTAAAACTGATCTGATAAAACGACTGATTTATTTCTCACTTTGACGTGGATGGAATGATTGGCGTGCTTGCTCATAACGGCCCAGAGATCTTTGGTATCAGCGTTTCCGAACTTGTGGGTGTTGAGATAATCGTTCAGGCCGCTCTTGAGAGTGTCTTGTCCCAAGAACTTTTCCATCATGTACAGAAGTGAGGCCCCCTGTCACGGAAGAAAACAAAAATCAAAATTTTTCCTTAACGATCGGTGGATTTCAAATATCAATTTTGAAGGTTCGGAATAACAAAAAATCTGGATATTCCTGGCGAGGAACTAAATAAATAAAGTGAGTTAAGTTAGGAGTTGTACGAAAAAGTATGTTACACAATAACTTAATCCTAATTTGAATCTTTATTCCGGTACAAATATATAAACATACTTACCTCATGAAATTTAAAATAAACTAAGTACATAACCAAATATAACGATCACCTTCATTGTTAATTGTTGCATACGTGTGATTACTTGCTAGGTGTCGATCGTGCAATAGTTAAGTAAATAGGTAACGAACGGCGAAATAACGGTTCAGTGATTGTGTAGCGTGAGTTAAAAACGTTCATTGAGAGAACACTCCGGGGATCGAGAGGGAATTGTGAGTAGCGGTTTGTGAGGTGTAGTAGCAGAGGGTGAAATCATAAAATGCCAGCCACCAATTCAATCCCACTATGATCGTTACTGGTTAGGTCGTCAGGTCGTTATTTCCCAAAGTACATGCAGCTTCACACGTAGTACAAGAGAGAATCCCCTTGAAATAATGTCCGTCGTAGGACCGTCCGGCGAATTTGGTTACAACCTTCGATTTTTGAAAAGGATTGAGAGCGAAACCAAATATTCGAAATCAAGGAATGTCAAATATTTCCCACCAGCAAAAGTATCAACGAAGATTTGCCAATTCATTTCAGCTTAGGGCAAAATCCTGACTCCACAAAGTGGAAATCAACTGTCCCCTGTACTACCACCTACTCATTGGCCTACTTAGCGGAAAACTTTGCATTCTCCCTTGGAATCTCCTTTCCTGATTAGGTATATAAAATTGTATTTTCCAGTAACGAAGCCTACCAAACCTTTAGTTTTTTGGGTCGTTGCATCCGAATCTGGGGTCGGTTGGCCTTCATCAGGTCACGTTCAAGGTCATTTCCGGCTGTTTTGCTGAAAATAGGGCACATGACCTTGAACGTGACCTGATGAAGGCCAGATTCGGATTCAGCAACCCAAAAAAGTAAAGGGTTAGTTAGTAGGTTTGGTTTTGTTGGTGGAATTAAAATTTAAAGGCTTATTACAAATTATTTTTATTTTATTTTAAAATTAAAATGTTAGTTATCTCCGGTTATTCCGTGAGTATAATAATTATTGGTCTGTTTAATGTCTTCTACAAAAAAAGCTAATTATTATTATCATTATCAGGAATTAACGTGTGGATTAGACAAAGCCAAAATTTGGCGTTTGTTTTGGTCATGATTTTTTCCACATTTTTGAACGAAAATGGACTCCATTCTAAAATGATGAAATCAACTTAATGACAAATAGTTGGTTTGTAGGAAGTTTTCAAGGTTTCACTTTCCATACGCCTCTCTTGACAATGTGACTTTTTGACGTCATAATGGTCGTATTTACGACCACTTGTAGTTTGTAACCCAAAATATGGTGTATGCGTTTGAACGGTGGAGGCACAAGTACAGAGGTAACAAAATTAAACAGAAAATCGAAACTACGAAGGTGCGAAGGAAGAACTAGCGTTAACAGGGAAGTCTTGGGATTTAGGTACCTTGCTATAGGAAATGGTATCGAATATGGCTTCTATTTCAGTGGGATCATGGACAGCTACAGAGATGGGGTGAGAGTTGGACAAAGCGTCGAGGTCTAGGCCGGCCTGGGTCTTGTCAAGTACAAACTGCTCCATCATGTTCCATCCTGGCATGATGTAATCGACCGTCAGGTACTCGAGATAGGAGGCGAACCCTTCATTGAGCCAGAGGTCGTTCCACCATCGCATCGTCACCAGGTTCCCGAACCACTGGAACAAATAAAACGGGTAGCGCTTGCATACCACTCACAATTTCTCCTCCGCAAATCATAAATATGTACGTACAAAGAACAACTAGGACATCCTATGTTTTCTGGAAAGGGATTTGATCCAATAATAGAATCTATTATATCTGATATAAAGCATGTTCCTAACTGTAATAAATATCCCCCACAATACACTCCGTGTAAAAATCACAAATATACTTCTACAGCATGAAATTTCGCACAGAGCTTCGATTCAGCTTTTAAAAGATTTAACCCATTATCCCAACCCAAAATGTTTTAGAAACATAAATACCGACATTTTAGGATAAGTTTTGTATGTTATGTTACTTAGCTCCCTATAGACCTAGCGACTTGAAACGTTCAGGGCTTTTTTCTAATATCCACACCAAGAAGATCCATACCGAATTTCAAGTTGAGCTGTGTTCCAAAATTAGCCTAAATTTCAATTTTTTGTTCCTAACATTTTCTTGGGTTGAGATAGTGGGTCAAATCTTTCAAATGGCACTGGGTTGTGTTATATAGCCTAAAATTTCGTGTTTTTTTGTTTCTAAGATGTTTTGGATTGGGATAATGGGTTAAATAATGTAAAAGGCTCTGGCTCAAGCTGAAGCGAAGTTCTGTGCAAAATTTCAAGTCAATTGGTGATGGTGGAGAGGTTGTAGCCTTGACCGTCTGAACAAGGAGAAGGAGAAGTAGGAGAAGCAGAATAAGGAAAGGGCGAAAAACAGGACTTTTTTCAAGTTATCTAACTCAGCTCCCTTTAGACCTAGTGATTTGAAACTTTCAGTGCTTCCTATTATCCACACCAAGAAGATCCACACCAAAGTTCAAGTTAATCAGTCAAATAGGAGCCGAGATATGGATACCTGGAAAACGCGTTTTGTGGCGTCTGGTAAACATACACTCGGTACAGTTCGTTTGCTTGGCCGGGCGAAAAGCTACAAGGATATATCTTGGTTATCACAAACAAGCATTATTTACATTTATCACACAGACACAGCTTGCTGAACCCTGAACGGGTGAAATTTGGGGACCGTATCCCCCAAAGCACTGTGGTCCTCGAAAAGGTTCGGAGGAGAGCCTGTCCTGCGACCATTCAATTGCCTGGTCCCCTGCAGGCTTGGGTTGCTCAAAATGGTACCACGGGCGGAGGGAGCCCCTGGCCACGGGAGCAATGCCCTCAGGGCAAAGCTCTACCGGCCTGCCCTCCAACAGAGGCTGGGTTTGTGGTGGTCTTGAACTTGCTAGCAAGTAGATAGTTTTCCCCTCACCCACAAATACCTGATGTTGGGCAGGACCCTCAGGTAGAAGATGAAAGTCAGTTCACCAGGGGGCCCACACTAGCCAATAAACAATATCTTCCACATGTAACAGCTTCCACTGAACCCTGAACGAGTGAAATTTTGTTTTTGATCAAAGAGGTAAACCCGAAGTTGCCGGCCTTGTACAGAGGTGCGTGGAAGTGGATTGAAGTTGAAATGGTTAGAGATAAGAGTAGTCAACTTCACCAACCACACACGAAATTTAAAAGAAAACCATGGATTTAAAGGTTAGCAAAACGTAAGAATCTCCTCTGAATTGGAATGTTTGTGAGCAGACTTGCAGTACTGTAACATAATATTATCCAATGTAACATGATATTATCCAATTCCCAGTACTGAGGAATTAAGTTCTAAGCTGTTACCTGGTGAGCCAGCTCGTGAGCCACAACCACAGCCACCCACTGGTGAGCGGCAGCCGACGTCTGTGCCGCGTCGTAGAGGATAGAAGTTTCTCGATATGTAATGAGCCCCCAATTTTCCATAGCTCCAACGCCGAAGTCAGGAATAGCGATCAAGTCTGGAATTCAAAATCAACTGAATTAATAGATGAAAACTCACAATTTCTGGTACCTTCATTTTTCTAACGAATAAACGCATTTAATCCCACTGAGCTGTATAAGCATAGTGCCTGGACTGACGGATTGAAATTCCAAACAATTTACAACGTAGTTGATTTTAGTTACAAAATGTTCAATACATTGAAATGGGGTACCTTGTTTTGGAAGGGGGTAAGCGATGTTGAAGTAACGCTCGTAGTGGTCCATCATGGCGGTTGCTGTGTTAAGAGCAAATTCGGCTTGAGGAAGAAGATCCGGAGGGGCGTAAACAGCTACGGAAACTCCTCTGGCAGTCGTTTTCCGGATGTTTTGATAATCGCAGACAACGAAAGCAACCAGGTAGGTGCTCATTTCGACGGATTCTTGAAAATCATCTCTCAGCTGCAGAATAATCAACGAGCATATAATCACAAGGTTTTGAAACCCCAAGGCTTCAAAGCTTAGCCAATGACTAGGAGCTTTCTCTTGTTGCTACCAGTCGTCTTGCAGCAGCACAGTACCTACGCCATTGATTTTTTTGAGCCCATCAGTAGTTCATGCAAAACGACGACGGTCATGTTTACAAACTCGTATTGTGAAGATAATGTTGTCCCAAATAAACGACTCATATAAGCGGATTACACTGTACCTATACTACAGTTTAAATGAAACCAAGCGCATATCCTTTTACACTCTAGGGCTGTATTTGAATGAAGATTCAAGATATTTCTGTACTGGTTGATTGCTCTAGGCACTAATTCATCATTCGAGATCGAGGAATGTCTCATAAAAAAACGTCACACTGACGCCAATTAGAGATTTGAAAAGAAAGCGTCCAAACTTACCAACCCTGTGCCCATATAGAATCCCGCCTCTTCCGTGCTGATGATGGGCATGTTGAACAAGGATATGTGAAATCTGTCGCGGAAGATGGACACTTTGAATTTGGCTTTGAACTGAGGCTCGTCAAAGCAGGGGAACGCCGACCTCGCGTACGTGGGCTCGAAATGCGTTGTTGCCAAGTATCTGTAATGACAAAAATTGCACATTTCGTAAAAATGTAAACTACAGTAACATGTTTTTATGTAAAAATGTAAACTCTGGGCAAACGTGACTGTTAAAATCTTCATGTTCTTCTTGAAATCTTAATCAACTATTATAGTAAGTCCCTTCATATTTTGGACTCTGTACGGTAATAGGATTTTTTAGATTGAGGCGCTCACAATGAAAAGGATTTAAGTACAACATTTTCGTTTTGTTGGCATTGGCGATACTTTATGAATGGCGCTTCCTGTTGTTTTTATGATGTCCATGTTATATGGTTTTGTTCTTGGTCTGAAACGATATTTTGACACCATATGTTCAAAGTTTTTGGTATCAGAGCACTCGTACATGCCTTGCTAACGTGACTTTGGAGTCAAAGAATAAAGGAAAAGGGTAACAAAGTGCATGGTGTCGGAAGAGGTCCAAAATAAAATTTAATGCTGAGAGATGCCAGTTTGGATAGTACGTGTCACATTTCAAATTTTGAAGTAGCCACATTAAAAAAGAACGACTTCGTCGACTGCTCTGAAGTCTGTGACACGTACTAAGTACGTACTCGAATACTCAGAACACCAGGAGCGTAGCGTGGCTCTGAACATGGGGGTACCGAACCCAATCCGCCCCCCCCCCCCACCACCACCACACACACACTTCGTAACTCTCTCATCTTAAAAATGAAAAAGAGACTTACCTAGATCACATTTAATGTCATCTAGAATGACTCTATAGCACTTATAAGATCATTTTGGTGTAACATAATATGACATATGGTCTTATTGTATTATGACATATTGTATTATATTACAAGTTTTGGTGTCTTTTGGCAGTCTTTTGTTCTGAAACCCGACAGTGTAGCACTAATTAAAGGTGAGATGGAAAGGATACTGGAGGTATACTACAGTGCTTGTTTGGAGGAAGATGTAAGGCGACTTCAAAAATCTTCCTATAGCCCAATCAATCTATCAGTTCCTACATGACGAAAGTTTTTTGAGATTGGGAAAAAAAAACTTCTCAGCAGCTCGCCTACTGACACAATTGAGAATTTCTAACGAAAACACTCTAAGGGTCTTCTACAAAGGTGTCTCATATGCATGGGAGCAAACGGACGATTTGCAGGTTAGATAAGCATGAGGACCTATACCTACCTTTTTTTTTCTGGAGTGCCCTCACTATGCGATTTACAGAAATAACGTTGTTTAGGTACCTGTTGGAAGTAGCACGAGCCCGTCAAACACTAGTGGGTTGCTGCAATATGGTGGATCTCATAAATTATGCCAGCAGCAGTTGGGAGATTTATTACTATATCAGCAATTGCCTAAGATTAAGAGCATTTTTGAGAAACGAGTAAAATTTGATAATAAAACTATAATGTCAGGGTACTATCATTACTATTATTGTGAACATGTTGTAAATACACGAAATTAGTTTAGAATAATTTTAAGAGTATTACCTATGTATAAAATGTACCTAAGTATTATGTAGTAAATGAATAAAATAAGCTAAATACGAAAATTGTAATAATAGTCCAAATTGTTTGCAGTCGAATGGAACATTACAACGAGAAATTTAAAATAATATGTGATAATTATATATGTGATCAATTCAACATAATAATCTGAATATTATTCAGATAAACATATAGGTACTTGTAATATAAGTTAAACCGAATTGTAAGCGGCGCACCGCTCTCCCTATTTATGAGATTTATTCTCGAATAAATAGTATTCTCTCTCTCTCTCTTTTGTTCTGAAACGGATTTTGGTATACACATTTTTCAGAAATTCGAGTTTAAAACATTTTTGACCGCGATAGCTTAGATAGAACAATAGCTTCCTTTTCTTTGAAAATTCGATAAAAAGCCACTACACCATGATGTTTTTTCAGAGGAAAACAAAAGGTTTTTGTACTAGGTACACCCTGATAACCATTGGTCGGTATCTATTTTAGTTCTCAACATTAAAATGTCTATTACTCACGATGACGAGCCCTTGAGATCTGGCACCTGTCGAATTTTTTGCTAAATCTTCGCGAAACGTTTAGTTTACTGTAACCTACCAGCACACATCAAAACAAACAGAATTGCATGGATATTATTGATGGATAAGTTCTCTGGACTCCGTATTTCAGCGAAAGCGACACCTGCGCATAACAAGGGCATATGCAAATAAGTGCGGTGACCAGCTAAACAGTCAGACGGTCAGAGACACACGCCCGCGCCAGAATACACACAGACGGACGCACACAGTGCGTAATAATTTTACGCACGGAAGAAGGACCCTTCTCCCATTCTTCCCTCCCTTCTTCCATGAATTTTACGGTTCCAATCACACTCCTTCTTCTTTTTCTTAGATGACTTGGCTTCAGCCATGGATTCTTGATTCAAACCAACTATCAAAGGTAGGTAGCATGGAAGAAGGAATTCTTCCATGGGTAGGTAGGTAGCTTAGGTAATTTTCAATAATTGAAATATTTAATCAAAAGTAAAGCATTCAATTATTGAATGCTTTACTTTTGATTAAATATTTTGTTATTCCATGTTGGCTTACATGGACGAGAAATATAATGAATTTTATCAGAATATTTGTATTTGATCATTTTACCAACATTAGTAGGTAGGTATGCCTTTTTGAAGATCACATTTACCAAAAACTTTTGTTTGTGCAATTACAACATGTTTTCATTCAATTATAACGTCGTGAAAAAGTTTACTGGCTCTCCTGTAAAATTTCATTTCTTCATTGTGAACGCCTCAATTAGTATCAACGAACGGAATAAAATTTATTAATAGCAACCTAGTTATTTCTCTATATGGCTTCACTCGTTATAAAACCGTTAGTTGCTACTTCACACTAAATATCATACCACCTTTTAAAAAACGAGTACCGAAGGACGCTAAAGTAGAATAAGGAGAAAAAAAAATTAACCAGTTTACTTAGCTGTAAAATCAGGTTTGTTTGATCGGTCAGCCTCGGCATGAAAATTTTTCAAGGCAGCAGTGATTCGATGTAATGAATGTTTAATAGACATTGAGGACATTGCAAGTGGAGGCGTGTGCCTGTTGCTCAACCAGTAAAACTAGTTGGTATTCACAGATGAATAATAAGTTAGGTAGTGCATTCACTGTAATCCCACAGAGTGCTTCCATTTTTGCAATGTCAACATCATATAATTTCGCTTATAATATAATATATTATAAGTGAAATTATAGGAAATATTATTACTAGGGAAATTAGGTTGTATTGAATGAAATATTAGGAGTGGATAACGAGGTTATTAGTGGGAGTTCAAGTATAGTCCAGTCAAAATGTACATTGCAAAAGGTCCGATCATTATGGATATTTTATATCTTGTTGGGACGCAAATGAGTATGAACCCGGAAAAGCAGCGAACAAAGACCTGTGCGACCGGAGTTACAGCAAAAAAACCACTCAATTTTCGCACTCTTTTCGGTTTTTGCTCAATATCGCATTGAAGGAAGGGTCCGACGAGTATGGTCACTACATACGCTCTATACCGACGGGTACGGTCACTAGACTAGACTAAATTTTCTACAATTTGAGAAAAGCGAGCTCTGACAGCGAGACGATTCGTTCTCGAGATACAGTTATTCAAAAACAGCCCCAATTTTCCAAAAAGTGAAAACAAACTGTCAAAAAGTGTCACTTGTTGTGAAATATCTTCAAAAGTACACATCTAACATCAATGTCATGTGTGAAAAAGTTGTAGTAAATGTATATTATTTTCAACTTGGGACCACACGGGTATCTGTACGTCCAGCGGTTCCCTCAAAACGGCAGATGAACAAAAAACAGTAATAGGATGAGTAATTAGGATAGTAACCTAAGTGGGTTTTGGTGGAAAATACTCATTAAATCTCTCAACTTTTTTTAAATTTATTTTATTTATTTATTTATTTATTTTTTTGGGAAATAGCTCTTACTTGGAAATTATAAGGTTTAAAATAACGTTAGGTCTATAATATAAGGCCTATAATATCAAGTGTAATAACATTGATGGTCTAGTAAGAAATAAGGTTTTGGACGATAGTTTTGAAGAGCTGCATCTTGGAAACTAACGGCTGTACAGAGGTCGCTTTAGTCCCAAATGGTATCAAATTTAGTCTAGTCTAAGAGTGTATAGTGACCATACCCGTCAGACGCTTTCTTTAATGCAATATTGAGCAAAAATCGAAAAAGGTTCGAAAATTTAGTGGTTTTTGGCTATAAATCCACAGGTCTTCGGTCGCTGCTTATGGAAAGTGGTCATTCAAAGTGTGAATCACGTGAGTTTTGTTCATCAGAAGTGAAGAAACCCTAATCGATTATTTTAACCTTTGAAGAGTGGAGTGAGTTTTCGAAGTTTTTCAACTGTGCCTTACTTGAGTTTGGGGTCTCTCCAATGGTTTACCTATCAATCAACCAGAGCTTCACCCCGAGAGCTAAGTGGATCAGAATTCAAACAAGTGACAAATGAGGTGAAAAAATTGAGACAAGCACTTGGTTCGATATCTTCCAAATGTCAACAAAAAAAAACCGCCCACCTTTTTTCGCCTTCTTTGTTCGTATAGCTGCTGATATAGAAACCCTCCAACTCCTTCCCAAGTCTATTCGTGAACCTCATCACAATCGTGTAGTTTGTTTTCTTCCGAAGTTTGTCCTTCATTTCGAGATAGAGCTGCTGCCTTGGAGGGTACTCGAGCATACGAGCCACCTGAAGCCCTGGTCGGTTTTTTTTCCTTTCAGTCACTATCTGTTTGAGTCCACAGTAAAATATAATGACGTTATTGCAGAAAAAGTGAGAATTAGGTACATCGAATTGAAGAAAACTCCTTTAATTGTAGAAGTAAACATCAAACCAAAAGTAAGATGTGAAAAAAAAAAAAAAAAAACTGAAAAAATTATAAATTAACAATAAGAACTAATGAATTATACATTTTAACAGTAATATCTAATAGATAATAATAAAAAAATGTATAAATAAAATAATCGCTATGAATAAGACAATAGTAGTAATTGCATTTAATACAAATGTACCATTTTCTATTTAGGTAGCTCTCAATATAATATCTCCATGAGCCTTCCTCAGACGTATATTTCTATAACTTATGGAAATGGAAAACTTGAGGGCCCAAAGCATATCATGTTTATACTAAAAATTATGTTATTGCCCCAAACTATTGTATAAATAAACATATTTTCATTCATTCATTCAAGTAAGGTGTTAGTTACAAAAAAAACATAGGTTTTACCTTATCTGTTATAGTCAAGTTTTGACTGTTGAGCACGATGAAGTAGGTGTCTTTATCTACTTGGAAGTCAATCGTTACTTGACCTGAAAATCGAATAGAAAATAATATTTCGAAATTCTAACCAGTACATGAATTTCTCTATTACTTGGTCCCGATTCACCCCCTCGTCCGATCTGGAATGTATTGAATGATTCGACAGGTGTAAATTTACCATGTTGAAAGGACCACCTTGTGACAAACTTGACACTCTGAAAATTGACTGTTTGACTTGTCGTGACTATCGTTTCAGCTTCCAGTTATCACTAGTTCCTTTTCCCAAAATATCACAAAAAATTTAATAATCTGATTAGCAATATTCGTCTGGACACACCAGCAATATTGCAAGGAAAAATATTAAAATCAAAACAGATAAACAGGCAAAACACGTTCATTTGCCCGCTCTATCCCAGCAGTTTTAACAGGGGCTGATCCAGACTTTGATTTTAGGGAGCCGGTGGGAGTGGGGCGATCATGAGCGATTTAATTCTTCCACTTGCATAGTCACTGGATGCACTCCTTGTACACCAGTAACATGGCCAGGAATTTCTTTGGTGGGGGGGGGGGGGGTTCCAAAAGAAGGAGGGTCCGGAGGTACCCCCCTGGGAAACTTTATGACTAACAGATTAATAAGTAGAGGGATTTCAACTAATTTTAACCCTGCTCATAATAAAATTAAAAAAAACTTCATTTTCAAAGAAATCTTTAAAAACATTTCTTTAAATAGGGGGGGGGGGGGGGATAGCCACGCCACTGTTGTACGTGACCAAATCAATGTTTTTGAGCGATTTTGCTTTTTTTGCATTTTTCGGTAAAACACTCTTTGCACGCCAGAGACGTCCATGTTAGAACTGAGAACTAACCCCTCTAAATTGGGCTAGCTTTTAAAGACTAAACGTTTTTTCGTCACTTACGAGTTACCACTTATAGGCCGAAGATATACAAATTATAATGGTTTAAGTAATTAAATTCTGAAAAAAAATCTATATTTCCTAAAGAAAGTAGATGATAGGTCCACTCATATCCACTAAACCACGTTTCTTCATCCTCAAAGTGCTTCAGTTTGAGAATAAGATATCCCAATTTTGATTTTACCATCGTGTACAGCGTGAAAAATCCTTTAAAATGATGTGTCACTTGTCAGACTGTTTCATTTTGGGAATTTGTGGGTAAGTCTACTCCCCCCCCCCCTTAGAGTGGCCCGATTCTGCTCATCTATGAACTTGGCCTTTCAATTGCCAGGATAAATTTTTTTGAGCAAATTTGAAATTTGTATCTCAATTCTATCGAGGGTTATCGTCTGGAATGATACATACGTTGACATAATATGTCAACGTATGTATGATACACCTATATATAGGTGTATAAATAAACATTTTTTGGAAATTCGAGTTTTAAACATTTTGGACCGACAACAGTAGCTTCCTTTTCTTTGAAAATTCGCTAAAAATCAATTCAATCCAACCAATCTGTACATTCCTTGTTGGACCCCGACGAAGCGAACGAGGCCATCAGAACGAGGCCACAGTGAGGCTCAGAAAGTGAATTTGGTGATACGAGTACATACCAATAAGGTGGATGCTGCCTAACATGATATCCGCTCCTCGGTGTATACTATTCTCGTTCGACATTGCGGAACATAAAAAACGTCAACCTGTCCCGTACGCTCGTCGCCCCATTTGTAAGTGTACATTACCCCAACTCACGTCGTATTGAAGTTTGATAAGTAACACGACCTGTGAATTCAATAAAGACTTGACACTGACCTTTCACGTCAAGGGTGGTGAGGTTGGGGTGGATGTTGATGTGATAGCGTGACGGCTTGGCGAACTGCGGAAGGCGGAGGCTGTTCCAGGGGAAAAGTTCACCGTTCGTCGCGATCGGTATAATCACTCGGGTTCCGTTGATCCTCCCGTGCTCGTCCATGTAGGGCGGCGCTTCTCCGGCGCACGGACAATCTGTCGACACCGTGAAGAGTTGAAATTACTTACGTGAAAATGAACCAAAATCACTCTTGTCATTCATATATTATATCGTGTTGAGAAGACATACTCAGTTCCGGGAGCGTAGCGTGGCTCTGGAATGGAGGGTACCGCACTCCATCCCCCCCCCCCCCCCCCCCCCACAAATATCTCAAGTCTCCTACTGAATTTACCTACGCACATTATTCACTTCAACCAAGAAGAAAAGTAAAGCAAATTCAACTTTTCGAATTTTTATTCTTTGTGTAGGTACCTTTTTTCTTCTTTTCGTCAGGGGTACCGCCGCTAACCGCGGTACCCCTGAATCTACGCGCCTGCTCAGTTCCAAAGTCAACTCGGGAACCGTCACAAACTGCCGGTTAGAAAGAGTTTCCGTTACTAAGTCAAGTTGGACATGAATTAACGAACTAAACAGTATAAAATATTTGAGGAGCTTTCTTACAAACGGGCTTATATCCATTTTTTACACTTTTGGTTTTTTTTTCTCATGGAAAATGAATCTTTTGAATAAAACCTAGCACTTCCTGAGTTGATTTCCTTCCAAAACGTTTTCAATCCACCTCCAAAAGCTCGCTGAAAATCGGTTTATCATCAAAATGGCCTATATCCACCCTTTTATGTCTAATTAACTCTTTTTCATCAAAGTGGCAACTCGGGAACCATCACAAACAGCCGGTTAGAAAGAGTTTCCGTCAGTAAGTACTGATCCTCTCGTCCAGTCAAGTTGGACATGAATAAACGAACTAAACAGTATAAAATATTAAATATTTTATAAAACATTTAATATTAAATATTAACAGTATACAATTTTTATACTGTTTAGTTCCTCAGAGGAATTATTGTCCATGGCCATTCTACAATATTGAGGGAGGATAGTTAGTGGCTATGGATATATTATTAATACTTATAGAGAAAAACGTGGGGCGCAGCCAGTAAATAAGAAAAGTAGAAGCACTCCATTTTAGCCATGTTAATTTGATGGCATTGTTTAGGCTAGAGGTCCTTGAGTGTAGTAGGTCAAGTTACAATTTTTCAAATGATGAGGGTTTTCCAAAATCAAATTCTGGATGGAGCCAGTTTTGTAGCAATTCGGATAGTTTGACAGCTCTCTTGCCATACTGCGAGTATCCAAGTATGTGGTTTTCGGTGGAAAATACTTGGATACTCATATTATGACTGTTTTTGGTTATCTGCCGGTTTTTAGAGAGTCGCTGGATCTACAGGTACCCGTGTTGAAGCTAATCACATTTACCTACTACAACTTCTTACCATATGACATTTGAAGTTGGATGCATGTTTTTTAAGATATTTGGAAAATGGTCACTTTTTGGAAAATTAGGCTTGTCTTTGAAGCGCTATATCTCGAGAACTAGTTATTGTCCAGAGCTCGCTTTGGTCCTAAATTGATGAAAATTTAGTTCAGTCCAAGAGTGTATATGACCGTACCCGACACACCCTTCCTTTAATGAAATATTGAGCAAAAACCGAAAGAAGAGCGTGATTTTAGTAGTTTTTTGGCTATAAATCCGGGCGCAAAGGTGTTTAATCGCTGCATTTCTAGTTTCTTACTTTTCATTTGTATCCCAACAACATATAAAAAAAATGCACAAGCACGACCACCTTTTCATGTCCAACATGACTGAACTAATTTGAACGTGTTGGATCAGTGGTGATGCTCTAAAGACATAAACCTTCTTATATGTCAACTTAGCATGCTGTTATGTATAGGGTAGAGTCGTGTACCTAGGGACATTTTTTTAATATTAAATTTACCCACCGACAAACGTGATTATGGCCAGATTTCGCATACTTACACATTGTTAGGACATCCATGGTATCCTTATATTTTTAGGAAGTCGTAATGCTGGGTGACAGCAATTTAAAAAAATTGAATATGTCCCTAGGTACAATACCTGCATGTACCTAGGGACCTCGCTAGGTACACTATGAATTGAACCTGGGGACACCCTATCAGAGATAAGAAGACTTCTATTTTCACGGTAAAAAATATTTTTTCAACACAAAGTACTCGTATATGTATAGTGGGTAACAGTCTTCAACATATCACATTATTCATTTTCTACCTCCAATTTGGTACGAACGCCTTCCTTACTCCGAGGCATCTGTAATGAATGATTGAATGAATTTTTGTTAGAAAGCCCAGCGAATTGCGCCCCGAGAGAAATTAGATTATGAACTAGAGGTGATAAAATGGGTTCTTGTACCTAGGGACGTCAACGATTTCTATCCCTAGGTACGATCCGAGTCTTGTCTCTAAGTACAAGATTTCTGATATTAAATATTTTACCAAATTTTGGTAAAACAACTCGCAGGAGCTCAATTCCAGTGATATAAAGAAAAACCATGGCACGAATTGTTGGGGAGGAACCTAACTATGATATAAAATGCAAAAAAAAAAAAAAAAAAAAAAATCAATGATTTACTCACCTACTGGTAATGAGGTACGTAGCCAAAAGTTTTGATAATGAACAAAATTTGTTAATGAACAAACATTTAATGTTCACCAGTTCTTCGTATCAGCGGTGGGCTCTTATCAACGGTAGGTAATGAGGTTCTCGATTTATCGTCTTGGCTCAAACTTCACAATGTGGAGGACAACAAAATGTTTGTCGCTTGTTTTACCCAACATGGGGTTTGTCCCTAGGTACACGACTTTACCCTACAATTTTAATAATTAATAGGTAGTAAGAAATAAACGACCCACAAGACTGTCAAGTTGAGGTTATCATCGGAGTGGTATATTTCGATACGATCCGTATCATCAAATCTCGATCGTTGTTACGATCCACAATATCAAATACCGTAACACAATGTCATACGAATTTAGTCAATTGTCACAGGACATTTCACCTTGTTTGGGGGCAGATGTCCTACTGTGTTGGTCGGCTCGTAGGTTGGTCGATATTACCCTCTCCCGCCCGTTGAGTTCGTCCTCTGTCACCCACCACACCATGCTCGTGGGATAAGTAGTAGAGTCAATTGTTGTACATGGCAGCCCTTGTACGTCTCCCCACTTCAGAGATGAATAAAACCGCTTTGAAACTCCCATCACCAACCACTCCTTCAAGAAAACCTTCTTGAAAAGTTCGACAAATTGAGACACTCCCTCTACAAATTTTATGGCCATCCCAGATGGGCCCTTAGTTGCTTCCTAAGATGCCCCAATTTCACGCCTCTCAAGATTTCAGATTTCCTTTAAATTCACCTACTACCATACACCTGTAAGTATATCGAATTCTCTATAATTCTCTAATTTCTCTTTTTCCAAATCAGATGAAAAAACGATGCAAATTCTTGACACAACGGTTTATTATCTTCTTTGAGCAGATCACCGTAATCTAATTTGCATTGCCATCCATTCTCGACCCATTTTTAAAATTTCAAGACTCTGGCTCATCATCGAAATTTCATTTGTTTAAACAAATAGGTTTAAACTAGGTGTTTAAACTATTTTAACGACAAGAAATCGAGTGACAAGAAATTTCTAATCCCTAGCTCATCGGGAACTTGAGAAACAAGTTAAGTAGTGAAAATTATTATTGATTATTTTTAGTTATTAATAATGTTCATGAATTATTTTTATTAATGATTGATAATGATTAATTATTATGAATTAACTCGATATCTGAAAACCATGTGCTATTAGAATCTAGACCGTATAAGCTGCCGCAAGATTCACCCCCATGTTGGCGAATTTGGATTGGCTCCAACTTTGAGCCCTCATTGTGAACGAACGGCTGGTCGTACAAAGCTGCGGATGGTCTTAAAAATTCTAAAAAAAATAAGTTCTGTGTGTGGGTTTTCAGGGACAGAAACAACTGTGATGACACTACGGTAGCATCCATGTCGTGTGTTGCCTAGGACCGAATTGTTAGAGATGGAACCTAGAGACGGAATTAAGATTTTTGAATAGAATGAGTTTAGACTTGATGTATTCTCGTGTTTTCATATTTTATTAATATTTCATTTACAATAGTAGCAGTGAAACTACAATTATGGCGCAGTCGGTAGGACCGCCAGCATTCGCGGTCACAAATAAACCCATCATCCCAAATTGCGATCCAAATTCAGCTGAATTGTTCCGCATCTTGATTCAAGAGTACGAACACAGGAATTCGCAGTTTCTGGAGTCTATGGTAATATCTATGAATCAGTTCTTTGAATCAGTGATGAATGAATCTCGTGTGCATGATATGGAATTTCCAACATTTTATTGGAAAACCCAAGATCCAAATATCTGGATGACCATTTTCGAACGCAGCTGTTCAGCCAACAAAATGACTGATGAACAGAAAATTAACCATTTTATAATGAACCTTTCATCCAACCAAACCACTGTTGGAAATTGGATGCGTAATCTTCTGTTGGATGAGCGGCATACCAACTACAGCTGGGCTGACTGGAAAGAAAAGTTCTTGAGCTCATTTCGTGGGAATAAATTAGAGCTAGCCAAGCGTGCTAACTCTTATCGATACATTGGTGGTAGCCTGATAGAATATTATTATGAAAAACTGCAACGCCTCACCAAAGCGTATGGGATCCTTTCTGATCAGGTTATCAATACTTTTGTAATACTGGGCTTACCTGAAGCTATGCAAGATCTGCTGTGTATTCATGATTTTATAACTAAAGATCAATTGATGTCCCGTCTACGGCCAATGGTACGTAAACCTTCGCCTCCTGTTGAAGATTTAGTCCCGGCTCGGGGAATAATACGTACAAACCACGAAGTCTTGAGCTCGCATTCCGAGTCTTCACCACCATATTCGCCTTTAATTAGGAATATCAAGATGAATGGTGTTGAGGTTCCGGCTTTAATGGACACAGGGGCTTCTGTCAATCTGGTGAATTCCCGGTTAGCTAACAGTCAAGGGTGGAAATGTATAGCTGTAGATCAGGTCCTGAGAGGTTTCAATGGAAGTTTAGAGTCCAGCAAGCAGTTCAGGTAACCATTGAGTCCAATGGTGTGGTTGTGAGTACTACTGCCTACGTAATTGGTATCATGTCATATGAAGCGATTATTGGTTTACCAACGTTGAAAAAGTTGGGTTTCCAGCTATCGCAAGAAATTTGTCAGATAACTCCTAGAACAGATCAACCCGAGAACCTTATCTTCTCCAAAGATTGCCGAAGATTGCCGAGTATAGGGGCCCCCCTGACTGTTTGATAGAGTTCACCTTGCGACATGATGCTCCAATAGTGAAAAAGAAGCCGTATCGGTTATCCAGGGAAAAATACGCATGGTCACAAGAGAAAATACATGACCTGCTTGAGAGGGGTATTATCAGGCCATCAGAGTCCGAGTATGCGTCTCCCTGCGTAATCGTCCCCAAGGAAGACGGTTCCTGGAGATTGTGCCAGGACTATAGAGAGGTCAATACATATACGGAGCTTGACCCATTTCCATTCCCTGTAATCGACGACATCATCTGTGGGTTTGGAGGTTGCAAGTTCTTCTCTAAATTTGATCTCAAGGATGGTTTCAATCAACTTCCCTTGAGTGAAACTACCAAGAAATATTCGGCATTTGTTTTACCTTTCGGACATTTCGAATTTAATCGACTACCATTCGGCTGGAAAAACTCCCCATCGAAATTCCAAAGATTCATGACGAAAGTTTCATGACGACCCACTTATCTGTGTTTACATACATGATATAATTGTCGGAGGTCACACCGAAAAAGAATGTGCGGCTAAAACCTATAAAGTTTTAAAATGTTTGATGGAAGCCAATCTGCGGTTGAACCTCGACAAGAGCATATTTACTCAAGCCCAAATAATTTTTCTTGGCAGAATCATTGATGGTGATTCAAAAACGACAAAACAAGAATCAATTGATAAAGTAAAAAGCATGAAGAGACCCCATGACCTTCACTCATTAAGGGTTTTCACGGGATTAACGGGTCATTTCCGTGCATTCATTCCCAATTACTCCCACATAGTTCGACCATTAGATCAACTGAAAACAAAAGGTACCAAATTCAACTGGGATCTCGAAGCAGAACATGCTTTTCAAACCTTAGTAGCGAAGATCACTTCAAATCCCATACTCCAGTTACCTGATTGGTCACTAGCATTTGAACTGTGTACGGATGCCAGTCATTATGGCTGTGGGGCGATCTTGTATCAACGGGACGGCACTCAGAAGAAAAACAAGCAATTGCGAGTCATCGGGTATTATTCCCACACTTTCAGCAAACCCGAAACAAATTATTCGGTAACCGACAAGGAAGGGTTAGCCGTTATGCCATCAAGTATTTCCGAACATACCTCGAGGGGCGCGAATTCATTGTACACACGGACCATCAAGCTTTGACCCATATAATGAATCTAAAGGAACCCAAAGGCCGCCTGGGTCGGTGGCAAGTATTCTTGATGGGGTTTAACGCTAAAATTAACCATAGGAAAGGAAAAGAATTGGAGGATGCCGATGCCATCTCTCGGTTATGCATCCAGGAGCCCAGGGATGTATATGCTCTTCTCGGAAATGGTTCAGATGGGAGAATACTCGTCAATCGTGAGAGAATTTCGGAAGTACTAGAGTCATACCACGACTCTCCTCATTCAGGGGGACACGACGGTTTCCTTAAAACCTACAAGAAAATTCAAAAACGATTCTTTTGGCCAAAAATGAAAACTGATATATTAAACTATGTAAAAACTTGCCATGACTGTCAAATTGCTAAATTCAAATTTCGACCTAAGCCCGATGCTATGATCATCCCAAAGCACGCTGAAAACCCCTTCGAAACGCTTCATCTTGACTTCGCGGAAATGTGCAAGAAATCCGACCTCAACCGAACAACTAAGTCATTCCTCGTTGTTGTGGATGAACACAGCAGACACTGTTACACTAAGTCAATGAAAGAGAGTTCAAGAGCGGTAATAACTACCTTAAAACCTTTCCTCACCTCCAAAAAGTAAGAAAAATTGTTACAGACAACGGAACCCAATTCACTTCTGAAGCTTTCAATAAGTTTGCTACTGAGCTCGGGATTACTTTAGTCACAACATCCCGCTGCTAATGGACTTGTTGAAAGGAAAATCAGAGATGTGAAGCTCTTCATGAACCTATACCCTAATTTCAGAGGAGGGTGGAAATCTTGCTTGGAAGCAGCAACCAATCATCTGAACCGATCCTATTGTTCAAGTATAGGCTGCTCTCCGCACCGAAAAGCTTTTGGGTCGGCTGCCTGTTTCCCAGCAGATGAACGCTACGGAATACCCAATTCCTTGGTGGAGGAGACTCCATGGACCCAAGAAAGAGAAGAGGCCTATAGACAGGGTATCAAGAAGGCCTTCGACTCGCGTCACGCTAAGAGTATTCCAAAGTTGCAAGCAGGTCATCAGATTCTTGTCCAACAGGGATACTCCAACAAGACACCAATTATTAAAGGACCTTATCTTGCAAAGAAAGTCAGGGTCATGAACCACATCCCGAAGACCATCATATATGAAGATCCCCAAGGGATTGAGAAAACAGCTGCTCTGAAGAATGTACTACTATATCATTTCAGGGGAAATGATCATTCTACGTCCGGGGGAATGTGATGACACTACGGTAGCATCCATGTCGTGTGTTGCCTAGGACCGAATTGTTAGAGATGGAACCTAGAGACGGAATTAAGATTTTTGAATAGAATGAGTTTAGACTTGATGTATTCTCGTGTTTTCATATTTTATTAATATTTCATTTACAATAGTAGCAGTGAAACTACAACAACCCTTTTCATGTTTTATACCATCTCCAATATTGGTAGGTTTATAACAAATGTAGTTATAAAATGATTATGATCAGTTAACTTCTCACCTGATTGCGGTCCGGCGTAAGCGATGATGAGTGAGATGGTGAAAAGTATGGAGAGCACGACAGTGGCAACGCAAAGAGCACGTTTCTGCGAGCACATTGCCACCCTGTTGTGCTCGTAGACAGTCCTCTTGTGCATCCCATTCTGGCTTTCCCCTGTAGACATTCGCACCATTTTGACACATTACAACCTTTGTTAGGGTTATTGTAAATAGAGATTTTAATATGGCGTTTATCGTGAAAAATTCGAGCAGAGTCAAGATTCGTGCACATTAATAACGAATTTGGAACCAAAGTTCAGCAGTCTTTCTTTTTACATTTTCGAGTATTAAAGGCCTGCAGGAAGGATTTTGAAGGATATCTCAGGCTGTGATTGACTTAAAGTTTTGAAATGCGGAGGGGGGGGGGGGGGGTCGTTCGCCACCATAGAAGCGCCAAGAGATGAATTTCAGAACTCGGAGACGACGGGGCGTTTTCTTATTAATATAGTGAATTTAAAAAAGTATTTTTAGAATTTAAGTCAATCAGAACCTGAGATGTCCTTCCAAAACTTTCTAACTTAGGTCCTGCAGGCCCTCATCGTCGGGCTTGCTTCATCAAAGAACTCACACTCAGCTCGCTTAGGGCAATCTACGTTATTAGTTATATGGCCGTATATGAGAAAACGTTTTCTCGGTTTCCTTCACGTTCTTCGTGGAGTACTTCATAATTACTCGAAAAAATTACAGCAGGTTACGTTCTTCCCGCATTTCTGCGAGTACGTAACACTGAGAAAGAATGCGGCGTAGGAAATATGCGGGACATACCTCCCTAGAGGTTCAACTAGAACAACTCTAAAACCCTGGGGACAGGTGGGGGGGTGGGGGGGGGGGCTTCAAAGTCCGTGATAAATTAGTCAGAGAGTTTGTATTTCAGCATAAAAGTTGGTACCTACGTACAATTTGACATCTCAGTAAGATATTACGAATTCTTCTAAATCGAAACGAAGGAATGTAAAATCAAAATGACAACAACTAATTGTCAGTGAGTCACCCCTATCAGAAATGTCTTACTGACTCGAATGTGACGAGTAGTTCTCGGTCGCAAGTGCTGTACTTTTGTGGTATCAGTTGTTAAGTTGCTGTAATTCTCCTACCCCCGTGGCCCTCCGATCTGGGGTGAGCAAGTAGTGCGGTGGAGGATAGTGCTTGTTTGAGGTTGTCAAATGCGTTTTCGGTGTCCTTGTTCCAAAGTGTTTTGTCGTTATTCTTTGAGTGGGTTAGGTACTAATTGAGTGGTTAGTGAATGGTCGCTGCGTGAAAATTTATCATTCCAAGAAAACGTCTCAGTTCATTGACAGTGGATTTACCCCATTTTTCATTTTTTTATTTGCTCAGGACAATTGTATAGTTTTTAATTCAAGTTTCCGTCATCCTCCCTCCCTTGCTTCGTCCGCCATCTTGAAAAAACTGGAAAACCCAGGGCTGAACCACAAAAAAAGCATTTCTTCCAGTTTTCTTCAATTTACCCCCACTCCTACTCATTGCTCAGTAAAATGTTTTTTGATAGATGAATTTTTAAGGAACGTAAATTCTCTACAACTTTCATTCAATAAACGTTTTGCTGAGATCAATTCTTCCCCCTATTTTTTCCATCATATTTGTTGGAAATTTAGTCATCTAAATTTTATTAAATCAAAAATTTATCAAAAAAATTAACTGGGAGGCCAAAAACTGAAAACTGCCGATTTCGGAAAGGTTTTCAAGAAAAAATATCTTGAAACGTAAACCAACAAATTTTGAGGGGGGGTTAAAATTTTTTTTTCTTTGGGCGATTCCAATGGTTCATTATCGAAGATAATAAACCAAAAGGGGGGTCATCAGATTCAAGGTGAAACCCCTTTTTGTTGAACGTCTATTGACTGGACTAAAAGGCAACCGTTAAAAGGTGTGCCATTCCTCAATTCATACTGGCAACATTTCAGACAAGTCTGACCCACCGTTAGTGACTTCTCCTTGATTTTACACTCCTTCGTTTCCACTTGGAAGAATTTGAGTTGGGCCACTACAAGTAGAATACTTCCATCACTTGACTCTTGCGGAATAACAGAAGCCAACTGCATATCCCAATCATGGAAGAAGAGTAACTGCGAGTAACTTACTGCTTCTGGAGGTCAATACTGAAAACTGAATTGCGAATTCCTTCGGTTTTTTTTTCTGTTCTCTAGAACTCCCTAATTAGCGAAGTTTAATTCTCAAAGGCTACCTTTCACTTACGGAAAACGAGATCGATTACCTATACCTACCTACTTCACAGTCCTTCCCTGAGGTCAATGATTTTCCATTGAGCGTCTAAGTGCCACGTCGTGTAATTGTATTGTTGTTCCAAAAATACTGGTCGTTCAGCGTATACGTAGTTCACAATGAAAAAGGCATGTAACATGTAAAAAAGTCGCAAGGCTAAGAAAAAGGTGGCACACAAAGTGGATAACAGAATAATTTTTATTGTGGCAAGGCCGAAGGCTGGAAAGGAAATTAGGGGCGTAATGAAGCGGAAAAAAAGTTCAACCTTTTCCTACAAGGTCTGGATACCTACGTAGAAACGCACGGGAATAACGTGTGCTCACTTTCTAATGAAAGTACATTAAATGTTTACATTTTAAACATCTGTACACCAGTTTTGCCACCAATCAAGACACCTCGTTAGAATATATCGATGTTGAAAAAATAAATAAATAAATAAAATAAAAAATCCAATAACCACACACGTTGAAATCACGCCAATTGGGAGTAGTATGAACTTTATTGCAACGTTTATATTCTTTCATTATTGTCTCAGCCAGATGCATACAGCAGATTAGTCTTACGAGTGAAAAATACGTGCAATGGATTAGTGAGTTCCATTCGTATGTAAATGGTACGAGGACAATGGTGATGGTTCGCAGCTACTCTTTCAAACTACTCTACCAATTTGTTTAAAATCTACCATTCTAAAATCTAAAAACATGGTTCATACGCACACTTCAACCAGTAAAGAATCGACAACACCAACGTCTATGAAGCTCCCTCAGAGGTGGGTTTCTTTATAAAATTTGTTCTCATTGATTCATCAGTTTTATTATAATTTCGTGTTATACCTAATACACGAAATCTACTTTAACGTTATCTAAATAATAATTGGCCATTCGTGAAACATCATACAATCTCATACCTTAACAGGCGAATAACAATTTTAGTAGGTATATTTATTTAGGTTGTATTCAAATGACCAAGCTAGTCTTTTTTCCGTGTTTATTTTCTCACGACGTTTCGGCAATGGAACAAAGCCCTATTCATGTGAGATTACCTACATGAAGATCAGAACAGAATTAATACTTACATGCTGTGTCAGGAATATTATTTATATGATACGTTAGGAATGCTACTTACATAAACAAATGGAGGTGGATCAGTTTGTGGATAATCTTCTTCTTCAAGTGCCGTCTCCGTCATCGAAGGTTGGCGATCAATTCTGCGTATCTCTCACGATCCTGAGCCAGGTGAAACAAATCGGCTGCTCGGTTAATTCCCGTCCAGCTACGTATGTTCGACAGCCATGACGGGCGCTTCCGTCCCACTCCCCTACGTCCACTGATCTTTCCCATCATTATGGTCTGCAAAAAACTGTACTTGGGCCCACGCAAGACATGCCCCAAGTACGAGACTTTGCGCCTCTTTACGGTCATCAGCAGTTCACGTTTCAGGGAGTTCTGTTGGAGGATGTAGTCATTGCGGAGTCTTGCGGTCCAGGGGATTCTCAGCATACGCCGAATCAGCCACATTGCAAAAGCCTCCAGCCACATTGCAAAAACCCTGTATAGATACCGAATTATTCAACACCAACAATTCCTTCCATACTAAACAATCTTTGAATAATGTCACCGTACCACAAGAAAATGGCTTATGTTACCTATAACTATTTCATGTACAATACATAATATTATTGTTATTCTTAGTGATATTACCATTTTGTTATCTACATAATAACATTTATTACACTACGTTCATAGTCACTTCATAGTTCATAGTAATTATTCTAAGTTCCTGTTCATAGTCATCATGTCTCAGTAGATTTCATCCTCCACCACACACAAACTAATGTACACCTTCCTCATAGAATCACTTCCACACAGCTGTTAGTTAGTTTCATCTTTATATTATCCACAAACTGATCCACCTCCATTTGTTTACTTCTCTACAATAGTTCGTTAGTTTAATGATTAAACTAACGAACTATTGTAGAGAAGTAAACAAATGGAGGTGGATCAGTTTAAACTTTAATGTAAAAAATTTTCACTTCTACATGTAAGTAGCATTCCTAACGTATCATATAAATAATATTCCTGACATAGCATGTAAGTATTAATTCTGTTCTGATCTTATTGTAGGTAATCTCACATGAATAGGGCTTTGTTCCATTGCCGAAACGTCGTGAGAAAATAAACACGGAAAAAAAGACTAGCTTGGTCATTTGAATACAACCTACTTCTTCACACTAGTCAATCCCATCAACACAATATATTTATTTATATAAACTCACAACTACCATTAGCGAATTTTCGAAGAAATGGAAGATATTGTTCTCGGTCCAAAATCTTCAAAACTTGAATTTTCGAAAAAAGTTCTTACAAACCTTCAAATTTGCAGAAAACAATCTGTCTAGGCAATCGAAAGGATAAGTTAGTAGATGGACAGAATCGGGCAACTCTAAGGGGGGCTCAGGGGAGTTTTAAGGGGATAAAATTACCCATAAATTCAAAAATGAAACAGTCTGACAAGTGACACCTCATTTTAAAGGTTCTTTTACGCTGAGCGTAAAGGTGAATTCAGAATTTCGATATCTTAATCTATTCCCAAACTGGAGCAGTTTGAAGATGAAGAAATGTGGCTGAAGAAATGTACTTGAGATGTTCTCCACGTTGCTCTAATCTGATAACGGAATGACATTTCGCAATTCTGAATTCACCATCATGTTCAGCGATGAAAAAATCTATAAACTGAGACAAAACTTGTTACTAGTATAGTAAAATGGAGACATTTTACATAAAAACCAGTTATTTCATCGAAAATTCGCTGTTGTAGCCATGCTTCAGACTGCGGATTACGCCTTTAAAAAACGGTGAAGGCTTATCTCAAAAACCTCGAAAAGTAGAATTTTTTCCCAATAAAATAATTAATGTCATTCAGGGGCCCTTATTGTATTGTACAATTCGTGGTGATTTCTTTCAAAGGCCTGCAGGACCTAGGTTGGAAAGTTTTTGAAGGATACATCAGGCTGTGATTGATTTAGGTATTTGAAATAAATTTCTAAATTCACCGTAATAATAAGAAAGAGTCCTCGTGCTTTTTTGAGATTCATAAAATAATTTTTTTTTAAATTTGGCCAATTTTTTTTTTAATTACAAAAACGATACGAGGGGCATTTTTGGAAGGCTAATAGAAGGCTAAAGGAAGGCAATCATCACAGTTAAAACATGCAAAATGAGCGAGCAGAATCTCCAATAAATTTCGATTTTTTAAAAATAAATTTCTCGTAAACTTCTTCTTACTAGATGTCTTGGCGCTTCTATAGTGGCGGACAACCCCCCTGCATTTCAAAACTTCAAGTCAATCGCAGCCTATGATATCCTTCAAAAATCTTCCAACCTAGGTCCTGCAGGCCCTTAAGACCCCCGAGGTATTCGGTGTCGCTTGGAGTCACATCGTAGAAACCCACCTCTAAACGGAAGTGGTGATTTCGTTTTTACAATAAAAATTCAAAATGAACTCCGGATATTCCACATAAAACTAAATAAACATGCACGAAAAATGTTCAAACTCCACTCATCTCCTTTAGAAAAGGACTGGATATTTGGATTCCAGTTCCGAAACTTACCACATAACATGGGAACTGGCCATAATGAGTCTGCTTCAGGTGTCACATGAAAAAACGAAAAATGTCAAGAAAACTGTGCTCGCCTTCCGGTTAAAGAAAATGAACAGAAAATAAAAAAGAGTGACAGGTACATCTAAGAGAAGTTTTTGGTGTCACTGTGCATCATAACGATATAAGTGTAGCGTGTTAATCGAAACAGTCAGTGCAATATCACTTGCGGTGTTCAACTGGACCTATAACTGAAATTTAGAATTATCGAGGAGTTGAGGCGCTGGATAGTGCCGGTATTTTACATCTTGAACCAAATATGACCTAATAAGAGATACGGGAATATTAAGTGGATGTACACTTTTGATTCGGGATTTCTTGTAATTTCTTGGAGTTTTGTGACATGAGCCAAAATTGAACACTGCGCAAGTGAGTTTTCGATGCAATTCTCAGGGGAGTTGGCCTCTGGATTGTCAATTTCATCGTGATCAGAGCAGCTGTGGCTTCTGCGCATGCGAAAACATAAAAAATGTCGCTAACAAAGTTCTCATATTATTTTCAAATTTTTGAGGTGCGCAAGCGCGATCGCCTTTTCCTGCGAATTCAATACGTGTATTCAAATGTCTACGACGGTCGTGATCAGGTTTTATTAAATACCGTACAGAGGTGCGGATCTTAGTGGATGCAGACAGTGTGATCCTGAGTTCGAGGACAACACTCGACTCGAGTTCGAGTAAGATTTGTGAAAACCACCGTCGTATTTTCCAATCTTTCAAGGGAAAACTTCTCTCTTGTCTCGACAGCCCTCCCCTCAAACTCAACTCCTGGGAGACGTCCAAGTGACTCACCCTCCCGCCCTGGACCCATTCGATTATGCGCACCTTCCACCAACCAACCTTACCCTCGTTTCTGTTCTACCTCCTTGTCGGCACATTTGGAAACCAAGGCTGACTAACCCACTAAAATGTAAAGGAGGCCAGTTTTCCGTCTCTTTCCAACAAATTGATCCAGTCTAACGTTAAGTAGGATATTATCCGAGTCAAGTTTCTGACTTGATGTACCATGATGTGCAGAGTCATAGCGTTACCTCCACGCCAAAAGCGCCAATCTGCTTTTTTGGTCATTTTTGTTTTAGTGCACCTACAGACACCTGTAAATGCACTGGGTATGGTGTACCCAAATCAGGTGTTAATTCCTTATTTGTTTCACCGGTTTTTCATTTCCACCCATATCGATGTATCCAGTTAAAAACTCCAATTGGCTACATTCCAGGTTCATGTATATTTTCTAACTGGTGCCCTCTACACAAGCTCCAATTTACAATACGTCATATCGTCGGCTTAAAAGAGAATCCTTACTTACTTAGTCGTCCGTTTATTTCCTTTATCCAAAGGTGTCGAAGTAGCGCAAAAAGATCGCCATATTGATCTCTCTTGAGCCGTTGATCTACTTGTTCAAGAGAAACGCCCCTTGACCTCAGCGACTCTTCCACATTCTCTCTCCAAGTTCGTCTTCTTCTTCTCCTAGGATGACGGACGCCCTTAGGGTCTCGTTTCAAACACTCTCCTTGGAAGTCGGTCCCGATTCATCCTCCATAAATGGCCAGCCTTAACTGAGCTGTTTTGATGTCGTTGGAGAGCGGCTGCACATCCAGGGTGCTTCTGAATCGTTTGTTCCTGATGAGGTCCCGCTTGGTCTTCCCCTCCACTCGAAGGAGGTATCTCATCTCCTGGGCTTGGTTGGAACTAAAATGTTTCTCTGTTAAGGGCCAGGTGTCGCAGCCATATGTAAGGGCGGAGATGTGGGTTTTTTTTTGGTAGACGTCTTTCTTCATCGTTTTTTTAATTTCTTTTTTGCTGAAGAACTCTGTTGAGTGCGCAGAAAAGCCTTTCTCTAGCTGCGATCCTGGAGTTTATCTCCGTTGTGATCTTCCCGTCCACAGAGAAAAGATCTTGGTATTTGAATTCTTCAAAAAAAAAAAAAAAAAATTCTATTCCTCCATCCAGACATTCAGATTTTGAGGCAGGCTCTGAATCGGCCACCAAGACCACGTCATCAGTAAAGGCGAGTTCACCCACGGTGACCGGGAATAGCCTGCTGTACCCAACATTGTAGCGCCACGTCCTGGCGTTACAGCTCTTCATAACGTCATCCATTACCTATTAAGATGAAGAGGAGTGGACTCAGCACATCGCCTTGCTTAAACCCACCCACGTGCGGAACTCGCCGACTGATTGGAGCTTCTCACATAGTTCCTGCACTCGGTGTATAGGCTTCGGATTGCCGCTATGAGACTTGGCTTTCCATGGTTCATTCCGTGGCACGAGGTCGAACGACTTAGTGCGAAACAGTTTATTCATTTCCAAGAAAACTGTTGCTTGGACTCAAAAAACTGCCTTCGCCATTCGATTGACCGTCAAAAATTACGCAGGAGTAGCATCTTGACTCAAATTGTGAAGAAATTGACTTGGTGAAGAAATCACTTGTAAGCCGACAATATTATAATATAATATTATTATAATATTGTCGGCTTACAAATATAGTATATTATACTATATAGTATATTATACTCCCCATCCAGCCAGGATTAAACCACAGCATGGTGTATCCCAGGCTATTTAAAGAGTTTCCATTTAATTGGTACGAGTATTAATTTGTAAATTTTACTGTTAATAATTATTGTTAGTTGATATTGAACAGAGTTTTTCTTTGGAAATACATTGAACAACAACAACTTTCTCCAGGCTCATTTTCTAAAAAAATTACTACCTACGGACTTACCTAATCTTGAATGAAAGCCTTGTGCCATAGTACCTATTAACGAATTTGGCCCAACTCAAACAATTACGATTTGCAGTACTTACACACTTTTGACGTTAAACGGTTCGACAAAATTAACTATAATTAACGTCGCGGTGAACGTAAATCGTCTGAGCAGGCGCGCAGGTGTTAGATGGACTTCTGTAGTGAGGTCAAGCCCTCACGATCTCAATGGTCCTGACCTCGGAGGATAGGAGTTACTAATTAACCCTTTTTCTTGGCACTTTAAAACACTCAAACGTTTCTGGATATTCATGGAAGACAGGTCCAAGGGGGACAATCCGAATTCCAGATTAGATTCTCTTACATTCAGATCTGAGAGAAAATTCAAGTACCTAACATTCATCCCATTCAGATAACAGCTGTTTTAAATAATAAAGGCAACGAATTTTTCAGGAGAAAATGTATGCATTTTTTTTAAATAAAAAGCATAGAAAACGTACATGTTGAGATTGAGAAAATAAAAAACATAAATATTATTATTTTGAGAAAAAATTAGTTTTCTCCAAAATTTTCCGCATTTGAAGGTTTTTGAATTTATCTACGCTGGCGCACACCATTGAATTTTAAACGAGTCCCCTCATTAGCCTGAATTACCAGTGCGATGGGTGAAGGAAATTATGGTTATCTATTCCGAACATCCAAACCGAGCGAAAGCCTAACGACCCTTAGATTTCCTCGTAGGCTTTTGTAGCTGGGGGTCTTCAGCGGATTGCGTGTTTTGCCACTCGAAGCGGGTTGGTCTGCCGATGATTATCTCGTCCTTTCTAATTAATGGATCAACTTTGAAGAAGTCACTACAGCTAAAGGCGTTAATCAAGTTGAAAACGTTTGTTGCAATGTCGCCGATGTGCGTTGAAAAAATAGAGTGGCAACGCACGTCTTTCATAGGCCTTGAGACAGCGTCTCATGAATGTTGTATAAATTCCACATGAGGTTTTTACGAGGTACATTTTTGAACACGCTCTCATGTGCTGCTTACGACGTTAAAATGTTAAAGCAGATATCACGAGGTGATTGGATACCACAGTGTCTCTCTGCCAAATGGGCTTGAAATATCCTTAATTCGATTAAATGTTTAACTTATTGCCACTCAAATATGGTGAATGGTGGTGATAATAAAATTGGTTGGTTTTGAAATATGACTTTTTGGTACAAGTATTTAGAATGCATATTTTGTGCAAAGTGCTTTTGAATAGGGTGAAATCCATGTAATTATTATCTACAAATATTTTGTTGAGGTTTTGACAAAATGTTGACGCCCCATGTGAACAAGGTATGAAGCAGTTGTGATAATGAATTTTCAAATGAACTATTCATGCTCATTGAAAACTCGAGTCTTCCTTTGCAGTTTGTACATCAGCTACAACGGACTCGACTCAATTCCCAAGACGTTTAATGATGCATTGATTCTGATATGTCAACCAGCTAGGGATGCACGATACTGTATCGATATATCGGACTATCGATACTTTGTTTGCAATATATCGATATTTTTACATCGATAGTTTCAATCCACGATACTTGGAAATATCGATATACGTTATGCGATATATCGATACTTCAAAATTGTGGAGAAATCGTTGAAAATGTTTGAAATTCGTCTGCGCCAATCACGCGGGATTGCTGCCGGCGGCGCTCGGCGCTGGCTGGCAAGCAGGCTGGCGGTGTCGGTTTGTTCCCCCTCCGGCAGATGGCGCTGGCGAGCTACCTCACCTCGTCTCCCCGCCCTCCCCGCCAGCGGCACCCGTTTTTGTTTTATTTCGCGTAGCGCGAGACGAAATATATTTCAAATACGCAAGCGCACAATGGCTCCGGCCAAAAGCGAGGTTTGGAAGTATTGGGATAGAGTTGGCCCCCGAAAAGACTGCAAAGCACAGTGCAAGAGGTGCAACAAGATTTACAGTACATCCAAAAATACGTCCAATTTGTGGTCCCATTTAAAGAACAGCCACCAAATTACAAGAAGTAACCAGGTTGAGGCCAGTCGAGGTGACGTGTATCTACGTGAGGGTAGCGAAGACGAAGAGAGAGTCGACAATCCTGACGTAAGTATAAATTTAGCGACATTGTACAGGTTGGATCAAGTAAGCATTAGCATTAATAACCCGAACAAAAGGTATTACTACTTGTTGAAATTATTGCCAACAATTGCAGTTACAAATTGCCAATATCATATTACTATTTATTTAGAGATTGCCAATTTTGTGATTAGCTCTGTTAACATCTTTGTCACTATTGCTCCGTCTCTATCCATCTTCGCATTTCCACAACACAGTGGCACATTCTATTTTAATCTCTTTCCGGGATAGGGTGATCAAAGCTCGTTAAAGCTCAACACTGTAAAAACGGAGCCTGGGATTGAAGTATTTTTTCTGTAATTTAACTATTATTTGTAGTGAATATTATGAATCTTAGTGGCTCTACATTATCAATACTAGGTTTAGTAGTATAAAGATTTTAGACGGATTTACCCTTGTCCTGGTCTTAGAGACATGATACTTACCGAAGGTATTTGGTTCCTATTTGACTTGGTATCAATGTGCCATGTTTTAGCGTAAATAAACGTTTTACTTACCAAAAAATTGTTTCCTCTCTTGCAATACAAAGTTTTTACCGGAAAAGAACTAGTGCGACCCTTTTTTCTGGGATATTTAACACCTGAGCCCAATTCAAAGCAAAATTATGGAACGGAGTGAAAAAAATCGCTCTCTGCTCGATAGATCATTCGATATTTGCATATATCGATATATTTTTGGCGATATATCGATATTCAATATCGAAAGCATTCAACTATATCGATATTGAAAATATCGATATTTATTGATTCGATATGGTTCCCTACAACCAGCTGTGCAACTGTGGAAGTGGCTATGTCACAGCTGAGGGCTGCTTTTACTGGGATTTGGAATCCTGTGAAATACCATCAATAAGGCGGTGTCAGCGGTAAAGCCATGTCAGCAGCTGTTATGAAGTAGTAATAATTAATATTCGATTTTTGCAGTTTCCCTAATTCCGTGCAAGTTGACTTCAAAGAATCCTAATTGTCGAGTTACGGGTGATCTTTTAATTATAAAGGAAAGAGTAATTGCCTGTAAGCGGTAACCGTTCATACATGTGATCGTCCCGTAGGTGCTTAAAGCTGATTGAGCTCCTAGAGAAACAGAAGGAAAACAAGCAGAAAAAGTATACAGCTGGAACAAATGGAATAAGATACAGAAAATCAGTGCCTAATTTACTTCTCAAACGTTATTATTGCACTTAGTTCAAATTATTTAGGGAGTAGATGCCCAACGAATTTCAGCATAATTTTTGTCGTAGTACACAATGCGAAGGGCAGTTCTTCATATTTTCCAGGAGAAAAATGAAGTACGTATGGAATAATTATTTATCTGCAATGATATTTATTATAATATAATAGCACTACACCATTGTATGATATTATATTCTTTCGCCATTTACCTACTTGAAAAAAAAATCGCCCTGGTGTGAATTCTTCCACCAAATCTGGTGCCATGCATTCAACGATTCAACTTATGGTCCTCTGGATTTTTTTTCAACTTCTGAATTACAACAACTTGCAGAGCCGCACAAGATTTTTATATCCAACTAAAGTCGTATTTTTTTTGAAAGTGAGAAAAACTGTTTATTACCTACTAATGAAACTAAATATTGGAAAAAAATATGTCATTCAGATCCAAGTTCCAAGTACAAGTTCCAAGTTCAGATCCAAGTACAAATCATTTTTTATGTGTAGGTACGTATAAAGATATTCTTATGATCTTACAACGTCCAGTTGGGTGACAAAATTTCTTGTGATATGTATATACACATTCACATTTTCATTTCCAAATGTCTCGATTAACAACCTTTTTTCGGTGAGTACTCAATTTGTGGAAGGAAATCGGAGCCTTCGGTATGATAATATGTATATCTAGGAGTTTGATGGATCAATTTGAATGCCTACGTAGAAAGGGAGGGTGTTTATATAATATCAAAGAGATAATGTTGTAGTTGTTTCATTGCACATTTAAGTACACATAAGTACATTAAATGTACATACACATACATACACATAAGTACATACAAATTTTGTATGTATGCAACTACTGCTAAATCAATGTAGTATAATGTATAGACGTCCATGGTGGTCTTATTATACGTCGAATAAGTGAAATTGTGGCGGAGTGTACCTCTATTGATTTTGTTGAACTAGTGCACAATGTGCATGAAGATTGCACAATGTTCATATCATGAAGATTGCAACAATAATTTGCTAGTTTGAGATTAAAATCACAGTTGATGTTATTCACAGGAAGACGAGGGGGCATTGTCAGGGGAAGCAGATGTCTGAACGCGATCCGATACGGCATTACTTGTAAATGAGGTCATTACCGGGTGCCGAAGCTGAAGGTCTTTTTAAATGTCGAGAAGGATGCAGTGAAAAAGTAATAAGCACCCTCTGTTGACATTCAGCGATTAAATTAGGAATATAAGATGATCATGGAAGAGTTTTAAACGGCAATAAACCGGTGTGATTGGGTGGGAAATCGCCCTCTTAAACCTAAAGGAGAGCAAAAACGTTATTGGATCAACTCAAGAAAGTATTCAATTTTTGGTCACGCGATATTTGCTACCTTCATATAAGAATGACCAAGGAATTGTCAACACTGGGGGAAACGTAATGAGCATTACTTCTGAAGAGGGCGTTTCGTTCTAGATCTAGAAGAAATGGGGTCATTACCGAGTGCGATCGCAGATGTCACGGTGATTTCAAGATGCAAATATGACAATTGCCTTCAATTTGATTGTAGAATCGTTGTGGAGGTCTGGTACTTGAAGGTGGGAATGTTTTTATGTGCGAAAGTTATCAACGAGGGTGGAAGTAAATGAGGGGGCCTATAATTTCTTGATGGCCCCCTCAAATCCACCTCAAGAGGTTGGAAATCGATTTCGGTAAAACGTAAATATTGCATGAGCAGCGGCTTGCCCACTACAGGTTTTACCCACCGGTGTGTTTTGATATGGATAATAGATTAAAGTAATGGAGTAGAAAGGGGCTCGACATGTAGAGAGTCGTAGACGATTGATGGTAGAAATTGTTCTATTCCATGAGCAGTGCGGATTTGAACTTGGTGATTTCTTACTGTTTGGTATTGGAGATATGTTAAGCAATATTGCCAACTGATTGAATTGAAATGTAACATATTTAATGCTGGAGCTACTTGATGCATGATGCCGGTTGACGTTGATAGACGTGCTTTTGATTGATGTTGCTGAATAGTTGCTAGAATGTACTAAGCTGAGATAGAAGTACTGATTGCTATGATGCTATCATTCGTATAAAGTAGATTGAGACGAGTAGGGGCTTTCATTAAAGTTACAACCTGTCAAGAATGCAACGTCATCCACATCCGCTTCGCTCATAACTCTTCCTCTCCTTCTCCAGTAGACGGCTTCTATGTCCCTCGGACTCGAAACTATGGATATCTTGAAGAGTTTATCCTTGGCATGGGCCACGGTCAGCGCACCCCGGCGGGCATCCGTTCAACCGCGAAAAGGGTAGTCCACAAACACGGCGCGAATGCCACTGGCCAGATCTTCTGTCTCCCCCTTCGCAGCGCTCAGAGCGCCGGGCGATCAATGGATCGACGCATGCGTTTCGCAAAGGCAAAAAAAAAACTTACCCTCCAAGAAAATCGCACCCTACCGGCAAAAGAGGCTGGTGGTTTTTACGGAAAGCAGCCCTGTCTTGATTGAGGGGTTCTTCCTCCAAAATCTTACTGGAAGATCAGACTTACTTAGAAAAGATCATTTTCAAGAACCTTCGAGCTCCAACAAAGCCTCTCAAATTGCAACATTACACTTTCATATAGTACGTTTATTTGCAGCAATCTAAATCTTACTGGAAAACGCCTGTCCAACTTCCAAATCCTTAGGTGACTTTACTACAATCAAATCTGGCTCAGTATGATCGCATAAGTGATTGACGTATCCTCCCCCTCACTCGGTATCTATTTGTAGGGTCTGAAGAACAAACACTCGCGGTATAGGTACGTGTTTTAAAGGAAGAGCCTCAAGTATCCCCAACCCCCATCCCATCCCCATCTAAGGTACCTGCAATACGCCACGGACAACATCGTGATCGCGATCGCGTGAGGGCCACCCTCCCAGGTCCAGTCTTTTAGGAGCCATAACAACCCTGCACTGAATGAAACACGAACGCTTTTGGTAACTACCTACGAGCATAGTTCGAGATTTGGATGTAATACTCAACTTTTTTTGTTTAACTAAATTGATTGAAACCATTATTAAAATTGGATTCGACGTCGTCAGCCCCAGACCCTGCAGTCATTTTTACAACCCTCCACCATAATTTACCGTTGAACTGAATCATATGAATCACACGAAAGCGAATATGACCCACAAAAGCTCGTCAGAAATAACGATCAGGTGTCTTCACGCCCACAGTAATTACCCTACCAATCAATCACCCCACCAATCTGTGGTATCTGTAGGTGTACGTTCATCATTAATTTGGGTTGATACTGATTAAATCATTTTATCGATACATACAGATGCCACCAAGTCCTCTTCTATGTACTGTGACTAGGATTTTATTTTGGAAAATGTATTAATCAATTAACTTCGACTCTCGTGGGATTGCGACCGATGTGATACCCGGAATAAAACAAGGAAGGGGGACATACGAGTTTCTCTTAACAGATCAAGGAGGAGGATTTCGGCACATAAATCCACCTGATGTGCATTGGCGCAGTAGGTGTTCCCCCTCGAATACGGCCTCAAAAGCCCAGAAGCGTGCTGGGAAGCTGTACAAGGGTGAGGGTATCCAGTCGGGCGATCTGCTAGGGGAGCCATCCGCGATTCCCCTCACAGGGATTTATGACTAAATACCGCCCTGGGGTATTCCAGCATCCGACCCCTTCCCCAGACGAAACCTGAAAGGCAGGTGCCCCTGCAGTTCCTAGCGTCCGTTAAACACAATCTCGAGCCATAAACCAAAAAAAAGCTCAGCTATGAATCTATAGACGGTTATACTACCGGTAGTTTGAATATGTTTTAGTTCCTTCCCTTTTCGAAGGGAGTAAAAGTTGCCAATACTGATGAACTGCTTGGAGCATCCTGTTCCAAACGGTGTTTTACCTAAATCTTTCATGTAACGTTTCCCAAGAGTTCCCTATACTGAGGAAGACCATCGAGGACGCTAACTCTGCATGTCCTATTATATTAGGCGGAGATGTTAACATTATGTCAGAATAAGGGTTTGTTTCTTTGATACACGATTTTACTAGAATCGCTCATAATTCCAAATCTTGCATAGACCATAATATGGTCAATAGGAAAATATTATTTTCCTCAAAAGCCCCTGCGAGTATCTATATGACTGATATCTCAGATCATTTTATGTGCTTAGCGAGCATGCATATACCCGGATTCTCTGAGCGGTCGTATGGTGGTAGTAAGTAAGGGTCATAATGATGAATGATTTCTAAGGTTAATTACGATTTATTAGATAAATTATTGCAAAATGAATCTTGGCAAAATGTGGTTCAAACTGACGTAAACTCTGCCTATGGAAATTTCTGTGTAACACTTAAAAATCATATCGAATCTTGCATATACCGTTCGTATTGGAAGGAAATACGAGAAGATAAAATTGTGGAACGCTAATGGTATAATTGTGTCTAGTAGAAATCGTGGTAAATAGAGTAGGAAAGTTAGGAAGCGACCATTTGACGTTGAGTTGAATCTATACTACAAAAGATATCGCAATGTTTTAAATGCTGAGGTAAAGAGAGCTAAATGTATGTACTATTCTAATCGAATTGATGATAGTAAGGGGGACGCTAAGGTTCTGTGGGATATCGCGAATTTGGAAAAAGAAAGAGGGGCATGTATCTACTTTGAGAAAAACTCAAGATGATTGACACTCTGGTCTGTAACGAGTCACAAGTGGCACAAACATTTAATTCACCATTTGCTTCTATCGGAGCGAGGATTGCGGAGGAAGTGCATGTTCCAAATGATATAACCGAAAACTTTATATGCCAGTCGCGTCATATACAGCATTCTCCTTGTTCCTCTCTGTTCCTAACCCCAGTTGATTCTTCTGAAATTGCTACATGGAGGAGGTCAAACCTGCTTGCTCTTTTACATTTTAACGTCGGTAATGACATTTTAAAGAAAAGTTACAACCTATTTAGTTTTCCCTACTCGTTCATTTTTTAATATGGTTTTTTCAAGTGGGGAATTCCCAACAGCTTTTAAAAAGACAGTGGTTGTGCCTCTTTTTAAAAAAGGAGAAAGGTGTATCATGGGAAACTATAGACCAATCGCTTTGTAAAAGCAACACTATCTTTGTCTAAGGTTCTTGAGAAATTCATAAAAGCTACGGATTGTAAGGTTTTGACAGAAGAATACCAAATAACATCTCGTCAAATCAGTATGGTTTTCAAAAAGAATCAGCACTGATCATGCCTCATTTAATTTGAATAATCTGGTATCTAAAAACTCTGCAAATTCTTGACACAACGGTTTATTATCTTCCTTGTGCAGATCACCCTTCTGTCTATAACAGACTGTGTTGCAAATCGGCACCATACCATATTCTCACCGTACTCATACCATACCATACGAATTTCATTTCTATCTTACCATACTGTACTAAATCATACATACAATAATATACCTTACCATACTCATACCATGTCATACAAACCGAGTGAATATTGAAATGTCATCCATTTCTGACGTATATTTAAAATTTCAAGTATCTAGCTCATCATCAAAATTTAATTTGTTTAAACAAATAGGTATTATTTAAACAATTTTACAGACAAGAAACCGAGTGATCCGAGTATGGATTGTGATCCATTTCTGACCTATATTTAAAATTTCAAGTATCTAGCTCATCATCAAAATTTAATTTGTTTAAACAAATAGGTATTATTTAAACAATTTTACAGATGAGAAACCGGGTGAATATTGCAATGTGGTCTATCCCCGACTCACGGTTAAAATTTCTAGACTGTAGTTTACCGGGAAGATGAAAAAAGGTAGTTTTATTCTGGGCGTCTGGAGGTTGACCCACGTAGCGGCCGTTTTCGACGCGAAAGTTTAGTGTTTTGGTTTATTATCTTCGATAATGAACCATTGGAATCGCCCAAAGAAAAAAATTTTTTAACCCCCCCTCAAAATTTGTTGGTTTACGTTTCAAGATACGTAGATTCAGAAAATCGAATAAAAAAAAATCCGTCCGTCCGCCGTACGCCGTCCCCCGTCCGCCGTCCCCCGTCCGCCGTCCGCCGTCCGTGGCACTTTGCCCAGTTAACGTTGAGCTAAAATTACGAAATTTGGTTTCTGGGTTTGGACCAGCCCCACAATGATCCTCGAAACTTTTCATAACCCTAGGTCAAGGGGAAGGGGTTCAAAACGAAATTTAAAAATTCGACAATGTCATATCTCCCAATATTTAACTGAACCGTGTAATTTTTAGTTCACTTTTGAATGACCTGAAAAATTACGAATCTTTTAAGACCAATTGGATTTTTTTGCGACCAGCCGTTCGTTCACAGTGACCGCGCAAAGGTTTAGGAAAAACACTAAACTTTCGCGTCGAAAACGGCCGTTATGTGACCCAACCCCCAGACGCCCAGAATAAAACTACCTTTTTTCATCTTCCCGGTAAACTACAGTCTAGAAATTTTAACCGTGAGTCGGGGATAGACCACATTGCAATATTCACTCGTTTTTTCATCTGTAAAATTATTTAAATAATACCTTTTTGTAATAATACAAATTAAATTTTGATGATGAGCTATTGACTTGAAATGTTAAAAATAGGTCAGAACTGGATCACAATGCAATATTCACTCGGTTTCTTGTCTGTAAAATTGTTCAAATAATACCTATTTGTTTAAACAAATTAAATTTTGATGATGAGCTAGATACTTGAAATTTTAAATATACGTCAGAAATGGATGACATTTCAATATTCACTCGGTTTGTATGACATGGTATGAGTATGGTATGGTATATTATTGTATGTATGATTTGGTATAATACAGTATGGTATGATAGGAAAGAAATTCGTATGGTATGGTATGTGTACGGTGAGAATATGGTATGGTGCCGATTTGCAATACAGTCTGGTATAGACGGAAGGGTGATCTGCACAAGGAAGATAATAAACCGTTGTGTCAAGAATTTGCAGAGTTTTTCCTAAACATTTGCGCGCTCACTGTGAACGAACGGCTGGTCGCACAAAAATCCAATAATTGGTCTTAAAAGATTCGTAATTTTTCAGGTCATTCAAAAGTGAACTACAAATTACACGGCTCAGTTGAATATTGTGAGATATGACATTGTCGAAATTTTGAATTTCATTTTGAACCCCTTCCCCTTGACCTAGGGTTATGAAAAGTTTCGAGGACCATTGTGGGGCTGGTCCAAACCCAGAAACCGAATTTCGTAATTTTATCTCAACGCTAACTGGGCAAAGTGGCGCGGACGGCGTACGGCGGACGGACGGATTTTGGTTTATTATCTTCGATAATGAACCATTGGAATCGCCCAAAGAAAAAATTTTTTTAACCCCCCCTCAAAATTTGTTGGTTTACGTTTCAAGATACGTAGATTCAGAAAATCGAATAAAAAAAAATCCGTCCGTCCGCCGTACGCCGTACGCCGTACGCCGTACGCCGTCCGCCGTACGCCGTCCGCCATCCGCGCCACTTTGCCCAGTTAGCGTTGAGTTAAAATTACGAAATTTTTTTTATGGGTTTCGACCAACCCCACAATGGTCCTCGAAACTTTTCAGAACCCTAGGTCAAGGGTAAGGGGTTCAAAACAAATTTTGAAAATTTAAAAATCTCATATCTCGAAAAATTCATATAGAACGGTATGTTTTTTATTTCATATTTAGATAGAGTTTGTTCCGTAGAATTTTTTAAGACCATCCGCAGCTTTGTACGACCAGCCGTTCGTTCACAATGACGGCTCAAAGATTGTGCCTCACAACACAATCGTGACTCAAACTGTTGAAATACAAGTCCATTTTCATACTAACAAGCTATTTGGAACATCATATGGCTTAAGTGATGTCGAGTTTGTTGTTCTGAGGTGCGTTTCGTGCTACTGAAATGAAGGTAATTTCGAATGTTTGTTGGTAGGTACTTCTTTTATAGAAAAATTATTACCGACGTAGTATTAAAAACCCCAGAATTATATCGTATTAATTAATCATAATTAATAACAATTATTATTAATAATAAATACGAATTATTAATACCTAACAATAAATTATAATAATTTTCACTAGGTACTTGATAAAATTGATAATAATAATTACCTAATCTAACATTTAGGATCTAGACATTTAGACCTAGTGATCTAGACAGAAGGGTGATCTGTACAAAGAAGATAATGAACCGTTGTTTTGGTTTATTATCTTCGATAATGAACCATTGGAATCGCCCAAAGAAAAAATTTTTTTAACCCCCCCTCAAAATTTGTTGGTTTACGTTTCAAGATACGTAGATTCAGAAAATCGAATAAAAAAAAATCCGTCCGTCCGCCGTACGCCGTACGCCGTCCGCCGTACGCCGTACGCCGTCCGCGCCACTTTGCCCAGTTAGCGTTTAGTTAAAATTACGAAATTTTTTTTATGGGTTTCGACCTACCCCACAATGGTCCTCGAAACTTTTCATAACCCTAGGTCAAGGGGAAGGGGTTCAAAACGAATTTTGAAATTTTGAAAATTTCATATCTCGAAAAATTCATATAGAACGGTATGTTTTTTATTTCATATTTAGATAGAGTTTGTTCCGTAGAATTTTTTAAGACCATCCGCAGCTTTGTGCGACCAGCCGTTCGTTCACAATGACGGCTCAAAGATTGTGCCTCACTACAGGATCGTGAATCAAACTGTTGAAATACAGGTCCATTTTCATACTAACAAGCTCTTTTGAACATCATATGGCTTAAGTGATGTCGAGTTTGTTGTTCTGAGGTGCGTTTCGTGCTACGGAAATGAAGGTAATTTCGAATGTTTGTTGGTAGGTAGGTACTACTTTTATAGAAAAATTATTACCGACGTAGTATTAAAAACCCCAGAATTATATCGTATTAATTAATCATAATTAATAATTATTATTATTAATAATAAATACAAATTATTAATACCTAACAATAAATTATAATAATTTTCATTAGGTACTTGATAAAATTGATAATAATTAATGATAATTGATAATAATAATTAATCTAACATTTAGGATCTAGACATTTAGACCTAGTGATCTAGACAGAAGGGTGATCTGTACAAAGAAGATAATGAACCGTTGTGTCAAGAATTTGCAGAGTTTTTTTATTCGATTTTCTGAATCTACGTATCTTGAAACGTAAACCAACAAATTTTGAGGGGGAGGTTAAAAAATTTTTTTCTTTGGGCGATTCCAATGGTTCATTATCGAAGATAATAAATCAAAATTGGATGAGGGCTTTTATTCATTCGACTCATGCTTGTCTGAATGGTAATAATATTACGTCTTGTAATTGCACTTCTCTTTCATTTAATGATCATTGTAAATATTTGGGAATACTAATCGATAAAAAGCATATTGAAGTATTGATAGCAAGATTTCGTAAACTATTAAATAGTTTACGAAATCTTGCTATCAATGCTTCAATACATAAAATTTTTATGTATTCAGGGACGCTCGTAATTTTCTTTCAAAAGGCAGCTTGCAACGATATTATATATAACATAATATGTTATATATAATATCGTATTTAATAATAATTTAATTTAATTTAATTTAATTTAATTTAATTTAATTTAATTTAATTTAATTTAATAATAATTTAATATTTAATAATTTAATAATACCATATTTAATAATCAAAAAAGCCAAACCGTAGTACATAATATTATTATGTACTACGGTTTGGCTTTTTTGATTATTAAATATGGTATTATTCTTCAATGGGAAGCCTGTAAGTCAAAAGTTGAGAAAGTCCAAATTATGTAAAATAGACTGTTAAGAATGACATTGTGTAAAAACTCTGTTGAATTGCTGCTGAAACACTTCAAAGTTAAAAATATTAATAAAATGTTCAATTGTCAATCATGCGTTCATCTGTGTACCTCAGGAATTCAGTCAATTCATTTATCTACTTAAGTTCATTTTATTAACTTTGTATTTTCTTTTCATGGCAGAAATTTAAAAAATGGCTGGCTCGTCAACGAAGAAGAAGACGAAGGAGGCTCCCAAAAAACCGAAGAAAACATGCAATCCCAATAGGAAGGGAAGACGACTCCTCCAGTACACAGAGGACCGAATGGCTAAGGCTATTCAAGACGTAAGAAGTGGAGTAAGCATCAAGGAGGCAGCAAAAAACAGCGATGTTCCTAGAACCACTCTACTTGGCCACTACTTTCAAGGCCAAAGTAGAAGATTCTCAGCTGTGAACTTGGCAACATGTATCTCCTGTCCTCATCGTTGTCTTCCCCAATCAATACAGGGTTTAATTTATCTGTAACATAATATGTTACAGATAAGTTAATTTTGTTCTTCCAAGTGATTTTGTTCATTTTGCAATAATAAGTTACCAACTTGTGATTTTAATGAAACATTTATCTTGTGATTTTATTTATTTCGTAATGTGATTTATTAATAGTCCACAGCTAGTGTGTAATGAATCATGCAAAGTATTTCTCAAAGTACTGGACAATATTTTTCTTGAAATTGAAACTGTGTGACAATATTTTTCATTATGAAAAATTTCTAATGATTTTCACGTACAACCGATTCGTTGCTACGGAACTTCAACTTCGCCAGTTATCATCGTACAAAAATCGTTCACCACTCGTTGGATAGCTCTCGATTTACCTAACCATATTACGTTAACCACTGCGGAGTGCGTGGCCGACAAGCTGCTGTATGAGCGTGATTTTTTAAATAATTGTTTACACACAGGTGATCATTCTCAATAATTTATATAACAATTAAAAAAAAAAGGTGTGGGAGGGGGCGCAGAGACATAAAATGTCCCTCGTGGTTGCGTACTTGTACGAAAGCTGTACATTTTATGTACAGTTTCTTCGAAAATTCGCTCTTATAGTCATGCTGCATGACTGGGGACTTTTTATCTCAGTTTGATAACCCCGAAACAGAAACACTGTACTGAGAGTGAGAGTTACACCAATAACCCGCACACAGATGGATGCCAATGCATAAGGGATCTACTAACATTTTCTGGTTTACTCAATCTTTATGTTGCTTATGTATCCCAACCGTTGTATAACGCTATTTACTGAAGTGTTTTCCTCAATAAAAGATTTATTAGATGTCGATGGGCAGACTGACCAATTTGGGTGGACACAAATCTGAAACTCGGAGATCCTTTAGGAAATTTCACGGTGATCACGAAAGTAGTGAGGAAGAAATGGGGGTTTCAGATATCTGCTTCCCTCTGGCCCCTCTGACGTCATCACCACCTCCCTTCGCTACCAACCGATCACCTAGCCAGCCAGCCCTCTGACGTCATACGCTCGTGCGTCATAGGTGCGTCTGACGTAGTGGCCCGCCTGTCGCTTGTGTTCTGACGTGATCTGAGGGAAAGGGTGAATCAAGGAAACAAATTTTTCCCGTTTCAGTTTATGTGCCAAAGCAAAGACATGAAAATGTCAAAAACTATGTAAATAGGTACATACCTAAGCCCAACTGTAATGTCAATTTTCTGACAATGAGTTTTCGACTATAGTTTTCATACCTTTTTACTTAAGTACTTATTGCAATTTGAGACTGATAATGAGCTGTTTGCAAATAAAAAGTCTGATAACTACTTTATTAGGTACATCTTATTAATCTGTTTTCAAGTTCCGATTCACAGTTGAATGTATTTTATTTAGATGGTCGAAAAAAGTGAAAACGATGGAATGACGAAACCTGTCGACTACTGACTCAAGTGATACTGTCGACTTCTAACACATGTAGGTCGACTACTACTTAGTGCAAAACCATGTCGACTACTGAAGAAAATGTTGGTCACTGGTGTCGACTACTAGAGCATTGGGATTTTTTACAAAACTTGTTTTTCCCTTTTCAAACCATGTTGAATAATATTTCCCGCTGCCAGGTCTTTTAGGGAAGGATCTTGGGTACACAATGAACAGGTTTGCAATGAGAAAAAACTATTTCCCTACGTGAAAGGTAAGCTCAAAGTTCAAACTTCCTTTAACGTGTCGACTTCAGACGCATTACCTTAAGTGCTCTTAGTTTTCTATTCATAACGGTTTCAACATGTTTTCTCTCCCCAAACTGTCCAGTTTTAAGAAGGTGTTGAATATTTGTTTCTAAATTATTTTTTCGCATTCCCGTTTTCATGTAGATGTTTAATTATATATATTTTATATTAATTTTTATAAACTAGTTGAGATCCGCTTTTTACTATCTTAATCTTTATTTCATTGTAAATAATATTGGGAACTCCTCCGAGGAGCACAAGTTCCCAGGAACTTAGTCCTTGGTGGGCGATTTTGTTTAATGTCCACTATTATTTCAATGTTTGTAAATATTGCCAATAAAAAATCTTGAATCTTGTTCGAATCCCATTCCCCTCTTTAGTTGTCAAGTACTGTAACAATATTGAAGTTTGCACTAGATAAACTCGGTTGCTAGCATGAAGTAATCCTTGCTTCTGTAAGCAACGAGTTTGCCCACAGCCACGCGCCACCCTCTTTTTTTCCTCATCCACAAACACCTTTTTTTATATCTTCGTCGTCTTTTCAATTTTTTTCTTCTCCAATCTTGAAAACAAAAGACTAATTTGAATTCATTATAAACGAGAAATAAATGTTGAAAGATGAGCACCGCACGTGCCTCGGGTCCTTTCACCGGCAGTATGTAAATCAGTGTTTTGAGTTTAAAGGGGGGAAATTTTAGTCCAAGAGGGTATGAAGGGATGTGCATAATAATCGCTACACTCCCTCACTACGTTCTGAAGTGGGCCTTTCGCTTTTGAACTCAACGAAAACCTGTTAAGGGATCTTGAACATTATTCTGCTTAATACGAGACATGCGAGTCTTGAATGTGACCTGTCTTTGAGAAATCCAATTTTCAAGACCCGAATGGTTTAATAGAAGACTGTGGGTAACCGTTGGTGCCAGGATGTTTTTATATTTCACCTTTTGAACCAAACATTGTTTAAATTCACGAGGAAGAGTGAGTAGGAATAAGACTTTGGTCTCCTATGATTACATTACTCCTATAAAGGTGACCTCCACAATATTTCAAAGCTTGGGAGATTGTACTTATTTTTATTCGGTCGAGATGGTTTCACTGCCACACTCTCAACGAAGACGGAAGAATAGTCGATTCACGTTTCTACCGTTGAGAAAAACTAGACCGAGTCAGTAACTTTGTCAAGGGCACAAGAATCGAAGTCGGTTGAACTTGATGAAACTTCCCTTAACACGCACATATGCGTCAGCTGAATCCGATATATTCGGTTCACCATCAACACAAATTGGTATTTATCACTGTCAACAGACGATGATTTTGATGGGCATAGGATTTTCGCTAGAAAGAACTCGAAAAAAGTTGATTTCGAATAGTATCGAGATAGATGAAATTGACCTTCGAGAAGACCTCAAATCATCTCAAACACGTCGAAAACATCTTATTTTTAATCGAATTGACATTGAAAAACGGATCTCAACTAGTTTATAAAAATTAATATAAAATATATATAACTAAACATCTAAGTACCTACATGAAAACGGGAATGCGAAAAAATAATTTAGAAACAAAATTTGTTTCTAAATTATTTTTTCGCATTCCCGTGTTAAATATTTAATATTTAACACTGGACAATTTGGGGAAAGAAAACATGTTAAAACCGTTATGAATAGAAAACTAAGAGCACTTACATAGGAATAATTCCTATTATTGTAATTACAATTATTGTTTTCATAAAATTCGGTATAAGTTTGGGAATGGTGATCCAAGAACTATTGTAGTGAAGTAGATAAATGAATTGACCGAATGCCTGTGGTATACAGATGAACACATGATTGAAAATTGAACATTTTATTAATATTTTTAACTTTGAAGTGTTTCAACAGCAATACAGCAGAGTTTTTACACAATATCATTCTTAACAGTCTATTTTACATAATTTGGACTTTCTTAACTTTTGACTTGAAGAATGATACCATATTTAATAATCGAAAAAGCCAAACCGTAGTACGTATATAGTTTTAAGCTGCCTTTTGAAAGAAAATTACGAGCGTCCCTGAATACATAAAATAGTTTACGAAATCTTGCTATCATTGCTTCAATATGCTTTTTATCGATTATTATTCCCAAATATTTACAATGATCATTAAACAGAAGAGAAGTGCAATTACAAGACATATTACCATTCAGACAAGCATAAATCGAATGAAATTTCACTGCACAGTTCGTCGCTCATACAAATAAGACTTAACTAAATCTAATGTCCAAGAAAACTTCGAACACATAAAAGCCCTCACCCAAGTTGATTTCGAATCGAATGAAATGGACCTTCGAAAAGACCTCAATTCATCTCAAAAAAGTCGAAAACATCGAGAAAAAAAAATGATTTCGAATCGAATTGGGATGTCGTTTAGGATGAAATGGACTTTCTAAAAGACCTCAGTTCGTCTAAAAAAGTCGAAAAAACTTGAAAAACGTTCATTTTGAATGATAAAATGGACCTTCAAGAAGATCTCAAATCATCTCGAAATCGAAGAAAAAAATCGATTTCTAATCGAATTGATGTAGTTGTATAGGATGAAGTGGACCTGCGATAAGACCTCAGTTCTTCTCAAAAACGTAGAAAATATCGAAAAAGTTTATTTTGAATCGAATCGGGATAGTCATTATGGATGAAATGGGCCTTTAAAAAGACCTCAGTTCATTTCAAAATCGTCGGAAAAGATTTATTTCGAATCACAGTGGGATAGTCGCTTAGGATGAAATGGAAGTTCGAGAAGACCTCGAATCACCTCGAAAACGTCGACTATTTCATCAGATTATGACTTCATGTTTATTATCAATTCGTGTTATTGGACTGAAATTGCGTTATCCGACCTCCACTAAATATAGATCATATGCTTGCGACTGATTGACACCGGAGGATGTTCAGGAACCACCGGGTCCCCCCACCCCACGTTCATGGACCAATATAAAACACTCAAGTGTTTCCTAACAACAAGGTTCAACATGTGGTAGCGAGCCCGAAGGTAGGAAACATTAGAATTTCTGTTTCGATTAGAACTTTTAGATGTTTAGATTCGAATTTCCAATTAAAATTTACGATTTGACACGACTAGTTTTGACGAACGGTCGAGTCCCAAGGTAGATAACAACTCGTTCGTAAGCCTTCCAATAAATTCGGTTCGAAATTGAGAGTGAAGAGGAAACTGTTGCATCTTTGGAAAAAATCCCACGGACGGAAGTAATGGAGCATTTCGCGGTGAGAAAGAAAAAGTCCGAAGAAAAATCCTTTTTCACGAGGGATTTAAAGGACGCGTTGGAGATCTGCGAGTTCATCCCGAACCGTCTGTATTTTGCAACGTTCAAAAGTAAACGGACACTGAAAGACACTGAAGATACGCACTTTTTCAATACGGACGAGATTCTCGTCTACACGAATTACTTCATGGATTTTGGACCTCTGAACTTGGCGAAACTTTACAGGTTCGTATGGTACCTATTGGTAGTTGACACCTCAGCATTACATACCGAAACAAGTTTAAATAACTATAGACTTATGACTGGAGCACTTTGAATATGAAGAAAGTTGGTTGTTACTTGAGATGTTCTTCACGGTTCATCTACTCTAATCTGGTAACGGGATGAGATCTCGCAATTTTGACTTCACCATCGTGTTCAGCATCTAAAGATCTATAACCAGAGGTGTTACTCGTCAAAAGGATACTAATTTTTTTTAAATATAAAACCTACAATGGACACATTTTATATGTAACCAGTTATTTCTTCGAAAATTCGCTCTTACAGCCATGCTGCATTACAGTGGCTTTTTTAAAAGGAAATTTGGGGGGTTGTGTGTGTAAAAAAAAAAGTCCTTTAAAAAAATCCTCAGACATGCAGTATGGCTTAAGAAATAACTGGTTTTACGTGAACTCTCTCCATAACAAATTTTGTCTCCTTTTTCTCCCGACTAACGCCTCAGTTTATAGATTGTTCAACGCTGAACACGATGCTGAAGTCAGAATTGCGATATCTTATTCCGTACCTACCTACATCTCAAGTAACAACCACGGATCTTCATCTTCAAAGTGCTCCAGTTTGAGAAGTGAATAAGAAATTGCAATTCTGACTTCACCACCGTATTCTGCATAAATCGACCTTTAGGACTTAACCATCGTGTTTAGGCTGTCTACTTTTTGGAATTTATGAGTAATTTACCCCCTTAAACTCCCCAAAACACCCCTTAGAGTGGCCCGATTCTGCCCATCCACGAACTTTTTCGGAAATTCGAGTTTTAAAAATTTTGGGGTAAAAATGCGTTACTTAATTTCGAAGTCAACTCATTCACCCTTTTTTATTGAAAACTACAATTTTTTCAGGTTCTGCCGATTACTATACGGAAAGCTCAAGTTGAATCTCTATCAGAATAAGAAAATAGTCTACTGGACCATACTGACAAACAATAAAAGGGCGAATGCAGCATTCTTGATCGGTAGTTTTGCCGTTATATTGTTGGATATGTCCCCGAAAGAAACGCTTTCCGTACTCTTCAACACCAACTACAAATACCAGCCTTTCTGCGACGCAAGTACGGGAGGAATAACTAGCCCGTACAAAATACGTTTGAACGATTGTCTGAGCGGAGTCAACAAAGCGTTTTATTTCAATTTGGTGAATTTCGCTGATTTCGATTTGAAAGAGTATGAAATCTTCGAGGGAGCGAACCCCGAGGCTGAAGGAGACTTGTCGTGGATCGTACCCCAGAAACTGATAGCTTTTGCTGGGCCTTGCGGCGAAAGGAACGGCAACTGGCCGGTCGAAGTGTACTTGAACTATTTTAAAGACCGAAACGTTTACACCGTTGTGCGGCTGAACAAAAGCCGATACGACAGTAAGAGGTTCACGTCCCACGGAATCGACCATTTCGACCTGATATTTCCTGATGGTTCGGTCCCGCCGGACGATATTCTCAATGACTTCCTCGAAATCGTGGAAAACAGCGCGGGGGCGACGGCCGTTCATTGCAAAGCCGGACTGGGGAGGACTGGTTGCCTCATTGGGGCATACCTAATGAAACACTACAGGTGAATAGAATAATTTGAACTAGCGGATACCCATTACTCTTAGACTTGCCACGTTTGAGCTACTACAGGCCGACCAGTTAACTCCGTTAGGTAATTACGAGTATTACTCAAAAGACACACTATTTCCGAACGAAATCTATAAATATTTTCAAACAAGTGACTTCTCAAGGAACAGCTTCATGCTTTGTACCGAAGACACACCCAACTTTATGCGTTACGATTATCCCAATTTGTTAACACAGTACTCAAGTGGGCGAACTTTTAAAAGCGCCAATCTGCTTTTTTTGTCATTTTAGTTGTAGTGCATCTACAGATACGCGAAATGAATTTCTTATTTTTCAAAACATGCACTGGGGATTACATAATATGAAATGGAAAAAAATTTAATAGTATAATAATATGGAATATGAAAAATATGCAGCATGATCGTATACTCGAATTTTCGAAGCAGTAAGTATTCGTACGAACAAGTAAAACAGGAGTAGTTTTTCGCAAAGTAAAATTTGGGGTGGAAGGGGGGAGAATCCAAATTGTTTTGAATACCAGAAGAGCCGATGAAACACCTCAGTTTATAGATTTTTCAACGCTGAATGGTGAAGTCAGAATTGCGATATCTCATTCCGTTATCAGATTAGAGCAGAACTTTAAGAACATCTCAAATATTAACAATGTTTCTTCATGTTCAAAGTGCTCCAGTTAGAAAAGGGAATAAGATATCGCAATTCTGTCTCCACCAACGTGTTCAGCGTTAAAAACAAACGTTTACAATGAGGGTTCACACGTCAGATATTTCAATTTTTAATTTTATGGATAATTGTTTCCCCCTAAAACTCCCCAAAACCCCCATTAGATTGGCCCGATTATGCCCATCTACGAGCTTAGCCTTTCGATAGGCAAGACTGATTTTTGGTGCAAATTTGAACTTGTCATCTTCGAGAGTTATCGTCTGGAATGACACATGCATAAATATATAAATCCTCCTGTTCGTGCATTCAAGTTCATATTTCACGCGAGTGTCTTTAGTTTCACCAATCCATCGTATAATACATATTCATATATTTATGCATAAAGTTGATCATACAAAAGATATGTATATATTTATATGATTTTTGATGTCTTTTGGCAGTGATGGTCTGGAACGGATTTTGGTATAAAATGTTTTCGGAAATTCGAATTTTGAAAATTTTGTACCGAGAACACTAGCTTCCGAAATAGCCGATTTTTAGCGTGGTGGTATCGATATGTACAGCCCTGGGTAACAGCATCCAAGGAGGAATTAATCAATCTTACTGAGTAATTCAATATTTCCAGGATGTCGTCCACCGAAGCAATCGCCTGGATGCGGGTATGCAGGCCAGGCTGCGTGATCGGCTGGCAGCAAGTCTGGCTCGAAAAAAAGCAGCACTGGGCCTGGAACCAAGGCGACATCTACCGCGATCGTACGTACGGCTCGTCGGAGAAAGTCCGGCAACACAAATTCGGCGTCTACTCCATCAAAGGGAAAACCGTTACCATCAGAAATTCCAGCGAAGCAGAAAGAGGTGCCAAGTTCGCCAAAGTTCGGGAAAGGATAAGCAAACGAAGGCCTTCTCGGGATGAGAGTGAGGAGCTGATGAAAACCACTCAGGGCGATCTGTTGGTCGCCAGGATCGCTGATGTCAGAAATAGCAATAATAGCAAAAAACGAAAAGTTCTACACTAGAGACACATCTGAGTTTCGTCGTCAATTGATGCGGTATAAACATTGGAAGCAGAAAGGGGAATCCTGTACACTGATTGTGGAAGTCACTGGAAAGTAACAATGGAGGAAACTATGGAGTTGTGCAAGAGTAATAAAACAGAATACTACCCCTAACATTAAACTTAATTCTATATGGGCAGAGCGCTCGAGGTTTTTTGAATAATTCTGTTGAATTGAATCTACCAGGTACCTAAAGGATAATATCGTTGCAAAAGCCTGTACAATTTTATTCAAAAATGAGCTCCATTGGTAAATTTGGGTCATGTGCACACGCTATCAGGGACAGAATCGAGCTACAGCGCTTCATTTCTCCTCAATGGATGTTTTTTTTATTTACCTGTAGGTTGGTTAAAGTTATGTTGGAAAACTGTTTTTGAACATACAGGCAGCGGGCTGTCGATATTATCCTGTCAAACATAAACCGCAAAAACTGAGTGAAGGTTCCATAACTCTATTATTTTTCAAGGCGAACCGGGAAGAAAACACGAGAAAAAAAGGCCAAAAGAAAACACCGGTAAACTAGTAGAGGCGCTGATGTTTTCAAGATTCGTCCTTGCTCGAATCATTTCACTATCCTTTTAATATCAATTCAGAATAGGCGCGACTTCCCTTTCACATATTACCGGAACCAATTTTTCTTCATCCCATTGTGACCCGTCATTTTACCTAATGCGCCGTATCACCTTGCGGCATAGAGGCGGCAGTTATAAAGGGCGTGAGATCTTATGGGTATAGAAAGCCTGTAATCGGTTCTTGAGCAGTTCGAAGGCCTAAAGAATCATGTGGTAGATTTAATGATGTGAACGTATTTTAAAATGAAACAATGAAAATGCCAAATCGTCTATATAAGAAATGACATTGTCTTTGGACTCTGAGAGTTAGTTTTTACTTATACAAAAATCTTTCAAATTTTTCAGGAGGCAAAAAAACGTCATAAATTGTGTCCTTTGGACTCGAGGATTTCAGGATTGAAACCGACCACAGGAGTTATGGCATGAGTATTTGAATGAGATGTTCCAAATATCACATTATACATAAAACCAGTCATTTCTTCGGAGATTTGCTCCTTTAGCCATGCTGCATGGCTGGGTTTTTTTTGTGTAGTCTGTGGGCTCGCGACTATTCAATATTTTGCACGATATTTTTGCTCGAAATATAGCACCTATTTTTTGCCAAAGTGGAAACTGCCAAAATGGAACTTGAGGTTTTATGCATTCACATTGTAAATATGATTATCCCATTTCAAAACAATGACCATCTACCCCTACTTATTTCCACGATTGCAACCATTAAATGACATGTTCGAATAAGCCGTTTTCAAAATCAATACGACGAAACTTCGGGGTAAGAAACATGATTGTTAGATGGTATTTAAAAATATGGATCGCCGGGGAAGGTTTCAAATCTTGGTGCCGCTAATTTCCCAACCAAGCTGGTCGATATAGTTGCGTGCATCATAGCACAAGCCTCGAGATAGGCCTAATCGCTGAGCATCGATTCCACGATGCCCTACTACCCCATATAGCGCGACGAAGTTTTCTTTGTACCTTTCGTGAAAGAAAGTGTAGGTATACAACTGAGTAACCTCAATGAAAACGAAATTTCAATATTGTTAATATTGTTGATAATACTATGGTTAACCCTTTACTAGCTCCTCGTTGTGGAGAGATCGGGAAATACAAGAAAAACCAACGTTTGGTGAAGGTACCTAGGTGACCTAGTGGTTCTCTCAGAAATCCTCTGAAATAGGTCAAGGTCAACGAAAGTCCACAATGTCCTAGGTATATAAAAACATATTCTTTCTAAAGCGTAACGAAAAATTCGATATTTGATGGGTTGAACGAGATTTTATGTTTGATTTGGGTTGATTCAGCTGATCCCCAGAACAAAACTGAACTGAACCTGAGCTCGAAACCCATTTCGAACCCCTCCTTGACCCAGGGTTATGAAACGTTCCAAGGATTTACCCACGGTCGATGCCTATGGGATGATTTTTGAAAACCGCCTACCAAAATATATAATGCGCTTTCTGAAAACCCAGGCCCGCATAAAAAGCGGAACTTTGACATTACGACCTTTTCTGGTTTATAATCCATACCTCAGCAGTGAAATGAGCGAATTTCAAATTTTAAACCGCATCTGATACAGACTCAGTTTTCCTACTTTTGCTCCATGATATTTTCCAATCAGACTCCTGTCGTTCTCGACCTACAGGCGTTGGAAGTCTTGGGTTGTTAACTTTTTAGCGAAGATAGTCAAAATCTTTGGCGGACGATTGCTGCTGAACGGCTAGACCAATTTCAATATTCAACAAGCCATCCGACGCGGAATTTGATGAGTAATAAAAAACAATCGAGTAATATTTTCGAGTTATACGGGATAAAAACGAAAAACCGTAAATTTCGCGGGTTTTGAGCCCCCTTCCCCCCCCCCCCCCCCTTAAAGAGCTGAAGGTCCTCGTACTGAAAACTCAGCAAACCTCTCAAATTTTCATTAACTTTAGAATTGAGTCCAGCTCGCCCAGATTTTTTGTTTGTTCGTACAAGGCTCCCGGACTATAGGTAGGTATAGGGAAGCTTCCGTGACGCGTTTTTGCGTCACGGTCGGGAAACGCAGGGCAGAAAATGCAAATCAGGGCCGCAAGAGAGGGGGATTAGCATATTATCAAGGTATTATTACTCAAGAGGAGCGAAAGGGGACGTTAATGAATGGAACAGTTCCTCACTTCCTGGTAAACGAAAGGGGTTTTACTATCAAATGCGTGCCAGTCAAGACTGTGATCTACACAGATCAGGAAAACAAATTGCCTTTCTCGTCCGAATGTATAGAAGCGGGCGGGACACCTACCAAGAATGCACAACCACCCTACCTAAAACAAGACTTTAATTTATTCGATCACTTATTTTCTGTTCAGTATTTTTCATTTTATTTAATACTTACTTAAATGCTATGCAATACTGACTGTTGTATGAAAATTTCCCTACACGTTCGAAGAACCTGAATATTTGACATCAAAATGGCCTCACACAGTAAGCTTAAATCCCCCCAAAAAACACTCCGTGTAAAAATCACCCCGCCTCGCAAATATCATTCTTCAGAGGCCGGAAAAAGTTATGATATCCACTTTGCCCGCCCGCCATTTTCCTCATTAAGGAGCTAAGTATAATGAAAAGCTTAACCACTTCACAAGCACCGTACCCCTTTCGAAATCTCCCCTTGGCGCTATTGCGAGACGTTTTCATTACTTCCACAAGCAACTAATACTTGATGGTGGTGGTTAGGGGAAGGAGGATCAGGTTTGTAGGTAGTGAAAGTAATAACAATACTACAAATACAAACTTTTTATACAAGTATTAGTTCCTAGTGGAAGTAAAAAAACGTCTCGCAATAGCGCCAAGGGGAGATTTCGAAAGGGGTACGGTGCTTGTGAAGTGGTTAAGCTTTTCATTATACTTAGCTCCTTAATGAGGAAAAGGGCGGGCGGGGAAAGTGGATATCATAACTTTTTCCGGCCTCTGAAGAATGATATTTGAGAGGCGGGGTGATTTTTACACGGAGTGTTTCTTGGGGGGATATCACATCTTTTTGTTGTTGAAGTGGGTCATGTTATAAAGAAGGTCTATGCGAAATTTCAAGTCGATTGGTCCTTTTACCCAGGCTGTAGACTCGTCAAAGTTGCCAAAATTAGCCTAAATTTCAGGTTTTTTGTTTCTAAAAGTTTTTTGGGTTGAGATAATGGGTTAAACTTTCAAAAGGCACTGGCTGATGTTGAAACGAAGCTCTGTGCAAAATTTCAAGTCAATCCGTGAAGGTGGAAAGGCCTAACTGATTAAGGAGAAGAAGAACAGGTAAGGGTGAAAAACCGGGTTTTTGAAGTTATATAACTCGGCTCCCTTTAAAGATATCGACTTGAATCTTTCAAAAGGCACTTGCTACACTTGATACGAATTTCCGTGCAAAATGTCAAGTCAATCGGCGAAGGTGGAGAGGCTGTAGCCTTGACCGACTGAAAAAAGTAGAAAAACATGGTAATTGGTTTTTGAAGTTATATAACCCGGCTCCCTTCAGACCTAGCGACTTGAAACTTTCAGGGCTTTCTCTTATCCACACCAAAAAGATCCAAACCAAATTTCAAGTTGATCGGTCAACTAGGAGCCGAGATATGGCCAAAATTAGCCTAAATTACCCTAAATTTTAGTTTTTTGTCCCTAATTTTTTTTTGGTTGAGATAATGGGTTATTTCGTTCAAATGGCACTGAGACATGCTATAAAGAAGGTATGTAAAAAAATTCAAGTCGATTGGTCCTTTTACCCAGGCTGTAGACTCGTCAAAGTGGACAGAATTTTCCTAAAGTTTCTGGTTTTTTGTTTCTAAAACTTTTTTGGGTTGAGATAATGGGTTAAATTTTATATAAGGCTCTGTCTCAAGGTTAAATGAAGCTCTGTGCAAAATGTCAAGTCAATCGGTGAACGTGGAGAGGATCCAGCCTTGCCTGTCTGAACAAGGAGAAGAAGGAGAAGAAGAAGGAGAAGAACAATCTAAGGCCGAAAAACCGGGTTTTTGAAGTTATGTAGCTCGGCTCCCTTTAGACCTATCGATTTGAAACTTTCAGGGCTTTCTAATATCCACTCAAAGAAGACCCACACTAATTTTCAAGTTGATCGGTCAAATAGGAGCCGAGATATGGATACCTCGAAAACGCGTTTCGTGACGTCCGGTAAACATACACTCGGCAGCGTTCGTTTTCTCAACTTCTTTGCTTGGCGGGGCGGAACGCTACCGCGTTCCTAGATCCAAGGAAAGATACTGTTTTAGAATCAAGGGATGGGACATACGACTATTTTCTTGTAATCTACTTCCTCATTTGGTTGCGAAGGCAATTTATAAGAACCAGCTGAAACAGTTTGAACCGCTTGAACCTCAACCCAGCCAACTTTTCGCGGAAATAAGGATAGATCCTTATCTGGAACATCGTGTACCAATATTGGAGGAATTTGAGTTTCACTCCAAGATAGCTACTAGTTGCAAAAAATTAGTAACCTAGTAGGTAGGTACTAATTGACATGTTAGCTGAGCTGTAACTACAACAAGTTTACCTTCTACCATGAACTGCTGTTACCATCTACAAACAGTAAGTATAAACATGAGAGAACTACACGAACTTTGACAATCCAAGTTTATTTTTCCAGCTACATTCACGGTGTCAATAGTTTATTCAGTACTGGAAACAATGAAAACTGAGAATAAAAAACAGGCTAGATGCTCAAAATAACTATACTGATTACGAAATTTTACGATTTCAAATCAGACAAACATACCATTAGAAACACATCAATTCTACACATAATAAAATTTTATTATTTTTATCACCTACTCGTGCTGCCTCGTACTCGTATTAATATTCAACAGCATTCATATACGAGTATGTTATGATACGTCGAGAAGTAATTACATATCATATTATGCTAGTTCGCTATCTAGAGTCTATTTCTAATAGTATTTTTCATCTACAGAATATTTCATTTGGTACTGTGGGGAATACCTTTTCAGGATTTTGCCAATGGAACTTCTCGAGGAACCTGTAACGTTCAAAAAGTTAGTGATATTTCCGTCCGGAATTAAACATAATGGATACCCAAGTTCCAATACAACTTAGGTTATTAGAGTTCCATGAGCCCTTACAAGAACCGTTTGGTAGGAAGGGTCCTTTACAAGCTCGAGGAACTCCAAAATCCCTAACATGTTGTCCTTCAAATTTCTATACAGATTCGAAGAGAGAATGAATGAATTTATTAATAAATTATTAAGTTCAACACAAAAAGTATACAAAATGAAGGAAACAATATCGTGGCGTTTCAAGTGGCAAAATGTACGAAAGTTATTTTTAGTTCTACCAAATGTTTCATTTTCTAATTTAGTTTGATCATTGTTTTTATGGTTTTTGTAAACACACAATGATGGAAACCGCACTTGCATTTATTTTCAATCACTCCACGACTTTTATTTTGGTATTTAGGTATAAATTTAAATAAATCTCATTTCTAAACTTTACTTTGAGCTGGAAATCGTACTAAAACCTTAAAATAGTCTTGAAAACGAGTAATATGTGTTGGTACCCCTCCAGGGGGTGAGCATAACAATTAAACCCCCCCCCCCCATCACCCAATTGGACCAATTTATAAGGTAGTAATCGACGTAGAATTTAATGTTCTTTAATTTGTCCCTCTGTAAGGCTTTCTTAAAAATGTCCACAAATTTCGCGGCACCAAATGTTATGCTCAATCCCTATAAAGGTACAAACTGAGATTACTTACTCCTTTTCAAGACTATCTTAAGGTTTAAAGACGATTTCCAGCTAAGGTCACTTTGAGATCCTGAATTTTTTTTTTTTTTTTTAATTAATTTATTTTTTTTGTACAAATTGGAAGCGAGGTAACGGCTCTCTTAACAGAGGCACTCGCTCTGTTCAGTGATCAGCAGATGCTGCTCGAGGACCATCCGGGGGCATCGCCCCCCTCCGCGGGTCAATATTGCCGTTTAAAGGGGAAAAAAGGCAGTACGAGGGGGGCAATAGCATTAACGGCAGTGCCCCCCAGGCAGTGGCAGGAAGGGAGTTGCTATGGCAACAGGATGCTTCTCCGAGGGCGGTTTCCCACTCTGTTTCCGACAATCAAGAATGGGGGAGAACTCGGGTCGTAAAATGAGGAAATATATATTTTCGAGTACGTATTTTAAACCAAAAATAGTGGTATTTAAGTATGTGGTTGGCGTTAGAATATTCAGCTCCAAAAAATTACTAGAAATATTTTCTAGTTGGCCACCAGGGCCTGTTTGCCAGAGTCTAGATGACATTATCCCTGAACCAAAGTTGACTAAAAGTCATACCTAGATTATATTATTATTAAGTATACGTCCATAAAACCTTGATGCAAAAGTTGAGGGATTGAGAGGCAAAAACAAAAACCATTCGTACATAACTAAACTCTCTTCTTTTTAATAACATCAAACTAAAACTCCCTTAACAATATTTATTAACTTTTTTTTCATCACTCTTGAAATAGACCTGTGAAAATTAAGAACTGAAGAACTTTTACCCATTCCCGACAACATTTTTCGTCCTTACTTCATTTACCTAGGTATTGAAATAAATTTCACAAAGTTTTCCAAACGAGGAACTCAGTTTTCAAACAAACAACATCAAGCTCAGAAACTTCTAGTAAAATATCGGTAACGCTCTTTATCCCAGTGTCCCACTGTCCATAAACCTGCATAACATTGAAGAAAAATATCATTAAATTGAAACTGGATAAATTTGAAGCTTTACAAAATAAAATAAAAAGTCGAAACTCATCAAATGAAAGGTTTCAATGGCAAACTGTTGTCATGGCATTAATACGAGTATATTCATTATTGGCAATTCAGGGTACAAAGAATTGGAGCCTAGTTCCACTGGTTCCCTGATCGCCACCCTGCCACCCATTACAGAAGGGCGACTTGTACAGTTAATAGTAGATAATAAACCGACGTGAAAAATTGGCATCATTTTTTATTTTTCAGTGGTCAGAGAGAAAAACAGATTCATGTTGAACACCTACTTGGATAAATAATATTTATCCAACTTGAAAATAATAATAAAGGATTTTTAGTGGTACGAAAACGTCCATGATCCCCTATTGAAGGGATAAATCCAAGAGAAGATATAATAAGAATGACCCACAAGAGTGTACATTTTTGTTCTGAACAATATCATGAAGATTTCGAATCACGACTTCTTTTTATTCTTCTTTGTTTAAGAGAAACAGATCGATATTATTGCACGTAATGACTTCCTATCTACTCGAAAATTTCCTGTAAAAGAGCCGTTCACGATCTTCTTGACCTTGATTAGTGATACAAAAAGATTTCCTTCATGACTCAGTGAAGGGCAGCCAGAATTCCACTATCCGCGTCGTGCTCACAAATCAGTCGTTCGTTAGACGTTGCCCACGATCCTTTTTTAGACCATTGTAAAAATATTTTTATAAACTCTCAACTCATTTATTTTGAATTCACATAAACATTATTTATAGAGAATTTATAGACATCCTGACAAAATATTAGGTACCTACTTGATTTACAAGCTGGGTGTGTTCTAAGAGCTTTGAAAGTGTGTTATTCGCAGTAGACACGACCTCTTGTCTACGGGTTATTTTAAAACAGGAAAAAAGAACCTTGTGTCATTTCCTGCCAACAGAGTCATAAGGGTCCTCCACAACCCTTCTTTTTAGATTTTCTAAGGGGCTTCTGAGGAATTATTAAAAGTGATACCCCGTATATGGGGATTCACGGCGAAGTGACCGCGTTTTCCGGAACAGCTTTTAAAAGATCCGCTCTTCGCCAACCTTTATTCAAGTCATTTCTTTACTTCTTTCATTTATTTTTGAAAGGAATTTTTAGGTTTAAAAGCTGACCTGCGTGACACGTCTCATTTGACCTATTCAATGTAACCATTGACGCAATGTCTGGGAACGCGGGCCTATTTGAACGTATTTTCCGCAACTTGGCTTAATTAGTCGGTTATCAGCTTTAACCATAGTCGGTTAATAGGCATTAGAGTATTAATTTTCCGGAAAGATAAACTTGTGGAAATATTTCCGAAAGATTGGAAAAATTGGAAAGATTGCCTACAGAAATTGAACATGAGGAGCTCAAAACAAAAATTTAACGGATTGTTATGATCATATGAACTGGTCTTGGAGAGATATTTTGAGTTTAAAAGAGAAAAACTCTGCAAATTCTTGACACAACGGTTCATTATCTTCTTTGTACAGATCACCCTTCTGTCTAGATCACTAGGTCTAAATGTCTAGATCCTAAATGTTAGATTAATTATTATTATCAATTATCACTAATTATTAACAATTTTATCAAGTTGGTACCTAGTGAAAATTATTATAATTTATTGTTAGGTATTAATAATTCGTATTTATTATTAATAATAATTATTATTAATTATGATTAATTAATACGATATAATCTGGGGTTTTTAATACTACGTCGGTAATAATTTTTCTATAAAAGAAGTACCTACCAACAAACATTCGAAATTACCTTCATTTCCGTAGCACGAAACGCACCTCAGAACAACAAACTCGACATCACTTAAGCCATATGATGTTCCAAAGAGCTTGTTAGTATGAAAATGGACCTGTATTTCAACAGTTTGATTCACGATCCTGTAGTGAGGCACAATCTTTGAGCCGTCATTGTGAACGAACGGCTGGTCGTACAAAGCTGCGGATGGTCTTAAAGAATTTTACGGAACAAACTCTATCTAAATATGAAATAAAAAACATACCGTTCTATATGAATTTTTCGAGATATGAAATTTTCAAAATTTCAAAATTCGTTTTGAACCCCTTCCCCTTGACCTAGGGTTATGAAAAGTTTCGAGGACCATTGTGGGGTTGGTCGAAACCCATAAAAAAAATTTCGTAATTTTAACTCAACGCTAACTGGGCAAAGTGGCGCGGACGGCGGACGGCGTACGGCGTACGGCGGACGGACGGATTTTTTTTTATTCGATTTTCTGAATCTACGTATCTTGAAACGTAAACCAACAAATTTTGAGGGGGGGTTAAAATTTTTTTTCTTTGGGCGATTCCAATGGTTCATTATCGAAGATAATAAACCAACATAGTTTTTCTGACAAAAACATGGAAAAATCATACCTTGAGAACGGATTGAAATACAAATAGGTATGAAGTTGGCTAAATTTTGCGCAAAATATTTTTCGCAACTATGAGCGGATCACCTTGTATAGTATTTAAAAGTGGTAAACTGGGAAGTGAGAAACCTGGGGTAGTGAGCTGAAACCGGGTTTCCTTGGGATTCTCATTTAATTATTAGTATATAGTAATTAATAATCCGTGCAACTACTTTAAAACCACTGCTTATAGTTCATATCGAAGGAAGGCCAAGGTGTTCAATATGGAATTTGTTTCAACTCGGGTCCTTTTTTGCGGCCGTTTATGACTTCAAGCCATTCTCCGATACGTAAAGGCTTCTTGATTGGATCTCGAGTCGACGCACTGCGTATGTAAATTTTTCTCTGGCCTTCTCGTACCGCTTAGTACAGAATGGTTGTTCTAGGCTGTCTGGAAAACTGCTTTAAATAACGATTTCGTCGATTTTATTAGCATAATTGCATGTACGTTAAGGGCGTGGGCTGTTGAAAAAAAAAATGTACGGTTTATCGCAGTGTTCCTAATAGCAAGAACTCATGTTATTGCGTAAACCAATAGTCTCTGATAGAATCGGTGGAAAAACTGAATTGCCGAGGAGACGGCTGTATTGTCCAGGGTGATACATTATGTTCGTTTGGTAACACCTAAGGATATGAAGGTACGTACGTGCAACAATGTATGTACACCATCACTAACAACCCTTAATTAACTGAGATCGTAAACAATTCCGGTGTACATTTTAAAAAAAACCGTTTTATATCGTTAGTTTACACTATTAGTACATCTACAAGCACGCGAAACGAATTACGTGCATCCACAGGGGATTGAATTAATGAATTACGTATGTCAGCTCTGGCATGGTGTGCTCAAATCAGTAATACTCAACTCTGGATACTCAAAAAAAGGATATCGGAAATTCGAGTTTTAAAAATTTTGGAACGAGAACAATTTTCTTCGAAAAGTCGCTAAAAGCGGATTTGAAGTTGAACCTCTTTAATTCCGGTTCCCTTCAGCTGAATAGCCTTCCTTGGAAACAACTCCGTCTTGTCACCGGTAATTACCTATGGGCGTTCCCTATTGAAACCCCTGACTACCCTTGAAGAGACTAAAAATCCCCTCTTGATGACTTTTTCTACAGTAAACGGCAGGTTGTAAAAACTGGATGACGAATGATTGCAACGGTCAACCATCGGTGCCCTTGCTTTGTCGTGCCGCTCACCCTCTCAAGTTTGTCGCACAAGGACGAGAAATCAGTCTAGTTTTTTTTTTTTTTTTTCCACCGACATGTAGAAAGTTTTGTGCTGGCCGCTAGCCACAATGTGGTGGTTAATCGAAGGGTGTTGGAATTTAATTACTTCATCAAGAAATAATTAATGGTAAAAACAATCCAGAAGGTCATATCGCTCATCGTCCTTATATGGATTCATACATATATGGTTTCCTAGATGGTGTACCTATTTACGTACTACGAAACCTGTAATTTAAACATGTAGATTTTGTGAGCCATACATGGGAGTGCTCTTCCAGTGGGAGTACATGATTGTGAAAGAGACGTTTTATTTCATTCTATTATTAATGGTAATTTAATTTGAGGAGAAGGGAGCAATACCACCATCAGGACAGTAAATTTTTAAATTAAATAAGGATTTTTTTCCGCGTCCTTTATCTCTGGAGCTCCACATTTTTAGGGAAATCACAGAAAAACATCTAGTATTTGGTGTGTAAAAAGTTGCTCATTAATGACAGAACTATTTTGCAATGGTTAGAAACACTCGGAAATTATCTGGTGATAATATTACCAGTACATACCATGTACTAGGGAATAGAAAAACTCTGCAAATTCATGACACAACGGTTTATTATCCTCTTTGTGCGGATCACCCTTCTGTATAGATCACTACATGATAGATTAATTATTAATATGAATTATCATTAATTATTATCCAGTAGTATCTGACGATATACCTACCCACGAAACGTTAGGACTTGAACTGGATTTAATGTTTTTGCATGCGCAGGCGCCATCATAGTGAATAACGAGACATCTAACTACCTTCTTATTATGTGATGTCACGAGAATCACATAACTATATTGTGCAGCTGAAATACCCAACCACCACTCAGCAGCCCTGCAAGAAGCTAACTCCAGAAAAACTATTATTTTTTTAAAATATTTTCACTGCCTGGAACTGTTTGGTTTACTGCTCGATGAAAACCGAATCAAATGTAATTTAACGTTATAAAAGACTGGCGAAACTTTAGAGTACACAACCTACTATAGTAGAATTCCGTACAACTTACTAGGATGCACGATGCCGTTGGGAGATCCTTTGTCCATCGTCTCCAACTGAATGGATTCGGGCCTCGACGAGTGCGGCATCGTGGAGAATATCTCCCATCAAGCCTAATTCAATCAGCAGCTGAAAATCAAAAATAAATTTTGAACAAAAATAAATGAATTTTTGAAGAAATTTTTTTTCTTCTCATTTTGGCATATACATAAGTTATTACAAACTCTTAGTAAATGAAACTATAATAAGCAATATATTATATTGCTTGTTTATGATGGCCAAATTGTGAATGTTAAAAATACCATCATTCATAAATTTGCATTGCACTTCTTAATTTAACCGTTTCTTGTTGTATAAATGTTATTAATTCCATTTTTTGTTAGATTTTCAAAATGAAAGGAAATGTATTTCTAAAACTATATTTTGGAAAAAAATTAATTTTCTTACATTTATTTCATTTGTAGCAACTTACCTGTCTGCTAGTACCTATACAGTTCTACTCGTATAATACAGATAATATAATATATTATCTGTATTGGTACTAGCAGATAGGTAAGTTGACCTATATTATAGGTCACATATGACCTATATTATAGGTCACATAGGTTGACCTATATTATAGGTCACATGTATATTATGTGAAAATTCGTTTTCTGCTGCAGTAACACCATAATGAAAAAGTTGACTATTGAAGAGGTTAATGCAAGAAAGAAGGAGAAGAGAAGAGAGAAAATAAAAAATGACCCTGTCCTGGCAGCTAATAAGAGATACGCTAACGAAAACCAAGCCTTCCACTTTGACGGCAGCCGAAAGCAGTTCACCCTCCACACTTCGCAGATATACTACAAGACGTTAGCTCCCAGTCATTTTGCTCCATCTCTGATAGTTTGGATCATGGTCCTCCTGCAGTGTGGGCTCACCCGGAATTCATTTTCACTTTCATCAAACAAGTAGGTACCTAGTTCCTGGAACCCTTCACTTCTTATCTGGCAGTCCTTCTCATCAATAACGCAACAAATTTATTTTCTACTTGCTAACTCAAACTTTAAAGCCTCACTGGATGTAGATGTGGGTCCCTGCAATTATATTGAGATGGGACACGGTAAGGGTGCTCCGGACGGAGTGGGAGGCTGCGTCAAAAGGACCCTTGATAGGGTTGTGGCTCAAGGCAATGGTATTGACAGTTTGCCATCTCTAGTAGAAGTCCTCCAGAACCATACCAGAAACGTAAAGCTGTTTGTAGTGGAGGCTGAAGAAATTACTGCTTTGAGGGCTGTAATCATGGCAAACATTCAAGAGGACAATGAAGGTCCAATGAAGGTCCAATGTAGGTCCAAGTGGCATTCAGAGCAAAATACCCACATCAAGTCACGATGACGAAACTTAGTTGTTTCGATTCACCAATATCCGCAGAATCACGAATTTTCTCTGAACTAGGACATATTGCAGGAGAGGCTGAGGAACCTATTGCAAATCCGGAACCTGGAACCTCAAAAGGAAACAAAACCAGTTCATCTCGAGAAAATCCGGACAGGAAATGCGGAAGAAGAGTCACAGCTCGTCCCTGGAACATTCATCCTTGTTGCATTTGAATAATATTTTTAAAAATCGCATTTTCGTTTTGTATGTTTGGTCTCCACCACTGTAAATGGTTTTAAATGTAATGATGCATCCAAGGCGAAGTTCATTGTGAAAGACAATGATGCTTGTGATATATCATACTCCTAGAGCAATGGTAAGGGGTTCAAAACGAAATTTGAAATTTTGAAAAATTCATATCTCAAAAAACTCTGGCTTTGTACGACCAGCCGTTTGTTAAGAATGAGGGCTAAGTTGGAGCAGATCAGAGAACGTCACCATGAGGGTGAATCATGCGGCAGCCTGTCGGGTCAATGTTCACACTGGCCCAGCTGATTCGAACAACACATGGTTTTCAGATATCAAGTTAATAATTAATCATTTTAATTGTTAATAATTTATTAATAGTTTTTAATAATAATTAATAAATATGATTAATAACTAACAATAGGTACCTAGTTATTATTCATTAACAATAATTAAAGATAATTCATAATAATAAATCTATTATTTAATCATCAAGACAGAAGGGTGATCAGCACAAAGAAGATAAACCATTGTCTCAAGAATTTTCAGAGTTTTTTCATTTTGGAAACAATAAACCATCAACTGGGGGTTAGTTGTGTTTAATTAGTTCTTCGTCTTGACAATATTATGTCTTTGAAGATAGTGACAATAGGCTGCAACAAGTTGGACCAGTTGTGTTTGTGCCGTTCTTGCTAACCTATTAACACGTCCTCTCACTTTTTTTCGTTTATGAGAATGAAAGTCCAGGTGATACTATCATATTATGTCCAGCGACATACTGACAATCCTTCGGACCTTTGAAACACAAGGTCACCGCCGGTTTCCTTTGAAGGAATCATAATTCACTAATGTCGATCTCGCGCACAAAAGACTTGCAAATCGCATTCGCTCCGGGCAAATGAATCCAAGTGATACTTTCTCTTTGTCTCCTTGTAACCCGAGCGTTCACTAAAGTTCTTGTTCAGAATAACTCACCGGCCCCTTATTCGGAGGCTATGGCAAGAACTCGTTCCGAATACAATGTACTCTGTATTCCCAACTGACCCTACGTGTGACGTGTTGATTTCACAAACGGAAGGCCAAAACCAAACTAGACAGTTTGAACAGTTTCTGCAGACATTTACGACCCTGTTTGTCAAAGAGGAAAGGAAAATTTTCTGAGTGTCAATGGTTAATGTTTAGCAAATTTTCGAAGAAAAGGAAGGTTTGAAGAAATCACCACCCTGAACACCAGCGTGGATGCTGCCCCAGATCTATGCACTTTAGCTTGAATTGATTGAGGTAAATTTCCGTAATTTAGGAAGTTTTTTCGCCTCCTGAAAAATTTGGGTTTTCAACTTAGGTGGTTTTGTACCTTCACTGTCGATATACTGTCTATATATTTGTAATTGCCTCCGTCCATTCAATTCCTAAGCCGAACTGTGAACCCTAACCTAACACTACGATCTGTAACTATCGTCGGGTTACGCAAACTGAATGTGAAGCTAAACTTAAGTTTTCTCTCTATATTTCTAAAAGGTTGAAGTCCAGGGCTATGGAATATTTGTATAAAACCTTCGTAGCCAAAGCCAATCAAACTCTCCATCTTGGAAACGTACACTTTTTTCTTCTAAAAAACTCATAACTCATAGGTACGATGAAACTTTTTGACCGTTTTGAAGAAATCGAGATAGAACTTTTCACATGTGACATTTCCGAGTTGGTCAAGTAGATTCCTTTCAAAATGCCTCCACGGCCCCAATCTTTATAACTGTGTGATTCGTAATAACTTTGTCCTACACAAGACACTTTATAAACGCCAGGATCTCAAACGAAAAGATGGAAAAGAGTGTAAAACTGTAATTAAATTCGGCCAACTCTCGACCTCAAAAAGTCGATGCCCTCTGAAGGGCGAAGGTTGGAAGCCCGAATATTTTATGCATCAGGGTCGACGAAGTAGCGGGAAAGAATGGCGTTGGTAGGGAACAAGAAGTAAGGAGTCGCTCGTTTCGTAAAAAGAAAGCGGACCTCCTAAAAATGTCTTCTGATAGACACGAGTGGGTATCTCAGAAGGCCAAATTTGCCAAATTTCAACCCTATACTTTCTATGGACGATTCCATGTAAATATGTATGATAAAGCTTTTTGTCTGTACTACTGGAAGAGTGGGCTACTAAGCCTGAAGTAGTACAGATATATAAATAAAGTTATTCATTCATTCATTCCAATGTTTCGTTAATGAAAATCGAATAAGTGAATTATTTGTTGAAAGTGTATCATTGGCATAACTAGGGTGAACTTCAAGAGAAATACACCCATTAGGTGAAATACACCCTTAGTGAGCTGCCTGGCGGGGGACTGACATTGTTTTAGACATTTAGACCTAGTGATCTAAACAGAAAGGTGATCTGTACAAAGAAGATAATGAACCGTTGTGTCAAGGATTTGCAGAGTTTTTTTTATTCGATTGTCTGAATCTACGTATGTTGAAACGTAAACCAACAAATTTTGAGGGGGGGGGGGGGGGGGGGTTAAAAATTTTTTTCTTTGGGCGATTCCAATGGTTCATTATCGAAGATAATAAACCAAAAAAAATCCGTCTGTCCGCTGTCCTGGGCACTTTGCCCAGTTAGCGTTGAGCAAAAATTACGAAATTCGGTTCACGGGTTCGGAAAAGTCTCACGATCTCTCTTTTCCAAACCCTAGGTAATTGGGAAAGGGTTCAAAATGAATTTCTAACTTTTAGTTCAAGCTTGAACAAAGTTTTTTCAAACTGTCCGATGAGCTAAAGACTTGAAAACTAGAGTTTCGTGAATTAGATTAGGGTGATCTGTACAAAGAAGATAATTAGCGCTTGTGTCAAGAATTGGCAGTTTTTCTAGGAGGGCCTAACCATTGCTCTAGGGGGGGGGGGGGCTACGCCCACCCCAGACCCCCCTCTAGATCCGCCAATGCGTATAAAAAGGTTCAAACGTCGGCCTTCAACTTTCGGAACTGCATCCAATCTCGTTGCGTCCGTCGATGAAAAGCTCGACTGCTGCACATTTATACGACTGCTGCGGCCGCATTGATCGACCTCCCCGGGTAACAGGTCGCTGCCCGCCCTGCCAGCCAGGGAGTTTCCCCCATCGCAATCGAATTAATCTACCGGGGAGAGCGGCAAAAATGTTCGAAAGAGGGTCGTACGTTCTTTGTCTTCCCAATTATTTTGATTTGATTGCTTCCCTATCGGGTTTAATGTCCTTCAAATGCCTTCTGGTGTCAACTGTCTAATAATAACTTGCCCAATTAAACGGAAAATATTCTGAGAAACTGGGAAAACAAAAAGAGAAAAAAATACGTTTCAAGGTGAGTTTAATCGTACTTGGCATTACCTTAAAAAGTTCCGACTGCAGGATCAAAGCCGTCAGCCGTCCTAAGCGGAAAGGGCGTATCTCAATTTTTTGTGATTTTTTGGGTTTTTGCAGTTATAGAATCTCCACAAGTTTTTCATCTTATGTCATAAGACTTATGATTATGCAAAACCACCCAAACTCACTGCTAGAGCATCAAAAAACGATAAGGATGATGGGCGTATCTCGAAAATTGTGTCAAATCCTAAGCCAATTGGGCGTAGGTATATAATTTTTCTAAGCAAAGATACTTTCAAAGATAAGATCTTTTGAGATACGCCTTTCTTGGTAGTATTTTGTGGCCACTTCGGAGTAAAACAAACTAGCCATACATTATCGATTCCTAGATGATGAGAACTTTTTCAAACAACTTATTATTATTATTATTATTATTTTTTTTACTATCAGCATTTACAAAGTTTTAACGAACTTAACTTTAAATGCAATTTCAATTTATAATAACTTCCAGTTCATTTTATTCTGGGACAAAGTTTTTTCATAGAAAAAACTAATATATTATTATTTAAATAAGTACGGGTATTTATAAGGTGAATCAACTAAACTAACACTGATTAATTTATATGTAGGTATATTACACCTACTGAGACAAGTCGCAAGGTTCGAATCATGAGTTTTGGGATCAATGGGTTAATAAAGATAATTTAACTATTTAGAACTATTTAGGTATTTTTATAAAAGAATTAAGTAGGTAGGTACGTGCTTGACTCATCATATCCATGTTAAAAGATACCCCTAATATTCCAGTCAATTGGCTCCCGACCATTTTGATTATTTTCAGTTCGAAAACTGCTTATAAATATTCGAAGTGGAAAAGAAACCTGTGGATTTCTTTGAGATTAACCTTTCAAGAGCTTGTTGTTTCCTAAGCGAAAATGACGTATCTCAATTTTTCCGGTTGATTTTCCTAATGTTGTTTCGAAAACACACGGTCATTTGGGAGGGGGGATATACCTACGGTGTAATGCCTCCACATTGAAAAAGAAAGTTATTAACTAAGTGCGAAAGGTGAATTACTAAAAATGCTTCTAACCAAGGTTTTAATTATTTGAGATAAGTACGCATTTCTCCAATATACGCCTCAATATCAAATAAGCCTCCCAATTCAATGCTGATCAATATAGGTAACTACCTACTTATTCCAAGTTGCAGGACATTTTGGAAAACAGTTTTGGAACATATGGCAGCGTAATTTTGGTATAAAACAGTATCCTCAACGAAAGGCTTTTTCTGGAAAAATCGTTCTTATTATGCCTTGGTGCTATCCTTATTATTTCCAGGAATGTTTCCTGCGTGTCTTTTCCAGTTTTACTTTGTATTTTCGAGATTAGAGACAATTTATAATGCCAAGGAAATGGGCTGTTGTTGGTCCGAATTTGAAGGCCAATTTGGTTTTCTTGTCTCAGACTCGAAAGGCAACGCCGATTTTGATATCGTTTTTCACTCAACGACTTTCAAGTTCTTGACCATACTACATCGAAAAACCCTCGCCCTGTATATTGAAGCGGAGTTAGTGATTTTAGACGAGTCGACTAAATTCCTTTGAAAGGACAAAAAAGTTCCAGTTATGTAGCATGAGTTCATTAGCAAATTTTCGTGTTACCGCCATAACCGTCTTGACTGCGAAGAAAAAAATCAAAAGAGCACTTATCAGACTGATTAATTTTTGGAATTTATGGTTAATCCCAACCTCCTCCCCTAAAAATCCGCAAAACCCTTCATTAGAGTCCCCAGATTTAGCGAACTTAGCCTTTTGATTGCCAAGAGAGATTTTCAATCATATTGGTCTATGGTAGGTTGACTGCTAACAACATAACAAGTATTATTAATTTTCCGTGCCAGTAAGGCAATAGAATCATAGGAGAACATAACATTTTGATTAAATTACGAGTGCCTGACTTTAGATTGACTAACAGACAGAACGACAAAATTGCCCATTCGGTGAGATAATTTGTCTCAAGTTCGATCAAGTCATCTAATTTTAACTTGAGAAATGGTTTTTTTAATCGAAAAAAATTGCTCTGTGTCACATTATATGCAGTTTTCAAATGGTGGGAGGTAGGTATAGTTAAGTAATAGGGTTTTTAAAATAGTAGTGGACTACGAGCAGTGAGCAGTGTCCGAGAAGCAGAGTCAAATGGATGTTTAGGGAATATGGCAGGTTCAAGCAAAGAGGGGGGAATGAATGTAATGGTAGGACAAATTAAGGATGATAAGTCCCATGGAGGGGTGGATGTTGTGATGCTGTCTCTACCAGTGCATCAGTGACCGACGAAGCACGGGGAAGGCGTGGTCCACCCGGAAGAGATGCCTGGCCCAAGAGAGGTCTCGCGTGTGTGGGGAAACCTTTGTCACTTGAAGTATTGCTCAAAATCTACGAACCTCCGAACATTTGATAACGACGTACAATAAGCTGAAAAGAGGGGCAAGGAATACTGACCTTGTTGATGTGTGGTCTGGATGGAAGCTGCCTCGGCAGGAGGCTTGACGCCTTGTTTCCCCTTCCAACCGCCCCCCAAACGTGACGTCACAGGGGTGGGGAGCTTTGGAGATGTTCCGCCTTTCCACCCCCGACCGCCTTCTGCTCTGCCGCCCCCGATCCGCTACTCCATTATTTCCTCTCGAGCCGAAACAAACTTTTTCATAGCACATCCTCAACAGAAATAAACCTTGATAATTCTCCAAGGGTCGCTGATTGGGATCTGTTCATACATTTATACACCAAGCTTGAAAATCCAATTTGAACTTTTCAGAGGCGAAAAGCCAAGCTCCATCACTGGTGTGTATGTCATACACATCGCACAGTTACAATTACAGGGGCACATCTCAAAAACTCTACAATTTCTCGACACAACGGTTTATTATCTTCTTTGAGCGGATTCTGTCTAATTCACTGTCTAATTCACGAAATGATATATGAAACTTCAGCTCATCATCAAAATTTAATTCAATAAATAGGTATTGTTTAAACCATTTTACAGACAAGAAAAATAGTGAATATTGCATTATCGTCCATCCTTGGCCCATGTGTAAAATTTCAAGACTCTAGGTCATCATCCAAATTCAATTTGTATAAACAAGTAGGTATTCTTTAAACTATTTTACAGACAAGAAACCTACTGAATATTGCATTTTCATCCATCTTCCACTGATGTTTAAAATTTCAAGACTGAAGCTCATCATCAAAATTCAATTTGTTTAAACAACTACGCAGGTATTGTGTAAACAAGTAGGTATTCTTTCAACAATACCTGCGTAGTGTTTTAAACAATTTTAAAGCCAAGAAACCGAGTGAATATTGGCTTGTCATCCATATTTGACCCGTGTTTAAATTTTCATCAGCCAAATTCTTTTTGTTTAAACAATTTTATAGACAAGAACCCGAGTGCATATTGCATTGTCCTCCATCTTCGACCCATGTTTAGAATTTCAAGACTCTAGCTCATCATCCACATTTAATTTGTTAAAACAAATAGGTATTGCTTAAACAATTTTACAGACAAGAAACCGCGTGAATATTGCATTGTCATCCAGTTCTGATCTATATTTAAAATTTCAGGCCTCCAGCTCATCGGGAAATTGAAGAAAAAACTTTGTTCAAACTTGAACTAAAAGTTCAAAATTCGTTTTGGATTCCCCTTGACCTAGGCTCATGCACATTATCAAGGATCAGCGTGGGTGTGGTCCGAACTTGTAAACCAAATTTCGTAATTTTAGCACAACGCTAACTGCACAAAGTTTGAACTGAAATATAAATATTTAATATGTAAAATAACATATAAATTGCGGTATAAATAAAATATTTATATAAATATGATATACAGGGGGTGTCTTTTGAACCTCATACCCTTCCCCCCTCCCTCCCACAGATCAAAGTCTGGATCCGCCCCTGTCGAAACATAAGTCGAAACACCCGTGAAATAGATTACGAACTAGGTAATCGGTTTTAATCTGCTCTAACTTGATAACGGAATGATATATCGCAATTCTGACTTCACCATCGTGTTCAGCGTTGAAAAATCTATAAGCTGAGTGGGATTTGGGGAGTTTTTTAGAGGTGGATCCATGTTTTGTATGTGACACATACGCGCGACTGTCAATGTCGAGCTGGAGGCGCGACTATCGGAAGGTTAAACTAATCGTAACTTTTCGCATAATAAATGTATAAATGTTATACACAAGAAAGTCGAGTTGTTTTGTTCCGACACCATCGTCAGGATGAATTTTATTCACAATCCCAACTGAAACAATTGTTAAAGATTTTAAAAGATTTCGACTAGAACCTGCCGTGAAAGCGGGTTGCCGAAACCATTTCACGGCCTACAAAATGAAACGGGTTTCCAATAAATTTCAATCGCTACTCAACCACGCGCTAGTGAATTAAAATCCCTGAGAATTGTCGGTTCGTGCGTACCAAACGATTGAGAAAAAAACGTAGGTGTAGAAGTATTCGTAGCAATCTTTTGTCGGTGTCCAAGTTTCCGAATGACCGGATACAGTCGGTTTCCAATTCACCAAGGAGACTTTCCATAACTCTCACTAAACGAGCTGGATTTTACTTCGTATCTTACAAAGTAGGAGTGTTGAAAAAGCCTTTGGGATTTTTCCATCTAAAGCTACTACGAATTACACAGTAGGTGTGTTCCATGATTTCCATTGAAATTTGTATTTGTATTATTTTTAAATTTGCGCAAATTTGACGGGTTGTTGGAGGAGTGAGACATCGACACCCGAGGGTTCTGAAACATCGATGTATCGGATGAAACCATCGATGGTTAAACGTCGATGTCGAAAGACCGATGTGTTGATTGACATCTATGCTTTGTACCGTTTTTCCCTTTTCTTTTCAATTTATTCTTAACTTTGGTTTCAAGTAAGATTGTTGGTTTTTGTTGGTATAAATGGGTATAAATCTTTAAATAAAATAATTTTTTTGAAGGATTGACAGTCTTAATTATCGATTCGGAGTTATGACTAAAATAAGTTATAACCAGTGTTACCAGTCACGAACTTAAGTTCGGATTTCACGGTAATTTATCACCCAATCCGAACCACGAAGTTAGTGTATGAAAAACACGGTGTGATAGCTTTTACCTGGTTTGGGAGGGAATGAATTAAAAATAACTTTTTGATTTTGATGAAGAAATCAAACGGTACCTGGGTCTATCACCAGGATGGGAAATTTGGAAAGAGTATTAATGGAAAGAGTATTCAATGGAAAGCGGGCAGACCAACTTGCAAAAGTTGGCTGTTCAGTATTTGACAACAGTTGGATTTGTTGATTAAAATACGAGTATAATACTTAACAAAATTAGTATTTTCTCTACCAGTTTACTTGACCTCTATCCAATTCCGATAAAATATCTAAAGCCATCGATGTTCTCAAACACCGATGTTTAAAGGCCGATGCATCGGTTATATCGATGGTTAAACCGAACATCGATGGGTCCGAGTAATCCACAAAATAGGTACCGAGACAATGTCCACACAATATCCCCTCTTGCCATGTTGAAAACATTACTCTCCCCGTCCCCAATCATTTACACCTAGAAATATATTTTCATTTCGTGTTATTGCTTTTCATTGATGTATAATATTATAATGTATATAATGTATATAATGTACTTTTTACTAATGTATGTTGGGCTTATCCCGTTAAATAAAGAAATAAGAAATATCATTTTTCTATCCGCCCTGTGGTTTTGAGCTACTTAACGCATAAAATTCTTGAAAACTTCTAATTTTTAGATCATTCATCGATGCACAGTGGCGTAGCGAGGGGGGGGGGGTTTCCTCCCCACCATATTAATTATAGTATTATGCCCATATATGACATATATGGGGGGGGGTTATATAAACCTTATAGCAATATATATAATGCTATAAGAGTTATTATAACTCTTGAGAGTTACAAAATTTGTATTTTGTATTAATATTAAATGTAGTTGGAGTCGTTTTAAATTTAATCGTATTGCCGATCGCTATTTCTGGGTCTAAGCTCAAGCGGAGTCGTCACTCTGGATATGAACTCTTTTTTTCTTTTAAATAAATTTATTGTAAACTTTTATACAATATATGTATCTTCAGTTAGTTTTAGGTACTTCAAAGATTTCTGTAATATAATGAAACATGAAGAAGGTCTCTATTCAACAATAGTCCTTCAGAATCTATCACAATAATTGCACAAAATATAAGGTAGAAACAATAATGGTAACGTTAGATAAATAATACATTGAATTATAATAATTAGTAGGTACATAATAAGTAGTTTTGTTGCTAAGGTTGAGGAGGTTGGATCAGGTCTACTGGCCGTTTGCGTTTGAGCCTTCGCGCATTTCTTTGGTCGTCAAGGCGTTGATCATATCCCTCGAAGATGGGATTGGAGTGGGACGAAATTGTGGCATGGATGCGAGTGGATGTTCTCTCCAAGACTTCGATGACCGTGGGGATGTTCAGATCTAGGTGAATCACAGAGCCGCGAACGTACCAAGGAGCTGACGTAATCATTCGAAGAACTCTGTTCTGTTGAGATTGAACGCGTTGAATTTGGGTTTTACACGCTGAGCCCCAGGTTGAGCAGCCATATTGCCATATTGGTCGTATGAACACCAGGTACACCAGCTTTTTTAGTTCCAGAGGCAGTGGAGATTGTTCGTTGAGAAGTGGTTTCAGCATACTTATACGGTTTCTGGTCCGCTTAATCAAGTTGTCAACGTGAGCGTGGAATGTCAGTTTAGCGTTGAGCTGGATTCCCAGGTACCTCACGGATTCAGTTCTTGGTATGTCACTGTTATTGAAGCGCAATCGTAATGTTTGAAAATTTCGTTTGTATATAAACTCAAAATCTGAAATCGTATCATCTTTACCATGCAAAGGAAATAAGTACTCAAGAACGGAATCTTATTAGATCGGAATCTTAGAATTATTACGGAAAACAAATGTGGTCCTTTTACTCTTAAGGATCATGCGGAATATTTATTTATGAGCTAGCTCAACACGCCTGTCCAAATCTGTGCAAAAAAAAACAAAAAAAAAAAAAAAAACTCTGCAAATTCTTGACACAACGGTTCATTATCTTCTTTGTACAGATCACCCTTCTGTCTAGATCACTAGGTCTAAATGTCTAGATCCTAAATGTTAGATTAGGTAATTATTATTATCAATTTTATCAAGTACCTAGTGAAAATTATTATAATTTATTGTTAGGTATTAATAATTCGTATTTATTATTAATAATAATTGTTATTAATTATGATTAATTAATACGATATAATTCTGGGGTTTTTAATACTACGTCGGTAATAATTTTTCTATAAAAGAAGTACCTACCAACAAACATTCGAAATTACCTTCATTTCAGTAGCACGAAACGCACCTCAGAACAACAAACTCGACATCACTTAAGCCATATGATGTTCCAAATAGCTTGTTAGTATGAAAATGGACTTGTATTTCAACAGTTTGAGTCACGATTGTGTTGTGAGGCACAATCTTTGAGCCGTCATTGTGAACGAACGGCTGGTCGTACAAAGCTGCGGATGGTCTTAAAAAATTCTACGGAACAAACTCTATCTAAATATGAAATAAAAAACATACCGTTCTATATGAATTTTTCGAGATATGAGATTTTTAAATTTTCAAAATTTGTTTTGAACCCCTTACCCTTGACCTAGGGTTCTGAAAAGTTTCGAGGACCATTGTGGGGTTGGTCGAAACCCATAAAAAAAATTTCGTAATTTTAACTCAACGCTAACTGGGCAAAGTGGCGCGGACGGCGGACGGCGTACGGCGGACGGCGTACGGCGTACGGCGTACGGCGTACGGCGTACGGCGTACGGCGGACGGACGGATTTTTTTTTATTCGATTTTCTGAATCTACGTATCTTGAAACGTAAACCAACAAATTTTGAGGGGGGGTTAAAAAAATTTTTTCTTTGGGCGATTCCAATGGTTCATTATCGAAGATAATAAACCAAAAACAAAACGTTGTTTCAATAGCCGCGTTCTATTTACACTCAAATTCATTTTCAGATTAAAACAACGGTTTATTATCTTCCTTGTGCAGATCACCCTTCTGTCTATACCAGACTGTGTTGCAAATCGGCACCATACCATATTCTCACCGTACTCATACCATACCATACGAATTTCTTTCCTATCATACCATACTGTACTATACCAAATCATACATACAATAATGTACCAAACCATACTCATACCATATCATACAAACCGAGTGAATATTGAAATGTCATCCATTTCTGACCTATATTTAAAATTTCAAGTATCTACCTCATCATCAAAATTTAATTTGTATGTGTGTGATTTAGTTTGACCGTCAGTAAGTATTTAATTTGTATTATTACAAAAAGGTATTATTTAAACAATTTGACAGATGAGAAACCGAGTGAATATTGCGATGTGATCTATCCCCGACTCACGGTTAAAATTTTCAGACTGTAGTTTACCGGGAAGATGAAAAAAGGTAGTTTTATTCTGGGCGTCTGGGGGTTGACCCACCTAACGGCCGTTTTCGACGCGAAGTTTAGTGTTTTTCCTAAACCTTTGCGCGCTCACTGTGAACGAACGGCTGGTCGCACAAAAATCCAATTGGTCTTAAAAGATTCGTAATTTTTCAGGTCATTCAAAAGTGAACTAAAAATAACGCGGTTCAGTTAAATATTTGGAGTTAAACATTGTCGAAATTTTAAATTTCGTTTTGAACCCCTTCCCCTTGACCTAGGGTTATGAAACGTTTCGAGGATCATTGTGGGGCTGGTCCAAACCCAGAAACCAAATTTCGTAATTTTAACTCAACGCTAACTGGGCAAAGTGCCGCGGACGGCGTACGGCGGACGGCGTACGGTGGACGGACGGATTTTTTATTCGATTTTCTGAATCTACGTATCTTGAAACGTAAACCAACAAATTTTGAGGGGGAGTTAAAAAAATTTTTCTTTGGGCGATTCCAATGGTCATTATCGAAGATAATAAACCAAAATATTGAAATCCGAAAATTAATTTCCCCCAAACGTTATTAGGAACTAAGTAATTGAATTATGTTTACACTGTCTAAGGTGGTGGAGCAGAAAAAAAATCTCTGCATCGTGGATTTTCCGCTTCAGTTTCATAAGGCCGAACGGGAACCGACTTTATGGGACTTCTAACCGCCACCCCTTTGTTTTTGCGGGTCACTGCTCGCTTCTACGTTGTTTTATTTTATGAAAAAATATGTCGGTTACAAAGCAAACTCCGTGTACCTCTAAAGCTACGCATTTTCCGTGATACGGTACACGGGTGGTATTCCTACACTCACCGAAGTTAATTGGATTTTATGAACCTTGTTGTTCGGCCGCAGCCTCTCACCGCGAAAAAATAAATAAATAAAATACGCTTCCAACACGCGCACGATCATCTGTAAATATATATCAGCCATCGAAGTTAAACTGATTGTCTCGTCATTACATCCCTGATCTTCCCGTTGGTAGAGCAAACAGCCCTACCAACAGCCCTACCCTACACCTGTGAAGGCTTCATTAGCAATTATTGGACAAGCGACGAATAAGCAGAGGGAAAGAAAACTGCGCGTAGTGAGTAGAATTCTACTTAAGCCGGTATTAGGGATGGCATATGGACATCTAGAGTTATCGTTATATAATATATTATATACCATGTGTAAATATAAAATATAATAATATAAAATAACTAACTTTCACAAGGAACTAAATAAATAATACATCGATGTGTAATAATAAAAACGTCTCACTCTGGCGCCAAGGGGAGATTTCGAAAGGGGTACGGTGCTTGTGAAGTGGTTAAGCTTTTCATTATACTTAGCTCCTTAATGAGGAAAAGGGCGGGCGGGGAAAGTGGATATCATAACTTTTTCAGGCCTCTGAAGAATGATATTTGCGAGGCGGGTAGATTTTTACACGGAGTGTTTTTTGGGGGGATATCACATCTTTTTGAATGAATGAATGAATGATAACATGCTTTATTAGTTTGAAAACTACAATGCCCAGAACCTTACAACATGATAGGCTTTGGTAATATTACCGTCAGCCGGAGTTCGCCATGATAATTTATCAATAATTAGTTTTAATAATATTATAATATAGAAGTTATACATTATATATCACAGCTATAATCTCAGGTTTTCGAGCACTTTATAAGTTAGTATCATCATTATTTTTGCTTTCCTGCAGTAGTGGTGTTTATGTAATGTTAATAAATAAATCTTATATAGAAAGATTGTATGAATAAACGCATAATAAACATATAGAAGCATAAATGAATATTTGAACAGATAATTTTGTTATTTAAATATATTGCACATATTATCCTACACCCCTTAATTCATTTAAACATATAAATAACGGAAAATAAGTTTGTTTATAAGTAGTTGTATAATCAGTGTTATTAATTTTTATTCCATAGTGAACATTTGGTATTTCTTTCGTTTACTATTTAATTTAATAATCTATTATTAAGTTTATATATACATAATTTTTTATTTTTTATCCTTTTTTTTTATTTATTTAATTATAGTTGAATTCTTCAATGAGGCCCAGGCTGCTCTCACAAATCTGTAGAGGTTTTTCCAATCTTTACCGTTCAGTACGTCTATCAGTTCACGTCTGCTCAACGTGACAGCCCCGAGAAATGTTCTCCTATAGCATGCCAATATTGGGCAGACCGCCAGAAAATATTCCGTATCCTCTACGGCATTCATATTGCACAATGAGCATAGATATATTCTATTTCTCATCCACGGGATGTAGTTGAGATGGAGGAGCTCACAACGGCACTTCATAATCCACGTTACTTTTTCAAGCTCCAATCCGTGTGATAAGATACTGATGTCGTGGTTCAGTTCCCTGTACAGTGGATGGTACTGCCCATTGTTGCAATCCCGAACAAGTTTGCACTTCGTGTCGTTGACGATTCCAGACAATATCTGCGTCAGCACATTTGACAATCCGCCACCCTGGTTCCAGTCAAATGTTCTTCCCGTCGCATATTTTGCAGCGTATTCCTCCCATGCTTTAACCCATTCTACTCCCTTTCCAATTGCGTAGCTCGCTGACACTCTTGTGTATCTTGAAAAGGGAGCTTTTAATACTTTTGAGATGAACTCTCCGTTCGTTTTCATCGTGTCAGAGAACATCTGCTGCAGTCCTGTTTCTAAGAAGAGTGCGTAGTTAGGGGCATTTTTGGGCAGGAAAAATATCTTTTTCATGAAGAATCGGAGAAACTTCTCTACTTGATCATGCTTACGGTACCCCCAGACCTGGGAACCATAGCATAGTATGGCCTGTACCACCGCTGCGAATACGTTAAATTTTGTGCTCAACGGCACATCTTTTGCCAGGAATAGCCTTGACCAAACTGCATTTATGCTGGTTTTCGCTAGTAGTTCTCTCTCATGAAGATGCTTTCTCAGAGATAGGTTGTAGGAGAACCACACCCCCAAATATTTACATTCCTTTGCCGTCCTGATTTCTTCTCCTTCCCAGTACCACGACTCGTGTCTGCTCGGCTTACCCCATCTCTGTCGAAAGATAACCACGTTGGTCTTTCCCAAGTTGATAGTCAACCTCCACAATCTTAAAAACTCCGCCAGATTGTTCAACATCCTTTGTAAATCAGATGGGTCCTCCCCGATCAGAACGATGTCATCGGCGAACAGCAGGCTGCCTATCGTGCTTCTTCCCACCCTCACCCCTCCCCCAACAGCCTTCGGAAGGTCGCTCAAGAAGAGAGCGAAAAGTGTTGGGCTTAAAGGGCAGCCCTGCTTAACACCGATCGACGCAAGGAAACAGTCCGAGATGACTCCGCCGACCAGGACGCGGACTGTCGTATTCGCATAGAGACAGTGTAAAGCTCTCAGCATTTTTGACGATAAGCCCGCACACGACAGTTTGTAAAATAGCGCCTCCCTGTCTACTGTATCGAAAGCTGATTTTAAATCGACGAAGCAGCAGTAAGTTTTCCGATTTTCAAGAAACCTGCCCTCGATTATATTAGACAGCGTAAATATGTGGTCCAGTGTCGAGTAGCCCTTACGAAATCCGGCCTGGTTTTCTCCAAGAATGAAGTTGCTCTCCGTCCAGTCGCTTATTCTATTAGATAAAATTGTGGCGTATAGTTTAGTGATTGCATCAATGCAAAACAAACCTCGATAGCTTCCTGGATCCTCACGGTCCCCCTTTTTGTAAATCGGAAATACCAACGCCTCCGCAAAAGAGGGATCGAGCTCGCCGGTATCGAAGAACCTGTTATACAGTGTAAGAATTTTCTGCAAGAAATTCTCAGGGGCATTCTGGTAGAACTCATACGGAATGCGGTCTTGTCCCGGTGCCTTGCCTGCTTTCGTAGCGCTGATGGCTGTCCTGAGTTCACTCATGCTAAAGGGGCCATCCAAAGCGTCGTCCATGATGAGCGGGAGGGCGTACTGGAAGCTGTTATGATGAGAGTGCGGTTTGTACAGTTGTGCAAAGTGTCGAACCCAATCGGTCATCTGCAAGTATGGTGTGAAGTTGGTCTTGAAACTTTTAAACTGGTTAGCGGTTTGCCAAAACTCTTTTGTATCTTTGATATTTGCAGACGTCAAAGCCATTCCTCCCAGGAAACTCGTTTTCTTCATTCTACACACTTTTCCATATTCCTTATTTGCCTCGATGTAGCTCAGCCGCACCATTCTCGACTCCGTCTTTTCAAAAAGTCTAAGTAGTCGGAAAGACCTAGTCCTTAATCTCGAGCAGTCGAGATCGAACCAAGGTTGCCGAGGAGTGCATTTGGGAAGAGTGGAGTTGCGATTACCGAGCTGAGCGCTCCTAATTATTGCGTTCCTGAGCTCGGAAGCTGAGGCGGAATCGCACATGCCTAAACACACAATCTCTAGCTTGTTCTTGTAGTTTTTTCTGTCGACGTCCGTCCACTTGATTGATTTTGGAAGCGTGTCCTCTGCCTTGATGTTTATTGGTAGCGCCAAGGCAAGAATCTGCGGCAGATGATCTGAAAACGTCTTGCTTTGAATTCTGAACTCTTCTACATGTTGTAAAACAGTCATAGGCACGCAAGTCAAATCGATGACGGATGCTCCCCTCGGGCCCACGTATGAAAATGCGCCCATTCGATCTCCGCTCGTCCGTCCATTCACTATCAGGTGTCCCTGCTCCTCAAGCATGCTCAACAGCTTATTTCCGCGACTATTCCGAGTTTTTTTTTACTATCACATCTTTTTGTTGTTGAAGTGGGTCATTTTATAAAGAAGGTCTATGCGAAATTTCAAGTCGATTGGTCCTTTTACCCAGGCTGTAGACTCTACAAAGTTGCCAAAATTAGCCTAAATTTCAGTTTTTTGTTTCTAAAAGTTTTTGGGTTGAGATAATGGGTTAAACCTTTCAAAAGGCACTGTCTGATGTTGAAACGAAGCTCTGTGCAAAATTTCAAGTCAATCCGTGAAGATGGAAATGCCTAACTGATTAAGGAGAAGAAGAACAGGTAAGGGGAAAAAACCGGGTTTTTGAAGTTATATAACTCGGCTCCCTTTAAAGATATCGACTTGAATCTTTCAAAAGGCACTTGCTACACTTGAAACGAAGCTCCGTGCAAAATTTCAAGTCAATCGGCGAAGGTGGAGAGGCTGTAGCCTTGACCGACTGAAAAAAGTAGAAAAACATGGTAATTGGTTTTTGAAGTTATATAACTCGGCTCCCTTTAGACCTAGCGACTTGAAACTTTCAGGGCATTCTATTATCCACACCAAAAAGGTCCAAACCAAATTTCAAGTTGATCGGTCTACTAGGAGCCGAGATATGGCCATAATTAGCCTAAATTACCCTAAATTTCAGTTTTTTTGTCCCTAATTTTTTTTTGGGTTGAGATAATTGCTTATTTCGTTCAAATGGCACTGAGCCATGCTATAAAGAAGGTATGTAAAAAAATTCAAGTCGATTGGTCCTTTTACCCAGGCTGTAGACTCGTCAAAGTGGACAGAATTTTCCGAAGGTTTCTGTTTTTTTGTTTCTAAAACTTTTTTGGGTTGAGATAATGGGTTAAATCTTATATAAGGCTCTGTCTCAAGGTTAAATGAAGCTCTGTGCAAAATTTCAAGTCAATCGGTCAACGTGGAGAGGCTCCAGCCTTGCCTGTCTGAACAAGGAGAAGAAGGAGAAGAAGAAGGAGAAGAACAATCTAAGGCCGAAAAACCGCGGTTTTTGAAGTTGTGTAGCTCGGCTCCCTTTAGACCTATCGATTTGAAACTTTCAGGGCGTTCTCACTCAAAGAAGACCCATACTAATTTTCAAGTTGATCGGTCAAATAGGAGCCGAGATATGGATACCTCGAAAACGCGTTTCGTGACGTCCTGTAAACATACACTCGGCATCGTTCGTTTTCTCAACTTCTTTGCTTGGCGGGGCGGAACGCTACCGCGTTCCTAGATAACTCAGCTCCCTTTAGACCCTTAACTTGAAACTTTCAGGGGGATTTTCTATTGTCCACACCATGAAGATCCATACCAAATTTCAAGTTGCTCGGCTGTGGACCCGTCAAATAAGCTTCAATTAGCCTAAATGTCAGTTTATTGTTCCTAAAATTTTCTTGGGTTGAGATAATGGGTTAAATTTTTTAAAAGGCACAGCCTGAAGCTGAAATGATGCTCTGTGCAGAAGTTCAAGTCAATCCGTGAAGGTGGAGACACTGTAGCTCTGCCTGTCTGTAAAAGGAGGAGGAGAAGAAGGATATCTATTCCTGGAGGATATCTATGTTTTAAGCCTTCAATGCGAATTATTTAGAAAAAAAACCATGAATACCTACGTAATGTTTACAATAAATAAAGATAGTTCATAACAAAATTATAAAAAAGTCAAAGAAGAAACAAAAGCAGGCTTATCTGGGTTACCTGCTTACCTGCTTTTCCTTAGGGCAACTCTAAATAAGTGCGGATATTGTCAAGAGAAATCATCATGAACGTCGCTCGTTTGATCAGACTCACGGATCGATCGCCCATCGATCAGACGGCTGACCCAGTTCTGTTCTTCCTCTTCACTTATTTTTGTTTTGGAGCGATGCCGTTTGAAAATCGTCTTGAAAATTAAAATCGGGCCTCCCCACATGCTCGCTTTTTGCCCTCTGGGGAACTGGAGTCACGCTAGGCAATTAAACCTCTGTAAGTGACATTAATATTTTAGGGTTGACCTTCGCATGTTTCCAGCCCACCCCATAACTTCAGTTTGGCCGTTGAATTCTAAACGAGCAAAATGAATGGCGTGACGGCAACGAGAAGAAAATTTTGTATTATTGTCCACTTTATATTTTCAGATTTGACTGATAAGACTTGAGATGGAAACGAAAAATGAATAATAAAACATACACACTGTTGTAGTCGCTAAACTATAGTAAAAAGATATTCAATTGCAAGAACAAATCATGGAATGAACTTTATTCAAGAAACCTGTGTACAGCCATCTGTTTCCTAGCGACCCCATTATAAAGAATGGAGGAGCTTACTATAATAGTGAATCCCACGACATCCTCCCTTCACAAGTTAAGCTGGACTTCCTTGAAGCCTGTGGTCCAGATCCGCTGTCGATGGATATGTCGGAGCAGGGGCGGCTCGTGGGCTCAGAAACTGGTGGGGCACCAGGGCAATATTTAGGTGCATACCTACCTATTAGGTACTCACTATAGGAACTAAACTCAAACTACCCTTACAGCTAAACTGCTTCATAATTAGTGGTATGCAGCTCTTAGCAAGTCAGGAAACATCGTTCTCCAAAGAGTTCTCTTGAGGAGAGGGAAGGTTACTGACCAGTATCCAGGATTACCGACGAGGAGGTGGCTGCAAGGCAATCCCACCTACCCACCCAAATAATTATCTTCAAAATGATAGGAAGAATAAAAGAGAAATTGTGACTGTACGAGTACTATTCAAAGAGTACATTATAAAGGTAGTCAAAAAATTATATTATTGGAGTTTCTATTACTGGGGTTTTTAAAAATTAGCAATCGCGACCATCTGCTTCCTAGCCGAGTGGTACCTTGAAAACCCCCTCTAAAAATGTCCTCTTATGCCCAGATTGCACATACGTTTTCTTATCCAATCGTATCAAAACATTTTGAACGATCACAGAACAGCAAGATTGATTTCAACTAGCTTTTAGAGTTCGTTGGTTAGCTCAAACAAAGCTCGAGTCAACGAAGTCACCATCAGTTTCAGGGATAACAAATAAAACAGTATTCTCAACGGTTGGCTGAGCTACATAATAATATTATGTATATTACTGTTATTAACGGTTATTAACTGTTATTAAGTTACAGAATGTAGAAATCAACAAATGAGATTCCCTTGGGCGAATAGCGAATAGGCGAATTCCCTTCAGTCTTGACGCGTTGCACGTGAGATATTAAATTTCAATGTTTAGTTGATTAATATTATGGAGACAATAATTCACTTTTACTATGATGAGTAAATACGAAGCTAAAAACCACCAGTCAATGCATTCAAAATAATATAACGTCAGGCAACGTTTTGATATAATTCTTATCGAACATGGAAGAAAGCATGGAGGAATGAAACTCCCTTCTTCCTTGACAAGGAACGATTCAACGATCGATTGTTTTCGGCGTTCAACTTGATTCGATATTTTGGCCACCGCCCGGAATGGCTCCTATGGCGGAACACAGGGTGCCTTCCCCCACCCCAGGAAGCGCCTATACCTTCAACATTGAGACTGGGGCACTTCTGGTCGATCCGATAATCGACTTTTTTAATCGATAAATCTAAACAAAATGCGTTGAGGACACGACTTCTATCGAAGTCAGACAAAATAGCCGCCCGCCTGCGAGATCAGTGGAAGTGGGTAGTCATGGAAGAAGGGAGATCTCCCTTCTTCCATGGTGGGTAGTAGTAGGTAAGATTTTTTTCTCCTTGTTCTATGTTTTTTCTGTTTTCCTTTGCAAATTTTTGGGTGGGGCGAGGGCCAAGGTGGCCTTATGGACGAGCCGCCACTGTGTCGGAGAGCTGTTGTTTCAGTTTATGAAATTCTCACAAGATGGAACTTGTTCCTCCGCACCACTCCTCCCTCGCTCGTATTAATCAAATACGACCTTGGGTTTTCGTGCTTCTGTTTGACTACTCCCCGAAGCTTCATGTCACGGATGTACACCCTATCTCCAATATTTAACTCAGGGGATTCCTTCACACCGTGTCTTTTGTCTAAGTAATTCTTCCGTTTGGTCTGATCCTGTTCCTCGAGCGATCGTATCTTGTTGATATCCGGTAGTTGAGGTCGAAGATTCACTCGAGATATAGGGACCATGGTTCTCAGGCGTCTTCCCATGAGTAGTTCTGATGGAGCGTAACCATTATGTAGCGGAGTCGAGTTGTAGGATAAGATACCAATCCTCAGGTTGTCGCATTTCTTCAAAATATTTTTCGCTGTGTGAACAGCCGACTCTGCTTGTCCATTGGATTGTGGGTAATGAGGGCTGCTGGTTATTATTTGGAAACCCCATGATTTACCAAATTCCCGAAATTCAGAGCAGCAGAATTGTGGCCCGTAGTCAGCCCGAACCACTTGAGGGACACCGTGTTCGCTAAACAGACGTTGAAAAATTGCTATCACAGCTGATGTGGTTGTCGAATTTAGTTTTTCTATGAACAAAAATTTCGAAAAATAATCTTGTATTACCAAATAAGAAGACCTATCTAGTTGCATCAGGTCACATCCTATTTGAGACCACGGGAGCTCAGGTAGTGGGGTTGGAAGAAGAGGCTCCTTTTTGGAGGTACGATTGATAGTACAAACGTAGCATTCTGCCACTTTCCTCTCAATATCATTTGAGATTCCAGGCCACCAAATAGTCACCTGAGCTAGACGGCGACATTTGTTCACTCCAAAATGACCTGAGTGAAGTTTCTCAAGCATGAGAGGCTGGAGTTTTCGAGGAATAATTATCCTGGTGCCCATCATTATTAACTTGATGGGTTAATAATGATGATCGGTATTTGAAATAGGGAGACACTTTGGGATTTTCCCCTGGAGATTTCTGCCAATTATTGGCTATAAATCGGATTACAGACTGTAGTGCAAGGTCTTCAGCAGTTTGGTTGACGATCTCTTTGTGTAATATATCAGATATAGCAAGGTTATTATGAATAAATCGAACAGAGCTTTCAACAATATTGAGTTTTGACACATCGTCAATTTCGTAATTCAAATTTTCGACACGAGAAAGCGTGTCTGGAATGAAGAACGATTTCCCGGAAACATGTGAGATGTTATAGTGGAAGCCTAGAAGTCTCAAGCGGAAGCGTTGAATACGTGGCGTTAGGTCATGGATCGGTTTTGTGCCCAATAGAGAGACCAAAGGCTTGTGGTCCGTGAGGATAGTAAACTGCAAGCCTTTGAGGTACATCGACAAACGTTCACAGGCCCACGAAACAGCTAAAGCCTCCTTTTCAATTTGCGCATAGGATACTTCGGCTGGTATAAGAGCCCTAGAAATGAAATGGACTGGTCTGAAAGTATTCGATCCTGCCGACTTTTGTTCGAGAACCGCACCAAGAGCGAATGAGGATGAGTCAGCTGATAATCTTGTTTCTCCGTTTGGGTCGTAAGGGACGAGTACAGGAGGAGAAACTAAAGAATTTTTTAGTTTCTGGAAAGCATCTTGCTGTGGAATACCCCACACAAATTCAACATTTGACTTCAAGAGCTCGTTCAAAGGATGAGACAGTTCCGCTGCATTAGGAATGAATTTAGATAAATAATTAAACATGCCCATGAATCTTTTCAGTTCAGTAACATTTTTAGGACGAGGAAGATCAAGAATCGCTTTCAGTTTATTTCTGTCTGGTAAAATCCCTTTCTCGGAAACTTCATGTCCAAGAAATAGCACGGAGGTTTTGAAAATTTCACATTTGTCACGATTTAAGGTTACATTATGTTCTTTAAGTCTTCGTAGAACATCGTGCAGGCGACGATCATGTTCTTCTTGAGAGTTGCCAAATACAAGTATGTCGTCCATCACATTGGTGCATCCTTCAACCCCTGTTAGAATTTGTCTCAATCTGCGTTGAAAATTTTAGGCGCACTAGATATTCCAAAAGGGAGACGTTTAAAACGGTATCTAGAGAATGGCGTAATAAAGCAAGTGTAATTCTTTGACTCGTCATCCAACGGAATTTGCCAAAATCCCATACGGGCGTCCAATTTTGAGAAAAATTTAGCTTTTCCGATTACTGCAAGAGTCTCCTCTGAAGTTGGAAGAATGTAGCGCTCCCTAACCACGTACTCGTTCAGTCTAGTGTAATCGACACACAGACGAACTGAACCGTCGCGTTTGGGGACCACCACAATTGGAGAACACCATTCTGTAGCTTCATCAACTTTCTCAATTATGTCCAATTCTTCCATCCTTTTAATTTCTGCCTTCACTTTGTCAAATAGTGGGAGGGGAATACGCCGAGGAGCGGCGATTGCATAAGGGACAGCATCTTGTTTCAATTTAATGTGGTACGGTTTTCCCACTAACAGACCTGGGTGAAGCGAAAATAATCCGTGATATTGTTTGTCAACTTTTTCTAAAGATGTTAGAGAATGTAGTGAAATATGATCATTGATCGACAATAGGGAGAGCATCTTAATCGCAGTTCGCCCAAGAAGAGGTTGTTTTAATTCTTTAATGACAAAGATAGTTTCCGTGCATGTTTCCTTGGGGGACCGCAAGGTATGAGAAAATTTCCCCATACATGTTAAAGGAGTCCTCCCAGCGTTTTCGATAACACCATTGTATGGGGTCAATTGGGGTCTATTATCCATGCTTTTTCACATACTTAGCCGTTGCGGCGGTCACCTGGTGGAAAGCAATGGCAAACTACCACCAGTATCATTTGCCTAGTACAGCCTCTCAAATAGTGCCGTTCGGAACCGGCGATAAACTGTAGGTCCCGTATAACTTGTGAAGACGTGCATCACAGGATTATATGTGAGAGGTCGCCAACGTCCGAAATTCGGATACGGCACTCCAAGAAGAAGAAGATCCATGCTTTGCCAATAGGAAAGAGGAATACACGTAACGTCAGCACCCGTGTCGACTTTGAATGTTATTGGATTACCCCCCACCAACAGATCGATCATAATTGCCGGAATGATATTTTCGTTAATTGATACAGTTTGGGATTCGACTGAATCAATGTATGCATCTTCACTTAAGGAATCTTGGTTCTTCAGCACTTCCCCTACCTTTGAAGATCTTGTTTTCTTTCTACAACAAGACTCTAAGTGACCAACGATGTTGCAGAAATTACATTTGAAGTCACGCGCTTTACATTGCTCACGTTTATGAATCCTTGTCTCCCCACAATAATAACATTTAAAGGGTCGAAAGTTTTTTGAATGAATAAATCTTTTCGGAGCAGATGTGGACATCTCCAGTGCTTCTAAGTTGTCAGAATTTGATTCACCGCGAATAGTGTTTTGGTGCCCCTTAACAGACTCGTGCATTTTGATTTTTGCTATTGCCGAATCTAAAGTAAGATATGGGTCCATTTGTAGATTTTCTGAAAGCATTCGGTCCCTAACTCCTACTACCAGCCGGTCACGAAGGAGTTCGTCTCTGAGAGGACCATAAGCACAGGTTTTTATCAATTTGTATAGATTAAGAATAAAATCTTCGGCGGATTCATGCTCCATTTGAGAACGCTTGTTAAATTTAGCTCTTTCGTATATTAGATTCACTTTTTTATCGTAAAAATGATTAAATTTTTGAATTACTACGTCATAAGCAGGAGAGTCTAGGTCAAAGGTTTCGAAGATATCCTCAGCGTCATCACCCATACTTAGAAGTAGTACACTCACCTGGACTTCGTTTGGCTCATAGATCAGGCGGGAGGTGAGGCGGTACCGCTCAAACTTTCTTCTCCAGCACGGCCAGTCGAGGGTATTTTTAGTACTCAGGAAATTTTCGAACGGAAGTGACGAAAATGAAAACCCTTTGGTGACACGCGGCATCATTGAAAGCTCTTCGTCGGTTTCTTCTGACCGAGAGGCCGATTTTTTAGTACCTTGTTTATGACGTCGCATAGTTAGTAGGTACCTAAACTATATAATATATAGTTGAATATTATATTTGAATATTATTCAAAAGAACACTTCTGACACCATGTTGTAGTCGCTAAACTATAGTAAAAAGATATTCAATTGCAAGAACAAATCATGGAATGAACTTTATTCAAGAAACCTGTGTACAGCCATCTGTTTCCTAGCGACCCCATTATAAAGAATGGAGGAGCTTACTATAATAGTGAATCCCACGACACATACTATAATAGAGATGCGTGAAATAATAAAACCTACTAATTTTAATCAAATAATTTATTTTCACAATTTCGCGTTGTGGAGAAGGGGTGTGATGATTTCATGAGTTTCCCTATTAATTGAGAATGGAAAGAAGTTGCTGGGTAATACAAAATTAGTCCATATGTCATCCTCTAGCTACCATCGATGTTTGAATTGTGACTTTTTTGTGATCATATCGATATCATGATTCGTTCCATTTTCTGTGTCTTGTGGAGGGAGCATCGATGTTTAGGCCTTCTGCGATCAAACTCCACGTTTCTTCCAAAAAATGCATCAAAATCGACATAAATTTTATGGCCCTCCACAAGGCAGTGTGAGAGTCGAAACTTTCAATTCCCAGACTCGTTACCATCTCGTTACACGGTGTAATTTTGACGTAGACTTCTCGCCAACTGAATCAGGTTGTTTCGATTTTATCTGTTTACAGTTCCAAACGGATCTCGAATATACGTCATGAATAAACAGAGCTTGAATCACCCTCAACTTTTCAATTTCAGAGGCTCGTCATAGCTGGCAACTTTGTGATTGATGAGGTGCACGCAACGTGAAGGCATAACCTCTAAAACGGCTCAACTTTTCGAGAGATGATGAATTCAACATACTCTGATAACTCAAGTAGACATTTCAATTCATTCCTACGCAATTCAGACGGGTAATCGAATCAGATGGTAAGTTTGAATTAAGAAAAATGTTTGTTCCTTATTGGTAGAAATGGTCGTTTTAAATGTGTTTTTGGAATCGGAAGGGGTATTTGATTTAAACCGATGTTTATTGCATTTCGAGAGGAAAGAGTGAATGAATGAAATGTGTTTATTTCATAAACTTTACAGAAAAAAAAAGAATATAGTCGTTCATAGCTTAATCAAAAACTAATTGGCACAAAAAATCCGCCCTGGCAATCGAAACGCTAAGATCATAGATGGGCAGAATCGGACATCTATAAGGGGGGGGGGGAGTTTTAGGGGGGAAATTGCCCATAAATTCCCAAAATGAAACAGTCTATCAAGTGACACGTCATTTTAAAGGTTTTTTGTACGCTGAACTTATGATGGTGAAATTAGAATTGCGATATCTCTTTCCGTTCTCAAACTGTAGCACATTGATGACGAAGAAACGTGATTCATAGTTGAGATATTTTTCATTGTTTCATGTTAACCCATATTAACGCATGTTAATATCATGTTAACTGCTCTAATCTAATTGGAGGAGCCTGTACATTAGTAGCTCGTCACGCCATCTTTTGCCTTGATATCATTACTATCAAGTTCAAATACTTCCTCCTTGTCATTTGGCGATTATTCCTTGTCGCCACCTGCACTCTACAGTCAACAGTTGGAATCACATTGAGATCCATTGAATTGGAGATCCATTGAATCGTTGAATTTAGCAGTGATTCAGGATGAAATAAAGAGAACTAATCAAATTGACTAAACTGGAATATAATATTAAACTTGAAAGTTAAAACTCACTGCATAGGCTAAACACAAGACATCTATATATCGAATAATATGGAACAATATAGCAACGATCCATACTGATAGGGGTTGGTTAGTGCCCACCAGCTACTTGTTGCCCTGGCGGCAGACATCTCTAGATTACTCACATTTCCAATATCCCCTCTTAATCTAGAGATCACAACAGTAACTTGTTTACAAAAAATCAAGAACAATATTCTGCATACAAAATTTACAAGCAATGCTGATTACAAACAAGTCATGAGTCAGACAAACCAATTCCAGAAATACAAAACTTATGCTTTGGAGCAGGCAAAGCTTTTGTTAGAACATCAGCAATCATCTTTTGAGTGGCCAAGTATTTTACAACAATTTTCTCATCCTCAACAACTTCACGAATAAAATGAAATTTTGTATCTATATGTTTTGTTCTATTGTGAAAAACAGGATTTTCAATCAACTTATGGCTACTCTGATTGTCATTGTACAAAACAACTGGTTTACTAAAACCAAACACTTCTTGTAAAAATTAGAAAAACAGCCTCTTTTGCTGCTTCTGTCAAAGCTCAATATTCAGCCTCAGTACTTGACAGAGTTACACAGTGCTGTTTCCTTGATTCCCACGAGACAGGACCATCAGCTAATTTGAAAACGTAACCAGTATATGAGCGTCTGTCTGATACATCATTAGCCCAATCGGCATCAACAAAACCATGCAAGTCCAAATCATTTCTCTTGAAAACCAAATTTTTGTTAATTGTTCCCTTAAGATACTTTAGTACACGTTTTGCATGTTTCCAATGAGTGGTAGTGAAACAAGTATTAAATTGACTTAAATAACTTATGACATGAACAATATCTGGCCTAGTATGAACTGCCAAGTACGTCAAACTACCAATCAAATTTTGATAAGGGACATTAGGCAAACTATCCTTATCACCAGGAGTCAGCTTTAAACCAGTTTCAATTGGAGTGGAAACAGGATTAGAGTCTTCCATTCCAAACTCTTTGAGTAAACGTGAAATGTAGTCCTTCTGATTGACTAACATAACCCCAGAGGTCCTATCACGTTCAAATGACAAACCCAAAAATGATTTAATTGGCCCCAAGTCTTTGATTTTAAAATGTTTGACAATCTTCTGCTTTATATTATCTTTCAACGTCTGATTATTTGATATTATTAAACAATCATCAACGTAAGTTGCAATAATGATCAATGAGTCATTTTTGATCTGATAAAAAACACACTTTTCAGTTTTAGATTGAATAAAACCAAGACTTTTAAAAAATGTCTCCAATTTTTTGTTCCAGACCCTTGACGATTGTTTAAGACCATAAAGTGCTTTCTTAAGTAAGCAAACCTTGTTTGAATTTTTCTTGTCAACAAAACCCTCAGGCTGGTCCATATAAATGGTTTCTTGCAACTCACCATTCAAAAAAGCAGTATCAAAATCAATATGATCAACGTCTAGGTTCAAACTTGTAGCTTTTGCTAATAGCATTCTTAATGTAGAATTACGAATTACAGGTGAAAAAGTATCATGGTAATCAATACCAAACTTTTGGGTGAAGCCTTTAGCTACTAACCTAGCCTTGTAACGCAGAACTTTATTGTTACCTGCTTTCAGTGTGAACACCCATCTGTTTTTGATTACTTCCTGGTCTGTAGGACGATCCACAAGCACCCAAGCTCCATTTTCTTGCAAGGATTTAAATTCTCTCTTCATGGCTTCATTCCATTCGTGGCTGTCATGACGAGATCGTGCTTCTTTCAGTTGTGGGTTCTTGCTTCTCAAAAGTAGTCAAGTAGAGTTCATAGTCAGGGTATTTCTTTGAAGTTCTCTCTCGTGTAGGATACCTTTTCCTGGCTTCAATGCTTTCAGATTCACTCTCAGTCTCGGGGAAAGAATTTTCTTCTTCATCTTCAAGGCCATCACTACATATTGTGTTCTCTGGTTGATCAGAAGTTCCATTGGGCATTACTCTCATCATCACTAAACCCATTCGTATCAGAAGGGTTGTCAGTGTCATTTTCTGGTTCATTCTGGTAATGAACCTTAGCCTGGACCACCTTTGATGATTTTTGGTCTAGCATTCCTTCTTTACAGAAGGTTTCTTCCAAAAAATCAACATGACACGCGTGAGTGATTTCTTGAGTTTTTGGATTCATCAGTCTATAGCCTTTGACTGTATCTGAATAACCAACAAAAATCATTGGCTTGCTCTTTGCCTCCCATTTTTTGCGATATGGCTTAGCAACTTGGGCATAAGCCAAACAGCCAAAAACTCTCAAGTGGCTAACATCCACTTTTTCTGTTCTCCAAAAATCTTCAGGTATTCTTCCAACGGTGGCTTTATGAGGAGAGCGGTTGTAAATATATGTGGCAGTATTCACAGCTTCTGCCCACATCTTCTCATTGGAGTGTGCTTCCTTCATCATACAACGTGCTTTCTCCACCAATGTTCTCTGACATCTTTCTGCTACGCCATTTTGTTCTGGGCAATATGGAACTGTCTTTTGGTGAATAATACCCTTTGACTTCAAGAAAATGTTAAACTTCTTATTTGTGTACTCTGATCCATTGTCAGATCGAAGTTTCTTGATTCTTTTCCCAGTCTGATTCTCAACTTCGGTCACAAAATCTTTGAAATGTTCAAGCACTTGATCCTTACTTGCCAGAAAATATGTGAAGGCTTTCCGGGAGTAGTCATCCACAATTGTGAAGATATAACGAGCACCACCCCATGATTCTTTAGGCATTGGGCCTACCAAATCTGTGTGACAAAGTTCAAGCAGTTCTGTTGCACGCTTACCACGAGAATTCTTGAAAGTCTTCCTTGTTTGTTTTCCCTCCAAGCAAGCGACACAGGGAGTTTCATCTCGATCCATATAGTCAACACCAGTAACTAGTCCATTTTTCATGAGACTCATACTAATACGGTTCATGTGTGCAAGGCGCTTGTGCCAAAGACGATGGATGCTCTTTTGCTGAGACAATCATACAAGTCTCACTCTGAGCCAAATCTACGCAGTACAGATCATTCTTCCTAGAAGCAGTCAGGACAGGGTCACCATGAACAGAGAAACCCTCATCATCATAAACAGTACAGCCTTTAGACCTGAATACCACAGCATGTCCTTTTTCTGTCATCTTGCTGACAGAAAGCAAGTTAGTCTTAATCTCAGGAACATGAAGAACTCCAGTAACACTTGTTTCACCAAACGTTGTACCCAAATTTACAGTACCAGTACCTTCACCAGATAGTTTTTGATTGTTGGCAACAGTTATCTGATGCGCTCGATTCTTATTGAATGTATCAAACCAATCTCGACGAGCTGACATATGACAGCTGGCACCTGAGTCAATATACCAGGCGTCACTGTCTGAAACTTCTGCACGTAGAGCTACCAGAAGAGCTTTTTTCTTGGATCCAGTCTGCTTTTGGTTATCATTTGCACCCTTGTCATTACGCTTGTCCTTATTTTTCTTAGGACAGTTTGATAAATAATGATTGGGGGATTGGCACCCAAAACAAACGCCTTTGCCTTTATTTTTCTGAAAAGGCTTCTTCTTCTGGGAATATAAAGCATGCTCTCCCTCACCAGAATCATTCTTGGTTCCTTTGTAGCTCTTATCTTGTAGGAGTTGCCCTTTGACATAATCAGTTGTAAGAGAGGTCTTGGAATTTTCTATGGCCATCACCATAGGATCATAGTGAGTAGTCAACCCACTAAGCATGATTACTGCTATGAGCTCATCATCTAAAGGTGAGTTTATGTCTGACAATTTTTGAGCACACGACATAACTTCTGACACATAAGCTTCCATAGATGAAAAATTAATCAGCTTCAATCCAACCAAACATCTCAACAACGTTAATCTGTGCATGAGACCTTTATTTTCATAAGCAGATTCAAGATTCAGCCAAGCTTCACGAGCTGTTTTGGCTGTCCTTACATGAACATAGGTACATGGCTGGACCATCAAGCAAATTTTAGCAAGGGCTTTCTGATCTCTTTTATGATAGAGATCTTGTTGAGGCTTGATATCTTCCAATAATTTCTTCGCAGAAGTATCTTCTGTACTAGAAGTAACTTGTGGAGGTCCTTCTTCCATGACATACCATAAGCCATCGGCAATGAGAGCCATCCTCATAGCAAACTTCCAATCATTGTAATTCGATTGTCCTTCCAGTTTAGCAAACTTAGAACTTGTCAATCCACTAATTTCTGCCATTATTTTGAATAATGATCTGGTTTGAATCTGATCTGGTTCAGAAAAAACTAACGAGATAAACAAGTACTCACAGAACAATTCTTATCACTACATTGACGCTCTCCACTTTTCATCCAGTTCCTGGGCCGACATAACCTGTTGGAGATCCATTGAATCGTTGAATTTAGCAGTGATTCAGGATGAAATAAAGAGAACTAATCAAATTGACTAAACTGGAATATAATATTAAACTTGAAAGTTAAAACTCACTGCATAGGCTAAACACAAGACATCTATATATCGAATAATATGGAACAATATAGCAACGATCCATACTGATAGGGGTTGGTTAGTGCCCACCAGCTACTTGTTGCCCTGGCGGCAGACATCTCTAGATTACTCACATTTCCAATACATTAGTAGCTCGTCACGCCATCTTTTGCCTTGATATCATTACTATCAAGTTCAAATACTTCCTCCTTGTCATTTGGCGATTATTCCTTGTCGCCACCTGCACTCTACAGTCAACAGTTGGAATCACATCCCCACTCATGCCTGCGCAGTACAACCGAAACTTCAGTTCTTCGCAGTCTGTCCTACTAGTTGAATCCATCTTTGCATTGTTCATTCTTTTTATAAGTCAACTGTGCTGTCAGGTTCATATTTTTCGTAATACAAGTTATCTGATTCATCCGTTCATTTCAATCATACAGTCCACACATTCCTAGGCCTCAACACTAATAACGGAATGAGATATCATAATTCTGACGTCACCATCGTGTGCAGCGTCGAAAAATATATAAGCTGAGGGGGGGGGGGTTAGGAGGAGGGGGAGAATTACCCATAATTCCCAAAATGAAATAGTCTGACAAGTGACACCTAATTTTAAAGGGTTTTTTAACGCTGAACAGGATGTTCTTCTGCCCGGGCCCCGGATCAGCTGAGTGGCTGCTAATGCTAGTTTCTATGTTATTCACGCTATCAAACGTTAACCCTCAAACTTTGAGGGGGTTGGGTATTTTTTTTCTTAAGCGAATCCAATGGTTCATTAACCGAAGATAATCTATAATATAGATTATCTTATATTATAAGATACTCGTAACTAAATTTAGAAACGACTTTGTGTTCCTTGGGTATTTTCGAAACATTTCTCTACAGTTATCCGTTTCGCGTGAAATGGAGTCGAAATAAGCCGAGTTCTGCCCGTCCGGGACAGGTAACAGAGGTAGATGGACACACCCCGAGTTCTGCCCGTCAGGGACAGGGCCGACAGCTAGTAAGCCATAAGGGCTTTAGGACGTATAGGCTCCTCCACACACAGACAATCTATACATTAAGACCAATTGTACACACGCAAAATAAACCATTCTTAAAACCACCTTAGACATACAACTACGTAATCGAGAGTATACGTACAAATTTCTCCTTCTAATTGCCGTTATTTGGGGTACCCATTTCATTTACGCATCAAAAACTATGCCCACATACTTTATAACACAACAACTTTGTATAGATGGGCAAGTTGAGCAAGGATCCAAACCACACTCTAACCGAGTCGATCAAATTCATTCGATCTTAGACCTGTTTCTTCACTTACTTAAAGTCAGCATTCAACTGAAAAAAGGCGTTCTTGAGAAATTCAGAAATTTTTTTCAAAACTACTATTCAGATATTTGCAAAGGAAACAAAAACTCGAGATTTCTGACGAACACAAGAAAATTCTATAGTTACATACAACACCGAGACTATGTACTTGTATCATGTCCTCGCATATGTCATATGATGACATACGGGAACCTCCAGGAAAACCAACTCTAACCTATTCAAGGACTTCTGTTGCAATTTCAACCTCGCCTCACGTTGATCACTTCGTACGAGTAGAACTGACTTGTCTACTAACAAGTTGAAAGACCACCTAGAACTAGCGGAGGACCTCGATATTGAAAGAACTGGTTCGAATGATTCATTTCTGAACGGTTTTTTTTTTTCAGTTGTGTGGAGTTACAAGATTGGCGAGGAAAATTTTGGCGCCCTTGATTTCGATAAATTATTTAAATAATTAGAAGAAGGTGGGGCCTCGAACAAGGCCACGAGTACAAGAGGTGAGGCCGTATGAAGGTCAAAGTAGTGGTAGTAGTATTTTCAAGTTTTTGATGTCGTTTGAAGAGAACTACCTGCTTGAGTACGAGGTACTTACTACTACTTACTTCTAATTTAGTGAGATCAGTCAGTTCAGTTTAGGGTAGAATATGGATGTTGTTTTGCAAGGTCGTTTTCGGCAAACATCATATCGCCGTTTCAGTAAAATATTGACACAATCAGTGGCGAATTCAGTGGGAGGGGGGGAGTCACGGGGGCCATGAGCCAAAAATCAGCAATATTATAGAAGCCCTCAGGGCGAGGCCCATCCTTATTTCCCATTGGACACAAACGTTTCGGCAGGATATCTCTATTTTCAAGAAAGTGACAACTCCCAAATTTCGAGGGGTGGCTCAATAGGTCCATACTAAGGCTAAGTTCGAACACGGTCGTCTTTGGCGTGCAAAAACTATTTTTTTTTTTTTTTTTTTAATGCATAAAGCAAGGTCGCTAAAAAACATTGATTTGGTCATGTACAAGTATGAGTTAGGTAGAAATTGAGCTGTTTTCAGTGATTCTCTAAACGAAAGAAATGCAATAGAAAGAATTAACGTTGCCTGTCAAATGCAATCCCGACGGAGATGAGCTTATTCACCACACCGATGTTCTTCTCGCATGGCTTCTGCAACTCGGTGCAGGCCATGTGCGAGACAAGATTCGTGAATCAGCTTGAAGCAACAAAATTTGTTAATATTTAATGGCTCCATATGATTTTGAGGAGTTCCTGACGAAAATTAACTCTATTATTGTATTTTAGTTTTATCGACACTTTTTGTTCCTTTTGTACCTGTATTGACTGTATTTTATTGTTGCTCACAATTTTGATTTACCGTTGCTATTTTGTAAGATTTTTGACGTTGCTTATGTACTACGTGCGATCCTAGCAAATAAAAATATATTGATTGATTGATTGATTGATATTGATTGGTCCGCCACGTTAGAGCTCCTTGCCAAAGGATTCCTAGAAAAAAAAACTCTGCAAATTCTTGACACAACGGTTCATTATCTTCTTTGTACAGATCACACTTCTGTCTAGCTCACTAGGTCTAAATTTCTGGATCCTAAATGTTAGATTAATTATTATTATCAATTATCACTAATCATTAACAATTTTATCAAGTACCTAGTGAAAATTATTATAATTTATTGTTAGGTATTAATGATTCGTCTTTATTATTAATAATCATTATAATTACCAATCCTCGAGGATTAAAAAAAAGCAAGCTTCATTCCTACTCCTTCAATTTCCCTTCTAAGGTCCCCCTAAGTAACATAAATATAATTATGATTAATTATGATTAATTAATACGATATAATTCTGGGGTTTTTAATACTACGTCGGTAATAATTTTTCTATAAAAGAAGTACCTACCAACAAACATTCGAAATTATCTTCATTTCCGTAGCACGAAACGCACCTCAGAACAACAAACTCGACATCACTTAAGCCATAGGGTTATGAAAAGTTTCGAGGATCATTGTGGGGCTGGTCCAAACCCAGAAACCAAATTTCGTAATTTTAGCTCAACTTTAACTGGGCAAAGTGGCGCGGACGGCGGACGGCGTACGGCGGACGGACGGATTTTGGTTTATTATCTTCGATAATGAACCATTGGAATCGCCCAAAGAAAAAAAAATTTTAACCCCCCCTCAAAATTTGTTGGTTTACGTTTCAAGATACGTAGATTCAGAAAATCGAATAAAAAAAAATCCGTCCGTCCGCCGTACGCCGTCCGCCGTACGCCGTACGCCGTCCGCCGTCCGCCGTCCGCGCCACTTTGCCCAGTTAACGTTGAGCTAAAATTACGAAATTTGGTTTCTGGGTTTGGACCAGCCCCACAATAATCCTCGAAACTTTTCATAACCCTAGGTCAAGGGGAAGGGGTTAAAAACGAATTTTGAAAATTTGAAAATCTCATATCTCGAAAAATTCATATAGAACGGTATGTTTTTTATTTCATATTTAGATAGAGTTTGTTCCGTAGAATTTTTTAAGACCATCCGCAGCTTTGTACGACCAGCCGTTCGTTCACAATGACGGCTCAAAGATTGTGCCTCACAACACGATCGTGACTCAAACTGTTGAAATACAGGTCCATTTTCATACTAACAAGCTCTTTGGAACATCATATGGCATAAGTGATGTCGAGTTTGTTGTTCTGAGGTGCGTTTCGTGCTACGGAAATGAAGGTAATTTCGAATGTTCGTTGGTAGGTACTTCTTTTATAGAAAATTATTACCGACGTAGTATTAAAAACCCCAGAATTATATCGTATTAATTAATCATAATTAATGATCATTATTATTAATAATAAATACGAATTATTAATACCTAACAATAAATTATAATAATTTTCACTAGGTAGGTACTTGATAAAATTGTTAATAATTAGTGATAATTGAGAATAATAATTAATCTAACATTTAGGATCTAGACATTTAGACCTAGTGATCTAGACAGAAGGGTGATCTGTACAAAGAAGATAATGAACCGTTGTGTCAAGAATTTGCAGAGTTTTTTTTTATTCGATTTTCTGAATCTACGTATCTTGAAACGTAAACCAACAAATTTTGAGGGGGGGTTAAAATTTTTTTTCTTTGGGCGATTCCAATGGTTCATTATCGAAGATAATAAACCAAAACACTACGAGTATAAAAATATTGCCTCTTGCTAAAGAGAAACAAAAGAAAGAAAATAGAAGACGAAAAGGAAACAGTAAAAATATTTAGCCTGTGTGTACAAATGCCTTAAAAATTCCCATCGTACAGATACGAGGGGGGACCCTAAAATCGGGAATTTTGTCATAACTTCTTTATTTGTTAATATTTGTACATCAAATTTTGATCACTTTCAAACTATTCTCCCTTGACCGATCCTTCATTGTCCAAAAAATTTTTTAAATTCACTCATTTTTTTTTTTTTTTTATATATATTGCATTTATTGAGGAAAATAATTATTTACAAAATATTATAGCGTAATATTCAAAAATGCTTCAGTTCCCAATAAGTAAATACTTGTGCCGGGAACTGGAGCTGCACCGAACCAGTTAAACAACATCATCACGTTTAGATTATTCTGTCCTCGCCTTTAATAAACTTACGGTTTAGACTATACAATTTTTACAAATCTTACTTAATTTAATTTCTTCAACTTAATTTGTAACATGTTCCTATTATTTATTTTAATTTTATCTATTTTATCTATTTTATTTTATTTATTTTATTTTAACATATATCGACCATTTTCCCAAGCCACCACACTGCCCAATCATTTATCTCTACTTCTCTTTTTGAAGTACTCTTTTATTTTTTGTTTAAATTTTGCAAGTGAAAGACCAGCAGTAACAAATCCAGGCAGTTTGTTGAAAAGCCCCACTCCATTACAGAGATAGAGTCTCTGCGCAGCTGCAGTTTTAACTTTTAATGCCCTCAGGGTGATCTTATCTGCGCTCCTCGTGCCCAACTCTACCCTCTCAATCTTACCCTCTGAATACTTTTTATAAATATAGACCAATGTAATTTTCTCTGCAAGTTCAGATAAACGTAACACCGCAATTTCATCGAATAATTTATCTGTAGGGTATCTAATTGGTTTCCTCAATAGAATTTTTATCAATGATTTCTGGACTATGAAAAGGGGCTGGAGTTTTGTTTTATGGGTCGAACCCCAAGCCGGAATCGCATATATCAGAAGTGCCTGTACCATAGCATGATAGAAATTTTTCTTAATATTCGTAGTCATAAAATTTAAAATGTACTCATGATACACGTTTGGGAATTTTTTCATTATAGAAGTTACATTTATGAACATATTTCGACTAAAAGAGAGTGTTCATAAAAGAGATCCACCGTGCTTTCTCAACAAGGTGTGAAAAAGAAATACTAGACTTACCAAGTTGAAAGTGGATTCAACCCATTCGATATATTGCTGAATTGATTTCTATTTAACCGCTCTCATTGTTTCTCACTGAATGTTTTCGTTGATTAAACTGTGAATCGATATGGTGGCAATATCGAGGACGAAACGGGTTCTTTATTTGGTTTACGGATCATTGGAACGTAACAGAAAATAGTAACAGACAGGTGGCTGGAGGGCGGGGAATATAACTCAATTATGAGTTTCTGATCAGTTTCTAGTTAGGTGGTTTCGTCGGGCATTGAGGGGGAGGTCTATCATTGAGGGGGAGTTCTGGGTGCGTAGGCAACCCCCCCCCCCCCCCCAATTTATTAACACTCGTTTTCGATAACGTGATCACAGTTCTCGATGAGAAAACCCAGTAAATTAAGGGCAATTCTGATTAGAGCACTGTGGGTGTTTTGTCGAGGGATGTTCCCCTAACAGTTTTATTTATGTGTGCGGGGACAAATAGAATGAAGCAGTAAAAATACGTCTACCCAGAAATATACTCTTGAATCTTCATATGGCAACTGCTGTATCATATCTCTCGCATAAACATGTAGCTGTGGATAACTTAGCAACTTGATTGTTAGGCCACTTTCACACGAGGATCTTTTCGTCTGTCGCTCCGATACGGGAGCGTGTATCGCTCCTACCTACCGCCCATTCGCTCAGGAAGCCACTTTAGTTCCTGGCTCCTTGGGCTCAGTCATAGAACAGATCGTATCCGAACTGTTGCCACATACCTTCTCAACCGTCGACGGAAACGCTAACGCTCAAGAATGTTCAGGGGACATCCAATCAACCAAAAACGCGATGGCCGGTTTACCAAGAACTTAGTTCAACAATCATAAAAACTCTGCGAATTCTTGACACAACGGTTTATTATTTTCTTTGTACAGATCACCCTTCTGTCTAGATCACTGCATTACTTATAATTAGCTATCACCAAATAGTGTAAAATATTATTAATGATTGTCAATGATTAATTAATCATTGACAATCATTTAACTAACAATAGTTATTAATAATAATTATTAATTAACTGGATATCTGAAAACTATGTGCTGTTCGCATCAGTTGGGCCGGTATGAACATTGACCTGACAGGCTGCCTCATGATTCAGCCTCATCTTGACGACTTCTGATCTGCTCCAACTTTGAGCTCTCGTTCTAGAACCAGCCGTACGTTCAGACGTTCTGGTCGTAAAAAGCTCCGGATGGTCGTGGAAAATTCTAAAAATTATTATTTAAATGCTTTAAAAATCAAATTTTTTTCAATCTTTTTCGGACTAAAAACCTTCAAAACAAGCGCTCAAATAAAAAAACATCTCTGAATAAACGTTGTGGGTAATTGAATTCTACGTCGAATGAAGTGAAAGTCGATCGTTTTCGGAGGCGTCGAATCAAATCAATCGAGTTCCTGAACAATCAAATTTTGTATTTCAAAAGTACTTTTCATTGATTTTCTTCTTTTAAAAAGAATTTTAACATAGAACAACACATTTCACGTGCGAATTGATCGATTCCAACTAATTAAAATTGGTACAAATACTGCGTTTGAACTCATTTGACGCGGAATTCGATTTCCCACAACGGTTATTCAATGAGGTCTTTCACTTCCACCTCATCGAACCCTCCCCTTTCACTACTGCACTGTTGCATGGCCGGGGGGAGGTCACAGAACCGTGAGAAGGTGATGGGGAGGAGATCACAGAACCGCGATGAGGTGAGGGGGAGGAGGTCACAGAACCGCGATGAGGTGAGGGGGAGGAGGTCACAGAACCTTGAGAAGGTAAGGGGGAGGAGAGAAGATTGACCAAACCTCGTGGAAATGCATGGGCGGGGTGTGGAGAGAAGAAGGGGCGGGGTGTGATGAGGTTGTGGTAGGTGAAGGGGAGGAGGATTGATTGATTGATTGATTTAGCCACCTGGGCTAAATTAGTGCCATGAGGCCCACTCTTCCAATGATAGAAATAATGATAGAGATGATAATAGAGATGATAGAGATGATAATGATAGAGATGAATTAATTACAAATAAAATGTACCGATATAATTCTGGGGTTTATGATACTACGTCAGCAATAATTTTTCTATAAAAGAAGTAAGTACCTACCTACCAACAAACATTCGAAATTACCTTCATTCCGTAGCACGAAAGGTACCTCAGAACAAAACATGTCATACAAACCGAGTGAATATTGAAATGTCATCCATTTCTGACCTATATTTAAAATTTCAAGTCTGTAGCTCATCATCAAAATTTAATTTGTTTAAACAAATAGGTATTATTTAAACAGTTTTACAGACAAGAAAGTGAGTGAATATTGCATTGTGATCCAGTTCTGACCTATTGGTTTATTATCTTCGATAATGAACCATTGGAATCGCCCAAAGAAAAAAAAATTTTAACCCCCCCTCAAAATTTGTTGGTTTACGTTTCAAGACACGTAGATTCAGAAAATCGAATAAAAAAAAATCCGTCCGTCCGCCGTACGCCGTCCGTGCCACTTTGCCCAGTTAGCGTTGAGCTAAAATTACGAAATTTGGTTTCTGGGTTTGGACCAGCCCCACAATGATCCTCGAAACGAAATTTAAAATTTCGACGATGTCATATCTCAAAATATTTAACTGAAACGTGTAATTTTCAGTTCACTTTTGAATGACCTAAAACATTACGAATCTTTTAAGACCAATTGGATTTTTGTGCGACCAGCCGTTCTTTCACAGTGAGCGCGCAAAGGTTTAGGAAAAACACTAATCTTTCGCGTCGAAAACGGCCGTTATGTGACCCAACCCTCAGACGCCCAGAATAAAACTACCTTTTGTCATCTTCCCGGTAAACTATAGTCTAGAAATTTTAACCGTGAGTCGGGGATAGACCACATTGCAATATTTACTCGGTTTCTGATCTGTAAAATTGTTTAAATAATACCTTTTTGTAATAATACAAATTAAATTTTGATGATGAGCTATTGACTTGAAATTTTAAAAATAGGTCAGAACTGGATCACAGAACTGGATTCACTCGGTTTCTTGTCTGTAAAATTGTTTAAATAAATACCTATTTGTTTAAACAAATTAAATTTTGATGATGAGCTAGATACTTGAAATTTTAAATATAGGTCAGAAATGGATGACATTTCAATATTCACTCGGTTTGTATGACATGGTATGAATATGGTATGGTATATTATTGTATGTATGGTTTGGTATAATACAGTATGGTATGATAGGAAAGAAATTCGTATGGTATGGTATGAGTACGGTGAGAATATGGTATGGTGCCGATTTGCAATACAGTCTGGTATAGACAGAAGGGTGATCTGCACAAGGAAGATAATAAACCGTTGTGTCAAGAATTTGCAGAGTTTTAAAATTTCAAGTCAATAGCTCATCATCAAAATTTAATTTGTATTATTACAAGAAGGTATTATTTAAACAATTTTACAGATGACGAACCGAGTGAATATTGCAATGTGGTCTATCCCCGACTCACGGTTAAAATTTCTAGACTGTAGTTTACCGGGAAGATGACAAAAGGTAGTTTTATTCTGGGCGTCTGGAGGTTCACCCACCTAACGGGCGTTTTCGACGCGAAGTTTAGTGTTTTTCCTAAACCTTTGCGCGCTCACTGTGAACGAACGGCTGGTCGCACAAAATTCCAATTGGTCTTAAAAGATTCGTAATTTTTCAGGTCATTCAATAGGGGTTGGTCGAAACCCATAAAAAAAATTTCGTAATTTTAACTCAACGCTAACTGGGCAAAGTGCCGCGTACGGCGTACGGCGAACGGACGGATTTTGTTTTATTCGATTTTCCTAATCTACGTATCATGAAACGTAAACCAACAAATTTTGAGGGGGGGTTAAAATTGTTTTTTCTTTTTTTCTTAGGTTCCAATGGTTCATTATCGAAGATAATAAATCAAAATGAAGTACGAGGTACGCGGTGTGGGTGTGGGAGGGGGCGCAGAGACATAAAAGGTCTCGTCGTATGACGCACTAGTTGGCCTCCTGCCAGCCGTATTACGTCATACGCTCGTGCGTCATAGGCTCTGACGTACATGTTGGCCTCCTGCCAGCCGTCTTACGTCATACGCTCGTGCGTCATAGGCTCTGAAGTACTTGTTGGCCTCCTGCCAGCAGTCTTACGTCATACGCTCGTGCGTCATAGGCTCTGACGTACTTGTTGGCCACCTGCCAGCCGTCTTACGTCATACGCTCGTGCGTCATAGGCTCTGAGGCACTAGTTAGCCTCCTGCCAGCCGTATTACGTCATACGCTCGTGCGTCATAGGCTCTGACGTACTTGTTGGCCTCCTGCCAGCCGTCTTACGTCATACGCTCCTGCGTCATAGGCTCTGACGTACTTGTTGGCCACCTGCCAGCCGTCTTACGTCATACGCTCGTGCGTCATAGGCTCTGACGCACTAGTTAGCCTCCTGCCAGCCGTCTTACGTCATACGCTCGTGCGTCATAGACTCTGACGCACTAGTTGGCCTCCTGCCAGCCGTCTTACGTCAAACGCTCGTGCGTCATAGGCTCTGACGTACTTGTTGGCCTCCTTCCAGCTGTCTTACGCCATACGCTCGTGTGTAATAGGCTCTGACGTACTTGTTGGCCTCCTGCCAGCCGTCTTACGTCATACGCTCGTGCGTCATAGGCTCTGACGTACTTGTTGAATGTATTTTATTTAGATGTCGTAAAATTCGAAAACGATGGAATGACGAAACCTGTCGACTACTGACTCTAGTGATACTGTCGACTTCTAACACATGTAGGTCGACTACTAGTGCAAAACCATGTCGACTACTGAAGAAAATGTTGGTCACTGGTATCGACTACTACCTAGAGCATTGGGATTTTTTACAAAACTTGTTTTTCCCTTTTCAAACCATGTTGAATAATATTTCCCGCTGCCAGGTCTTTTAGGGAAGGATCTTGGGTACACAATGAACAGGTTTGCAATGAGAAAAAAACCGAGTGAATATTGAAATGTCATCCATTTCTGACCTATATTTAAAATTTCAAGTATCTAGCTCATCATCAAAATTTAATTTGTTTAAACAAATAGGTATTATTTAAACAATTTTACAGACAGGAAACCGAGTGAATATTGCATTGTGATCCAGTTCTGACCTATTTTTAAAATTCCAAGTCAATAGCTCAGCATCAAAAATTAATTTGTATTATTACAAAAAGGTATTATTTAAACAATTTTACAGATGAGAAACCGAGTGAATATTGCAATGTGGTCTATCCCCGACTCACGGTTAAAATTTCTAGACTGTAGTTTACCGGGAAGATGAAAAAAGGTAGTTTTATTCTGGGCGTCTGGGAGTTGACTCACCTAACGGGCGTTTTCGACGCGAAGTTTAGTGTTTTTCCTAAACCTTTGCGCACTCACTGTGAACGAACGGCTGGTCGCACAAAAATCCAATTGGTCTTAAAAGATTCGTAATTTTTTAGGTCATTCAAAAGTGAACTAAAAAGTACACCGTTTCATGAGAATTTTTAGAGATATGACATTGTCGAAATTTCAAAGTTCGTTTTGAACCCCTTCCCCCTGGCCTAGGGTTATGAAAAGGTTCGAGGATCATTGTGGGGCTGGTCCAAACCCAGAAACCAAATTTCGTAATTTTAGCTCAACGCTAACTGGGCAAAGTGGCGCGGACGGCGGACGGGGGACGGCGTACGGCGGACGGACGGATTTTGGTTTATTATCTTCGATAATGAACCATTGGAATCGCCCAAAGAAAAATATTGTTAACCCTCCCTCAAAATTTGTTGGTTTACGTTTCAAGATACGTAGATTCAGAAAATCGAATAAAAAAAAACTCTGCAAATTCTTGACACAACGGTTCATTATCTTCTTTGTACAGATCACCCTTCTGTCTAGATCACTAGGTCTAAATGTCTAGATCCTAAATGTTAGATTAATAATTAATCTAACATTTAGGATCTAGACATCATTATAATTATTGATATTATTATTATCAATCATCACTAATTATTAACAATTTTATCAATTACCAAGTGAAAATTATTATAATTTATTGTAAGGTATTAATAATTCGTATTTATTATTAATAATAATTATTATTAATTATGATTAATTAATACGATATAATTCTGGGGTTTTTAATACTACGTCGGTAATAATAATTATTAATTATTATTAGAAAAATTATTTTTCTATAAAAGAAGTACCTACCAACAAACATTCGAAATTACCTTCATTTCCGTAGCACAATCTTTGAGCCGTCATTGTGAACGAACGGCTGGTCGTACACAGCTGCGGATGGTCTTAAAAAATTCTACGGAACAAACTCTATCTAAATATGAAATAAAAAACATACCGTTTGATGGGAATTTTTCGAGATATGGAATTTTCAAAATTTCAAAATTCGTTTTGAACCCCTTCCCCTTGACCTAGGGTTATGAAAAGTTTCGAGGACCATTGTGGGGCTGGTCCAAACCCAGAAACCAAATTTCGTAATTTTAACTCAACGCTAACTGGGCAAAGTGGCGCGGACGGCGGACGGCGTACGGCGTACGGCGGACGGACGGATTTTGGTTTATTATCTTCGATAATGAACCATTGGAATCGCCCAAAGAAAAAAAAATTTTAACCCCCCCTCAAAATTTGTTGGTTTACGTTTCAAGATACGTAGATTCAGAAAATCGAATAAAAAAAAATCCGTCCGTCCGCCGTACGCCGTCCGCCGTACGCCGTACGCCGTCCGCCGTCCGCCGTCCGCGCCACTTTGCCCAGTTAACGTTGAGCTAAAATTACGAAATTTGGTTTCTGGGTTTGGACCAGCCCCACAATGATCCTCGAAACTTTTCATAACCCTAGGTCAAGGGGAAGGGGTTAAAAACGAATTTTGAAAATTTGAAAATCTCATATCTCGAAAAATTCATATAGAACGGTATGTTTTTTATTTCATATTTAGATAGAGTTTGTTCCGTAGAATTTTTTAAGACCATCCGCAGCTTTGTACGACCAGCCGTTCGTTCACAATGACGGCTCAAAGATTGTGCCTCACAACACGATCGTGACTCAAACTGTTGAAATACAGGTCCATTTTCATACTAACAAGCTCTTTGGAACATCATATGGCATAAGTGATGTCGAGTTTGTTGTTCTGAGGTGCGTTTCGTGCTACGGAAATGAAGGTAATTTCGAATGTTCGTTGGTAGGTACTTCTTTTATAGAAAATTATTACCGACGTAGTATTAAAAACCCCAGAATTATATCGTATTAATTAATCATAATTAATGATCATTATTATTAATAATAAATACGAATTATTAATACCTAACAATAAATTATAATAATTTTCACTAGGTAGGTACTTGATAAAATTGTTAATAATTAGTGATAATTGAGAATAATAATTAATCTAACATTTAGGATCTAGACATTTAGACCTAGTGATCTAGACAGAAGGGTGATCTGTACAAAGAAGATAATGAACCGATGTGTCAAGAATTTGCAGAGTTTTTTTTTATTCGATTTTCTGAATCTACGTATCTTGAAACGTAAACCAACAAATTTTGAGGGGGGGTTAAAATTTTTTTTTCTTTGGGCGATTCCAATGGTTCATTATCGAAGATAATAAACCAAAATCCGTCCGTCCGCCGTACGCCGTCCACCGTCCGCCGTCCGCGCCACTTTGCCCAGTTAACGTTGAGCTAAAATTACGAAATTTGGTTTCTGGGTTTGGACCAGCTCCACAATGAACCTCGAAACTTTTCATAACCCTAGGTCAAGGGGAAGGGGTTCAATACGAATTTTGAAATTTTGAAAATCTCATATCTCGAAAAATTCATATAGAACGGTATGTTTTTTATTTCATATTTAGATAGAGTTTGTTCCGTAGAATTTTTAAGACCATCCGCAGCTTTGTACGACCAGCCGTTCGTTCACAATGACGGCTGAAAGATTGTGCCTCACAACACGATCTTGAATCAAACTGTTGAAATACAGGTCCATTTTCATTCTAATAAGCTCTTTGGAACATCATATGGCTTAAGTGATGTCGAGTTTGTTGTTCTGAGGTGCGTATCGTGCTACGGAAATGAAGCTAATTTCGAATGTTTGTTGGTAGGTACTTCTTTTATAGAAAAATTATTACCGACGTAGTATTAAAAACCCCAGAATTATATCGTATTAATTAATCATAATTAATAATAATTATTATTAATAATAAATACGAATTATTAATACCTAACAATAAATTATAATAATTTTCACTAGGTACTTGATAAAATTGTTAATAATTAGTGATAATTGATAATAATAATTAATCTAACATTTAGGATTTAGACATTTAGACCTAGTGATCTAGACAGAAGGGTGATCTGTACAAAGAAGGTAATGAACCGTTGTGTCAAGAATTTGCAGAGTTTTTTTTATTCGATTTTCTGAATCTACGTGTCTTGAAACGTAAACCAACAAATTTTGAGGGGGGGTTAAAATTTTTTTTTCTTACCAAAATCGACATCTCTAAAACCATATGATGTTTCAAACAGCTCCTTAGTATGAACATTATGTATTTCAACCGTTTGATTCGCGATCGTGTTGACAGGTTCATATCGGCTCAACCTTTGAGCCCTCATTGTGAACGAACAGTTGGTCGTACGAAGCTGCGAATGGTCTCAAAAAATTCTAAACAATAAACTCTAACTAAATGTGTACTAAAAACGACACCGTTCTATATGAATTTTTCGAGATATGAAATTTTCAAAATTCGTTTTGAACCCCTTCCCCTTGACCTCGGCTTATGAAAAGTTTCGAGGATCATTGTGGGGTTGGTCGGAACCCGTAACAAAAATTTCGAAATTTTAGCTCAAAGCTAACTGGGCAAAGTGCCGCGTACGGCGTACGGCGGACGGACGGATTTTTTTTTGATTCGATTTTCTGAATCTACGTATCTTGAAACGTAAACCAACAAATTTTGACGTGGGGTTAAAAAAATGTTTTCTTTGGGCGATTCGCGAGGAGAAAGAACGGGAAGGGAAAGCGCGGCGACATAGTGTTTCCCTTGCTAAATCGTGTCACGTGGAAACGGGAGAAGATTCGCGAGGGGAAAGAACGGGAAGGGAAAGATGGTTCGCAAATGGTGGCCATACAAACACGTTCTTTATTTTACGAGTGATTTGCGAGGCAGGTTATTGTATAAGGGAAAACACGTTCGTGTGTGGGTTAAAACCTCCGAAAATCTTGTCGTGTGGAATGGCGCGCTGTCACTTTGAAAATGTCAAAAGGATAAAGGGAAAATTCAGATGATTCAGTCTGTCAGTGAGCGAGTTTCGGTCGGTGTTGCCTTAGATTTTTTCTCATGATGGCTGATAGGCCTGAGGTGCTCTTTGCTTGTGTTCTGCTAACTGTGCCTACAGCCTGCAGAGCAGATAGAGTAAGAAAAGAAAAAGAGTTGGGCAGAAAAAGTAGCTGTCTGACCGTGCCAAAATAGGGAGGGGGTGAATGTGGTGATTCTATTCAGTTTATGATTATAATTCCAATCACACCTGTGTAAATTGTGATCACATTCCGAAACCATAATTTCTCACTTTTATGAATTCTTTTACTTTGCCGAATAAAGCCTAACTCCTAGGTAAACTGCTTTATCATTACAACTCTGCAAATTCATGACACAACGGTTTATTATCTTATTTATGCAGATCACCCTTCTGTCTAGGTCACTTAATGATGTATTAATTATTATTACGAATTATCATTAATAATTATCATCAAGTAGTGTAAATTACCAATATGTATTGTTGGTTATTAATAATTTTTATGCTTCATTATTAATAATTATTATTAAATATTATTTATTATCTCGATATTTGAAAAACATGTGCTGTTTGAATCAGCTGAGCCTGTTTGAAAATGGACCCGACAGGCTGCCTCTCGGTTCACTCTCATGTTGACGATTTTTGATCTACTCGAACTTTGAGCCGTCGTTGTGAACGAACGGCTGGTCGTACAAAGCTGTGGATGGTCTTAAAAAATTCTAAAAATAAATTCTATCTAAATATGAACTAAAAAATACTCCATCACACCCAAATTTTTCGATTTTTGGAATTTTCAAAATTTCAAAATTCGTTTTGAACCCCTTCTCCTTTACCTAGGGTTATGAAACGTTTCGAGGATCATTGTGGGGTTGGTCGGAACCCGTAAAAAAAATTCGAAATCTTGTCTGACAATCGGACTATCACGCGATCTTAACCTTAGCACACAGAGATCAGACAACATTTAGGTTCGTTGTTTGAGTGGTAATTCCCCCAGCAAGTGAGAGTTCGGATGGTGTGCTGCTCATCTGAACCGGATGGAAGGCTGCCTAAAATAACCCGTAGGCACTTGAATTGATATCTGGATGTGGGCATTAGGAGAGTCTTACAAGTCTGTCCGCAGAAAATGTTACCTTAGTCTCAAATTGCACGGATCGTTGATTGATAAAGCAGAAGACATATTTCTGGGTACTGCTCTTCGTCTGATAGCTCCATTAGACTCAATGCATTTTGGTGCTGCGTGCCTTCCTCCATCTCGGGAGCCAGAGACGTGAAGCTCCCCGTGTGAAATAGGCCTAAGTGTCCTGGAGAACTATATATAGTAACCTCGAGGGCATTCGAATTTCGGGAATTCCCTGTTCTGATTTTATTTTCTTCGGACTAAGAGTGAGGACCGTCGAAAAAGGGAGACTACCTGAACTGCAGTGGTTACCCGATGAAAACCTACAGGAAAAATGATATCAAGTGTGTTATGCCACTCGATACCGCTCCGATCATGCGATATCGGGATACTACAAAGGCGATGTCCAACGGGAGTGTCATTGTTATTCACAACAGGGCATGAGATATCTGGAAACCTATCCGATTACATCACGTTCTTAAGAGCGAGGCAAGGCGTAAGAAACCCATATCCATTCATCAAGGGTATTGACTGTATAGACCATTTAGGCATGAGAGGTGCCCAGTTCACGTAGCTAGAAACTGCACTAGTCAGATAGTGACGAGAATGGCAAACTTTGTTCGAAGAGCAAACTGGAATTTCTAAAACAGATGTCTTCATCAAGAACAAGATTCTAAAGGATTGAAACCAGTTGTTGAATTGGATTTTTAAACTGCAGGGTTCTTGGAGTTCTTAAAAATCCTTCATTTGCTACTTATTGTCCTGGTATCGGGTTTCACCACCCTACAGGTTTGATTCAGTTGAAAAAAAAATCGATATTCAAATGGGGGGGGGGGGGGGGGTATAGTTAGAAACCCCATCAAATTGAAGCACTATCGGATTTATAAAGATCGAATGTAAATATAAAAGTGAAAGAGTGTGTACACATTTTCTCAACTGTGTCCTTGCGATGGAGGATCTGGTGTGGGAACTACTGGACTTAACTTTTGCCAATTGCATCATGACTCAGTTTGCACGTACGGATTTCGTGATGGGGCACTGGCGAGATCTAGGTGTTACACTAGTCATAAATGTAAATACCTTCATGATTGGACTCGAAACCACCATGCAAACAATACAATCGTGCGGTCAATAGCTTCATGATATAAACTATATCCATACCATCTTGCATCGTGGGTTCACTGTAAATACAATCAGTTAGCGATGGTAGGAGCTCAAGTGTAGACAATGACCATTAAGTACCTTCAAATCAAACTGAATATCAACATTGAATTAACCAAGTTAATCAAAACACTAACCATTACAAATTCTGGACAAAAAATTATGGACAGACAAGGAACAAAGAAATCATTAAGGTATGAAATACAGGATGAAGTTATGATTTCCAGAAATATTTAGGTACTCAATCAGACAAACTTCAGACTGGTAAATAGTGGTTGTATTTTGGGTCGTGTAGGTACGTACAGAGAAAGTAACTTAAGCCCTAAATAGTTTGATTTGTAATTGGAGGCCTGCGATCCTTGGGAGGCCGCTACACCCAGTTTTGTGACCGCAAGCGCGCAAAAACCCTAATCGTATATCAGAATGGTTACCCATAAAATACACCCTTTCATTTTGTAGGTAAGATATTTCGCAAGAACCTGCTTCGTGTCTCAAGTGTTAGCTGTATATAGAGTGAACTCTGCAATTTCTATGAGATTTACTCCCACATAACTCATACGGTGGCAATCATAGCGGTCATTAAAATAGAGAATAAAATCCACACTTTGCGCCAGCTTGGAAAAGGTCATTCCTTGAAAACCTTCGAAACGGAACTGTCAAAATCAAGAAACGTTGTGGTTCAGGTTATAGAAGAAAATGTTGTAATGAACTTGAAAAGTGAACGATATTTTAGAGCGAAATCCGAAGGAGAGTGCTCCAGTCTCAAGAAAATAAGAGCAAGTGTCCCCCAAAGAAACGTGCTTGGGACCTAACTTCACCTTCTGTGTTATGTACCAAACAAGACGCAGACTTAGGGGTTGCAGACTTGCCAAATTGAGATGGAAGGCGTGTGTACCTAATTTAAAAAAAACCATCAAGTAAGAAGTTTGAAAAATTGTACTGGCTCCTCGTTAGGTATTCTGAACAATCAGTACACCACAAATTGCTCATCTACAAGCAAAATTTAATCCTAAAACCTGTGTGGACTGAGGGTATCCCACTCAGGGCAGGTGCGCATCCAGACTTTGATCTTGAATTTTACAGACAAAGTTATTTCTTCCTACTGCATGTCTGAAGAGCGTATAGGGAATCACTGACAATAACTAAATTTCTATCTAACTCCTACTTGCACATGTCCAAATCAATGTTATTTTTTAAATGATTTTGCTTTTTGCATCTTTTTTTATCAAGAAAGGAATGTTTCCTGCAGTTTTAACAGAGTGACTTTGGAGTCAAAATCCATGTGTGCAATTATTTTACGGAGTAGAGATCACAGTTGATGTTCATGGGTGGGCCACATATTTTATAATATAGGTACATACTTCACATTTTCCCTTCAAGGAAATGCAGGGCAATGATTTTGTAGGGCTCCCCGGATCCGTTCCACCTTTTCATGGCTGCAAAACTACAAAAACTCACCTCTCTCTCTCGGGTTTCCAGGTGCCCAAGGATAGTGTCAAGATTGTTACACGGCCGCACAGTCAAGAAACCACTAAATGATTTACGACTGCGTCTACCCCCCCTAACACGTTTTTACTTCACAGGTAAACCACTCCACTACCACTCCAATTTTACAAGCAGAAAATTGGCTGATTCCAATTCGAGATTTTGTACGGTTTTTTGCTGCATGGGGAGGTCGGAGAGTTCAACCAAAGAAGGTGAAACAGGTGGTCTGCGGTCTGGTTTTATTTTTACGTAGGCAGTTGTGTGCGTAGGAGGACTTGGAAGGAAATGCACTTCACACGACTAGTCGACTCCGCCAGTGGAGTTACTCCGATTCTATAGGCTGACTAACTACTCGTAACAGGTTTTGTGTCGCTATGAATAACTTGAGAGGCATTTTTGTTGTTCAAGACCTGTAGAGGCAATAATATTATAATATATAATTTTATATAATAAAATTATAAATTAGTTATTTCTTAATAAATGTATGAATTTTTTATTTATTAGTAAAGTTATAAATTAATAAAATAAATAAATTAAGCAAGAATAAAGGAGAGGCTGTAGCTTTGCCTAACTGAATAAGAAGAAGAACATGGTAAGGGTGAAGAACGGGGGTTTTGAAGTTATATAACTCGGCTCCCTGTAGACGTAGCGGCTTGAAACTTTTACAAGGCACTGGCTAAAGTTAAAACGAAGGTCTGTGCCAAATTTCAAGTCAATCGGGGAAGCCTTGGCTAACATAAAAGAAGAAAAACGTAAGGGAAAATGAGTAAGGGGTTTTTGAAGTTATAACTTGGCTCCCTTTAGATGTACCAACTTGGAACCTTTAGGGAAGTTTCACTAGTAAGATCTACACTAAATTTCATGTAGGTCGGCTGTGGACCTCAAAGTGGTCGAAAACAGCCTAAATGATGGTTTATGTCTTTAAAATTTTCTTGGTTTCAGATTATGGGTTAAATCTTTCGAATGGCCCTGGGCCGGTCTGTCGGTCTGTGCAACATTTCAAGTCGATTGGTCCAGTTTCCCAGGCTGTAGATTCGTCAAACTGGACAAAATTAGCTTAAGATGTTTATTTCTTTTTTTTTGTGTTTTTTTTTGGGGTGAGATAATGGAATGATTTTTAAAAGGCTCTTTCTCCAGCTGAAAACGGAGCTCTGTGCACAATTTCAAGACAATCGGTGAAGGTGGAGAGGCTGTAGCCTTGACCGTCGGAAGAAGAAGGAGAAGGAGGAGAAGAACAAGGTAAGGGCGAAAAACTGGGTGTTTGAAGTTATATGACTCAGCTCCCTTTAGACCTAGCGACTTGAAACTTTCAGAGATTTTTATTATCCACGCCGAGAAGATCCAACCAAGTTGATCGGACGAATAGGAGCCGACATATGGATATCTGACGTCCAGTAAACATACACTCGATACCATTCATTCTTCTCAACTTGTTTGCTTGGCGGGGCGGAACGCTGCCGCGTTCCTGCATTTCAAATGACTAAAAAATACTGTATACCGGCAACTCAGCGTCCAGATGACAATCTTTTGAGGTGATCTTTGAAAGAGAATGGTGTCCGAAGGTAGAGCGAAGGTAAAAACGGTACCAATCCTACGACCTCTTTGCATTTTCCTTCATGCCTCTTCTCCTTGGTCACTATCTCCGCCATCCCGTTTTCCTGGAGAAACGTGACCGTACGCCCCGGAAACCTGAGGACAAGGACGTCGGTGACCACCGTTGCGGCTTGTTAACACCCCAAGATGGATATCTATATTTCCTATCTCACCTATTTGTTACAACTATTTGCTGAACATTTTCGATTATCGATTCAGAGAACCACAAGAATAACAATAATCAGACTTGTTTCCGTTTTTGCCTCGTAACCTATAAAAGTCTTCCCAACATAAAAGTAAATACCTAGTATAAATAAAGTAAATAATTTAATTTATTTATTATTTATAATAAATAATATTAATTGAAGTAAATAGTATAAGCTACATTTTAAGCCCAACGCCAGCTCGTTAAATCCCATAGATCCCGAGATATTGTACTTCAAAACTCGGATATTTCTTCAAAAAGTTACTGTTATAGTCAAAACTATCTTCTCTCCAAATTTCTGATCAAAATCTTGTTGTAAAAAGTTCAAATTGGCACAAAAAAATCCGTGTTGGCAATCGAAAGGATAGGATCGTAGGTGGGCAGAAAGGGGCCACTCTAAGGGGGGATTTTGGGGAGTTTTAGGAGTGGGGGAAATTACCCGTAAATTCCCGAAATGAAACAGTCTAACATGAAACATGAAACATGAAACACTAGAAAGATGTTCTCCGGAAGAAGGGGGGAAAAGAGGAAATTGACAAATTTCTTGAATACATAGAAAACTACTAGTGATGTTGAGGGATGTCGAGGGTCGGTCAGATGAAAATTGATTTATGTGCCAACGTTTCGAAGAATATATTTCTTCATCTTCAGGGCAGTTTATAAAATGGAGTTGGACTCCAACAGGGAAGTTCTTGCCTCCAGATCATAGAAGTAACAACTTCAAACTTATAAACTGCCCTGAAGATGAAGAAATATATTCTTCGAAACGTTGGCACATAAATCAATTTTCATTTGACCGACCCTCGACATCCTTCGACATAGTTCGACCCTGACGGTCAAACTAAATCACACACACTCAAAACTACTAGTCATGTATGAAACCGTGTGATTCTTGTCCGTGAATTGTTATAGAAAGCTTAGTCAGTAATCATGGCATCATTACTTACAGGGCTACGTTAAGAAGACTTTGAGGCTCGAACCCTTAAAACAACATTTTGAATCACATCCCCTTCCAGCTACGTCCTCCATCATATCCCAGCGCTCATCATTCCACCCCTGAAAACCCCGTAATTGGCTATTTATCGTCGTTTTGAAATCGTTCGTTCAAAAGGCGAGAAACCCTCCTTATTTTCTTTTATTAAAAGGAATTGAGTCGACGTCGAGTTGATAACGCACTAAATGTCAATGCCGATTATGAAAGTGTATCGCAGCCGGTATGAGAGACCTTTGGATGGAAGGAAGAGTCTGTTTCTTGTTTACAGCCCGGGATTCTTGAAATGGACGACAATCCTGACGGAGTTCAACGCGCATACCTACCGTCAAGTTGTCTCGAAAAAATGTGCCACGACATGCGCCAGCCATATACAGTGCACAGATGACATTCTTCATTTTTTCCCCAAAGCTGTAAACATTTTTCATCCTTTTTTTTTTTCTTTTCAAGCTGCTTGTTGCTCCCTGTGTCTATGTTTAGAAAATGCTGTCGGTTATTGTGTCACTCGGTGGTTTTTATTATTTAATGTACAATCCTTTATTCAACTCCTCTTACAATTGACTGGAGGCAACGGATTTACGTGGTGGGATTAACAAGAACACTAATAGTACAGTCGAATGTCTGAATCAGTTACTTCACTCTATAAGGCTATCGAGTGCTTTCACGTCCAGACTGTCTGATGATCGATACTTCCTCATCCTCCCTTACCGGCTCCCTGATTACTGCCAACCAGAGCACCGTATCAGATACCACAGACGGAACTCGTTAGTCAACAGATGCGAGGCCTCCCACTTAATTTCAAATCAAACCCTTTCAGAAGTATTGCAAAACTCCTTAACTCCATCTATCGGATTCGGTACTTTGTCATTACTCGGGGACGACTGGAATACTTGACGGCACGTTTCACGTATTACCTAACGCGTCTTTGACATCTTTTTCTCCTTCCACATGTTGGCCTTTTATCGGTTATACCTCGTAGCTGTCGTTTTCTGCTTGCTTTTTTTACAACTGAATTTTTAGCGAATTCTCGGTCCAAAATTTTTAAAACTCGAATTTCCGATAAATGTTTATACCAAAATCCGTTTCAGACCATCCTGAATTCACTGCAAAAAGACACCAAAATTCATATGTAGGTATATATTTATTTATTTATACGATGGATTGGTGAAACTAAAGACACTCGCGTGAAATATGAATTTGAATGATTGTACAGGAGGATGAAAATTATAGAGAAACACCTACAGAAATTAAGAAAAACTTGATAAAAACGGAAATTTTCGATATTGATTTTTATATAGCAATTTCAATTTGTAGTCTATTCAACAACTGTTAGTTCCCAATTACAATTATACATACCTACTATTATTATAGCAAAATTTGTCTAACAAAATTTGTCTGTTAACAAATCAAAATTCGTCTGTCAACAATTTTTCTTAAAGTTCATTTTTCTATGCTGTATATATACAGCATATATATATTATATACTTTTTTTCTTCTCGGGCTGACGACGCTGTACAGCGAAAATTTCCACTTTTTCCAAATGTAGTAAGTGTTTTCTATAATTTTCTATAATTTTCATCCTCCTGTTCGTGCATTCAAGTTCATATTATATACTTAATATATATATTATATACTTAGTATATTCCCGGTTGTAAAAACACCTAGGTATAAAAATAACTATAACGATAACTTCTATTAATTTTACATTGTGAAACTGATTTTAAGTCCTGAAGATGGAGAAATAAATTCTTCGAAACGTTGGCACATAGAACATCTCTCATTTGACCGACCCTCGACAACCCTCAACCTTATTCTTACTGACGGTCAACAAATCACACACACCTATACATTCATAAGTATATGTCTTTGCAATCAAAAGGAGTTCCCAGATGGGAAGAATTGGCCCACTCTAAGGGAGGTTTAGGGTAGTTTTGAGGGGGGTGGGGGGGATTACCCATAAATTTCAAAAATGAAACAGTCAGACAAGTGATACATCATTCTAATGATTTGTTGATGCTAAACACGATGGTGAAGTCAGAATCGCGATATCTCATTCCGTTCTAAAGCCGGAGCACTTTGAAGAAACGAGGTTGTTACTTCACCATCGTGTTCAGCATTGAAAAATCTGCAAGCTGGCATTTTAAGTTATTTCTACGAAAATATGCTCTTATAGCAATTGCTGCATGACTGTGGATTTTTACAATTATTTATGCGTTGGGATCCGAGTTTTAGATATGATAGTACATCGCATTGGGTATAGTAGAGGGAAAATCAAATTTCCCGATACGCAGCATGAAGTTATGAGTGAATTTTCGGGGCCACCTAGAGGTTGTACAAGATTAGAACTGTACAGACGTTGCTTCCACTATCCTCAAACCATTATTTTTATTTCACTGGGAAAAACAAATCGGAAGCTAAAATGTAGTCTTCGAGCTAAAAATCGAATTGCTCGTCGCTGTCCGTAGATGATAATGGTTAACTTATTAGGCGGTACCAGCCCACGATTAGTGCTTCGAAGCCGTCCTTGCTAATGTAATATCCCCGTTAGGAGAATAATAAATCACGTCTTTGAAACTATCGGGACTGCATTCAGGTTGCCGCCGAAGGCCGGAGCATTGTTGTCCTCAGCGAGCCCAATCGGCCCACTTGTACGATTTCCCAGTCTCACGAGGATTTTTTTTAAAAGACTCTAAATGGTATCTCAATGAGAAAATCTGGAAGCGCCTCCTCAAAGGCCGGTAACTGATCGTGTCTCTTATGAGGAACGTGAAAATCAAATGTAATTAACGTTTGTTTGTTTTAGTGAAATTACTCACATATTGGTGTCAGGGGTTGAAGAACCGGATGCTTATTGCATTTTGACTATTAGAACTTCAGATATCATAGGATTAGTAAAAGATAGCTACATAGCTTTTGGTTTATTATCTTCGATAATGAACCATTGGAATCGCCCAAAGAAAAAAAAATTTTAACCCCCCCTCAAAATTTGTTGGTTTACGTTTCAAGATACGTAGATTCAGAAAATCGAATAAAAAAAAATCCGTCCGTCCGCCGTACGCCGTCCGCCGTACGCCGTACGCCGTACGCCGTCCGCCGTACGCCGTCCGCCGTCCGCCGTCCGCCGTCCGAGGCACTTTGCCCAGTTAGCGTTGAGTTAAAATTACGAAATTTGGTTTCTGGGTTTGGACCAGCCCCACAATGATCCACGAAACTTTTCATAACCCTAGGTCAAGGGGAAGGGGTTCAAAACGAATTTTGAAATGTTGAAAATTCCATATCTCGAAAAATTCCCATCAAACGGTATGTTTTTTATTTCATATTTAGATAGAGTTTGTTCCGTAGAATTTTTTAAGACCATCTGCAGCTTTGTACGACCAGCCGTTCGTTCACAATGACGGCTCAAAGATTGTGCCTCACAACCCGATCGTGAATCAAACTGTTGAAATACAGGTCCATTTTCATACTAAAAGCTCTTTGGAACATCATATGGCTTAAGTGATGTCGAGTTTGTTGTTCTGAGGTGCGTTTCGTGCTACGGAAATGAAGGTAATTTCGAATGTTTGTTGGTAGGTACTTCTTTTATAGAAAAATTATTACCGACGTAGTATTAAAAACCCCAGAATTATATCGTATTAATTAATCATAATTAATAATAATTAATAAATACGAATCATCAATACCTATCAATAAATTATAATAATTTTCACTAGGTACCTACTTGATAAAATTGTTAATAATTAGTGATAATAATTATCAATTATTGATAATAATAATTAATTTAACATTTAGGATCTAGACATTTAGACCTAGTGATCTAGACAGAAGGGTGATCTGTACAAAGAAGATAATGAACCGTTGTGTCAAGAATTTGCAGAGTTTTTTGGTTTACTAGTTTGATAATGAATCTTTGGAATCGGCCAAGAAAAAAAAACTACCCCCCCCCCCCCTCGACATTTGAGAGTTTACGTTTCAAAATACGTAGATTCCAAAAATCAACCTATCCCTATCATCAACCTTCTTCATCGTCCCGCTCCACTCCTCGCTTTCCTCTTTATCACCCACTTCCGCATTTACAATCACCCACAATTTAAATTTAAGCAGTTGCGGCGGTGGGGGGAGAGGGGGAGACAACCCACCGCTCCCTATCATCAACCTTCTTCATCGTCCCGCTCCACTCCTCGCTTTCCTCTTTATCACCCACTTCCGCATTTACAATCACCCACAATTTAAATTTAAGCAGTTGCGGCGGTGGGTGGAGAGGGGGAGACAACCCACCGCTCCCTATCATCAACCTTCTCCATCGTCCCGCTCCACTCCTCGCTTTCCTCTTTATCACCCACTTCCGCATTTACAATCACCCACAATTTAAATTTAAGCAGTTGCGGCGGTGGGTGGAGAGGGGGAGACAACCCACCGCTCCCTATCATCAACCTTCTCCATCGTCCCCCCCCCCCACTCCTCGCTTGCCTCTTTATTACCCACTCACAATTCTAATTAATGTGGGGTAAGTCACCTCATGATCGACAGACGTTGATAATACACATTATCCCCCCCCCCCCTCCAAATTCCGCCCCATCCTTCTTATCACATTAACAATTTAGATTTATTTATCCATTGATTTTTTTTCAACTTCCCGATGCGTTAGAGACTGATTTTAAACATACCTAGGTCAGAAGTGGACGACTGTGCCATATCACACGGTTTCTTGTCCGCGGTTTTCTTATTGTTTCAACATCAGGGTGAATCCGTATTGAAATCCGTAATTTTAATAATGTTGACAGGGCTGCTCTCTTTCATGATGCCTTGTTGATTGATTGGGACAAATTACGCGGAATGGTCCACTCTGACGACATGATATCTTTTTTCAATGATGCAGTCACAGGCCTGATGGACAAACAGGCACCTCTACACCAGGTGAAAATAAGGCAGAGAGACCAGCCTTGGATGACCTCAAAAATCAGAAATGCTATGCCGATGAGGGATGTGGCGTGCTTTGAGTGGAGGAATTCTGGTGATGATAAGGAACTTGCTCGTTACAAGCGGCTGCGGGCCTGGGTTAAGACGCTCTGCAGGAAGGCTGATAGGGCATATAAAGAAAATGAACTCAACCCTCGACTCCCACCTCGTCAACTCTGGAGGAACATCAGAAAGGCTGGACTGTGTGAGGATGGAAATTCTGCTTCTGAGGAGCCTCCTTTCAGTGCTGATGAACTTAACACGCATTTTACTGATACTTCTATGCTTCCTCAGCCTGCCGTATCTCTCCCTAAGCCTCCTGCAGACGCAGTACTATTTTCTTTCCGCTGTGTAACATCATGGGAGGTTGAGTCAGCCTTCAAATCTGTTGTATCAAACGCAGTTGGTGATGACCTTATTCCAAGGAGGTTCCTGCTTCTATTACTGCCTTTACTCTTGGAGCGCATCACCTACATCTTCAGTCACATCATCACAACTTCTGTTTATCCATCGGCATGGAAATCTGCTGTAGTGAAACCTTTACCGAAGACATCGAACCCTGCCAGCCTCTCCGATTTTCGGCCAATCTGCATTTTGCCATTTCTCAGCAAAGTTTTTGAGTCTTTGATTCGGGCTCAAATCAATGAACACTTGGGAACGTATAATCGGCTGTGTCCTTACCAATCCGGATTCCGTCGTCGGTTTAGTTGCGAGTCTGCCTTGCTCAGAATGGTTGAAGACGTCAGATCTGCTATTGAGGATGGTATGTGCACTCTGGCTGTGCTGCTTGAATTTCGAAATGCATTTGGTTCGGTCTCCCACGACCTTCTTGCGGGAAAGTTGCGGTCATTTTTTCATTTTTCTACGTCTGCCTGCTCGCTGATGTCTTCGTACTTGGGGGACAGAACTCAACGTGTTGTCAGCTGTGGCAAACAATCGTACAGACTGCAAATTGGCTCTGGTATCCCTCAAGGAACGGAACTCGGACCGCAGCTGTTCTCAATTTTCATAAATGATTTGCCCAACGTTCTTAGCCACTGCAAATTTCATGTCTTTGCTGATGACTTTCAAATCTACACACCTAGCAGATTGGGCGGGGGCCTGGTGAAATCAGTTCAAAATATGAACATTGATATGTTGGCCATCTCGCGGTGGGCTAGACGAAATGGGATCACTATCAATCCTGCCAAAAGCCAAGCCATTGTCATCTATAGGCAACACATCCTTTCTGACTCAGTGCCGCCAGTCTCAGTCGAGGGGGTCGCAGTCCCTTACGTGCCATATGTAAAGAACCTGGGCCTATTCATGGACGATACGCTGACTTGGGACTTCCAAGTTCGCCATATTTGCCAAAGGGTATATGGTGCACTGCACTCTCTTCGTCGTCTTGCCAAATTCACACCATGTTCGTTAAGGCAAAGACTGGTAACGGCGTTAGTAACCCCCCATTTCCTGTACTGCTCCAACGTGTTCTCGACTGGCCTTTCTTCCACGCTGGAAAAAAAGATAAAAGTGGCATATAATGCTTGTGTTCGATATGCACATGGGATGAAACCTCGCCATTCGACCACTGGTCTCCAACTGCTCTCCCATCCAATCCTCGATGTCTACAAACTTCGCATCCTCAAGACCTTGTTCACCATCTTACATGGAGGACTGGCACCATACTTGCGGTCCCTTGCAAATAGAGTGGTGTCTGCCAGATCAGGTGCGTTGCTTGTCCGTTCTCATGGGAGTACCTTCTCTAGGTCGTTTGAGGTTGCGGGGGCTAGGCTCTGGAACGCGTTGCCTGTTTCAGTGCGCGCACTGCCCACTCTTGGACGGTTCATGTCAGCCATTGCGGAACATTATACTGTTACTTGAATTGGTAAGCACATTCCCTCTCCCCATCCCCCCCTCACATGATTGTAAACTCCCCTTTTAATTCTTTGTTCTTATGTTACTTTCTTTTAACCTTATAAGGCCTTTGTATGACCCGAGATTTATATTTTAGTTGTTTATGTGTGTATAATATGGACAACAGACTGTCTTTACACAATAAAGGTTTTTATTATTATTATTATTATTATAATCATGCGACAGCTTTCGGGGCATGTTCATACTGACATACACTCTAAGGGGGGTTTTGGGGAATTTTAAGGGAGGGAGGGGGAAATTACGCATACATTCCAAGAATGAAACTCTGTTACTGTAGATGTTCTTCACGGTTTATCTGCTCTAGACTGATAACGTAATGAAAATTTCATAGGTATTTAATATCGATCCATCATGTTCACCATCGACTTTACCATCATGTTCATTGTTGAAAAATCTACAACTAGGAGTTACTCGGCAAAAAAAAGGAAACAAAATTTGTTATAAAACCAGTAAAATGGAGGCATTTTATATAAAACCAGTTATTTCTTCAAGAATTCGCTCTATTAGCCATACTGCATGGCAGCACAATTGGTCGGATTTCACGACTTGCTACCTAATCTGTAGTATATCCGACGTCAGAAATCTGTATGTCAATTATTAACGTCATCACGACGTCGGTACGACGTAGAGATTTATGTACACAACTGCTATTGGTTGCCACGGCGTCGGAAATCTATAGTACAGATAGACGAGGTCGCCACGACGTCGGATATTTGTATTACAGGTTGACGAGGTGGCCACAACGTCGTATATCTGTACTACATAACGCTGAGGTCGCCGCGACGTCGGATATCTGTAGTAAAGATAGACGAGGTCGCCACAACGTCGGATATCTATAGTGAAATGGCGATAACACGCAGGTGGGACGATACAGGCGCTCATTCTGTTGTACCGTTTGGGAACTACGTTACTATAGATTTCTGTACATGTTTTGTACATCAGCCGACGAGAGGTAGACTTCTGGTCGGCGCCACTACAGAGATATGTACAAACAGTTCGATCCCTAGTTCGCCATCTTTTTCCATCTTCCATTACAGGTTAGGTTGAGGTTAAAATAATTTTCCAATATATTCATTTCTGAAATTCAAATTTAGTAATAACTCTGATAGTTACCAAGGAAATACAGCAGTTTAATAGTGAAACCAGCGAAATAATAAGTCGTCATAACATTTTCACAATAGTTACCAAATTGAAAAAAATATTTACAACGTCTCAAATTCGGAGGGCACTGGTTTTTGAGAGACAGAATCGAGGATTTCACGTTAAATTTTTCTCCGCGGATGATTTGAAGAGACTAGAATTTACATACGGGAGTTGGTAGGTACCGTTTAATATTCACCATCCACCATCTTAATGATTTCCATGGAGAGGGAACATGAAGGAACTCCATTTTGATGAATGATTTTTGGCAACAGCTCCTACATCATTCAATACCAAAATAACATGTTTTATACAGAAATCTGTATAAACAACCAAGTTGAGTCGTCTTGCGACCTTATTCCGACCTGAGGTCGGGCGGCGACGTCGGTACAACCAAGAAATCATTCCCCACATTGGTCGGCATTTGGTCGTGGTGAGGTCGGTACGACGTCGTTGCCCGACCTGAGGTCGGGCGGCGACGTCGGTACAACCAAGAAATCATTCCCCACATTGGTCGGCATATGGTCGTGGTGAGGTCGGTACGACGTCGTCGCCCGAGGTCAGGTCGGATTTCCCGACCTCTTACGACGTCAGACCGACGTCGTTGTGCTACTTGGGGTGGATTTTGTTGTTGTTATGTTCTTGTTAGCCTGTTATGAATATATTTGTATTGAATACAAATACGAATTTCGTTGTTTATGCACATAGTTATACAAGTTTATAAGTACTTATATAAGGATATTTATATACTAAATTTACTTATAAGTAAATTTACGTGGACAGTATACAGTTAATAATAACAATTAACTAGTGTTGGTCATCCTTACCCGCAATCTACTGTTTCCTAGTCAAAACAACCTCCACTATTAACAACCACCATAATTATTAACTGTATAGGTACTGTCCGCGATACTTCAAGTAGGTACCAAACTATAAATAATTTATAGTTAGGTACCTACTTGAGGTATCGCGGATTGTTTGACTATTAATATTTTGTATAATATACAAAATAATAATTTGTTACATATTATGTAACATTGTTTTATCAACTAATTGAAAATAGAGCATTTGAAGAAAAAAAACACTGGGAAAATCTTGAAATTCTTCAAAAGTTTGCTAAAACACTCTTTGGAGGGACGCTGCAGAACCCTGTGCTTATAGTACCAATTTTCAATTTGAGATTTAGGCCTACACTGTCGTTGCCTTCGTAATTTGTTAATGTTTTATTCCGCTACGTGTATACTTTGTTAAAATTCACCATAAAACCTTTTTAAACTACCCACATTTCGTGTGAGAAGGGCGTAATGTTTTCCACTAACTCCTGACTAGCTCCCGTAGTTGCTTCCACAGTCGTTCTTCCCCACACCTGATTCGAATGGCGAACAGACTCAGGGACTGCTTTCAAGAATAATGCATTACATCTTCTTCTTTAAGGCTGATTCATTTCCGACAAATAATGCAGCGGACGTCTTGGAATATCCACCGCCGGGGAGCCCCCTCAGGAAGCGAGTCTGTTGAATTATTGAGGCAAGCCTTGGAGAAGACCGTAGAGGTCGCTGGCATCCGCTATCGAGGATCTGGAGGAAATCTAAAAGGAACCAGACGTTTCGACAAATAAAATGTTCCACTCATTTCATGGGGAAGGTCGGTCCTCTGAATTTTCCCGTCCGCTTGATACACATTTATTTTTCGTGAGGTTGATAAAATTTAGACCTTTGAACCCTTTCGATCGCTATTTCCAAGAGGAAAATGTCATCAATCTAGTTTGGAGTTGGTGGAAAGCGCCAGAAAAAAATGCACGCCCTATTCTCGCCATTTCCTTATTCATCCGGAAATTGATGCACTAGGAAACTGTTCAATCCGACCGTTATGGAGGGATTTTTTGCAGGACTTGAACGACGAAAAACATCGTTATACACCCTTTTAATCTCCAAGTGTAAACTCGGCGAACCGACGTCTTCCGCCAAGCGTGAGTAATGTTTGAGCAGCCGGGGCCCCCCGTTGTCGAACGTCTTCACTAAATGGAAACCCATCATCTGGGCATCAGATGCCGTTTTCGTTTTCCTGAAGGGAAATACAACTTCCATTTCTCACCTTGCCCCAATCCCTTTTCACGACCACCTCGTTTTCTTCACAATCAATTCTCAAGCCCTCATTGGTGGTTCTGAGATGCCGATAACCGGTCTAATGCTATTTGGAGTACCATCCGAACAAGTATATTTTCCATCGAAATCCACCATCGGTTTTTGTACTTTGTGAGAGGAGCAAAGGTGAGCGTAAGCATTGATAACTAAAGGGGCACTCACACTGCAGGGCCATGGCGAAAAAAAACGTTCAATATTTTGAGCAAAAATATCGGGCAAAATATTGACTGGTCTGGAGCCCTGAATCTATACCCCTCACACCGCGCTCCCCACCATCAAATTTTGACATGTCCGCAAAACATTCAGAAAAACATTGAACTCTCTTTTTTGCACAATATTTCCCCTCACACGTTCAATATTTTTGCGCAAGCGTGACATCTTCAAAATATTGTGCAAAAAGGTTTGCCATTGTGCAGGCACTCGGGACTAGAAAAAACTACAGATGGTCAAATTCCTCGACCACCCCGACAAAATGTCATTAGTGGAGGTTTTTTCGACCGTATACAGCGAGTTATACAATTGAATGGGTGGCATGTCCAGCAAGTATGTGTACTCAGGCTCTCACGACAGCAGGGAATTTTTTTACTATGTTGGCTACACTGCCGTATAGCTTTGCTCCTAACCTTTAAACAAGATCAGAACGAGTTCAGTTACTGAACTTCAGTATGTTGAAAACTGTGGTCGCATGAATTTTTCTTGCGATGTCGATCGACTCTGCCGCCATGGCGAGTGCGAAATCCGCGCCGTTATTCATTACCTCGTTGCGAAGGAAAAATCTCCACATATATGGAAAAACGTGGTACGTTGCTTCGGCTGTGTACAAAAGTGCAGGTGGAGGTGGAACAAAAGTCATGATTGTCAATATCAAGCGTTCCTGACAAATTTGGTATTTGCGACGTAGGTACCACGATTTTCCCACCACCCATTCAATTCTTTAAACGCCGTTACTACCGTATCTTATGAACATGATATACAATAAATTTATTTCATAGGGTCTGAGCATAGTCCGCAATTCACACAGGCAGATCTGTTCTTTATAATAGGTATAGTAAACAGAATCAAAATTTCATAGTAAAACCCCAAGATTACGAAATTAGCTTGTTAGGAAATTCGACAAGTAGTTTCTAGTTGGCTTGAGTCCTTAATACCACTCTTATCTTTTCAGTTTATTTGTTAACCTCACTTCGTTCAGTTTCACTTTCTCGATGTGACACCTTGGTTTCTCAACACCCTCATCTATTTTTCAAGCTGTAAGTATCTGTTCTTGGATAATTTATTCTAACTGAGTTGGGTTCAATTGTCCTTTGGCTGCTGTCTACTCTACAAGTATAAATCGCCCTAGACCAGTTTCAGCTGGTCTCACTTCAACCCAGAACATTTTCTAACCGCGATTGAATTAAAACGTAAATCATGTCCACTAGAAGCCACTCTGACCAGGCTCTAACCGTGCAAATCGCCCTTGAGAGTGGAAAATGCACGAATTACTTACTTCAAAGCAGCTCCTGTAACAAAACCACACCCCTTCTGTTATTTCTGTCATATTGTTTAGGCCTCACAAAGCCGAGAAGCCGACAACAGGTGATCGCTTTCCATTTAGCTCAAGCCCGCAAGGCCTGGCCGGAAGGTGCTCAGGACTCGGTCGACCAATCCAAGATCAACCGTTTGAATCAATGTCGACATTATTGTTGTCTATAATGCTCCGCATTGTTGCTACATTCCCGATAAGAAACACGAAGGACGTTAGAGAACCAGAGACAACAACTAGTATTTTTTGGAAATGACTAACTCTATTATAGATCTATAATAGGATCAGCAGAGTACAGTGATATGTATTGATACATAGTACTGATTGATACATTGATACTGATCAGGCAATAGTAGGATACTTCATCAATTGCCCTTTCCTAGCTTCTAGGTAGTTGCTATATGTTCCAATCATTCATATCTTGAAATACTATGTTTGGCATCATGATACCAGTGTGTTTGATGAGCCTATGAACTCATTGGCCGTATTATTAAGACGGTGAGTGGAAGTTAAAGAATATTTGTAATTCTACAAAATCACATATCTACTGCTCTCTTTGGTCTCACTCAAGAAATACTATCGAAAATCGAAGTAACATGGTACTAAAACTCTCTTTTCTTATTAAGCACCAAAGAAGTCTTTATAAAGTGTTGAGTCTAGTCACTATGATGAATTACCTACAACCGATCGTTTCCTTTCATATTTAGGACGAAGGTAACGATGAAAGGAGTTTATCGACGTTGCGTCACTCAAAGGCTTTCCCAACATATTGTTTTCTGGCAAAAACCATAATTAATGGTTTTTAGCGCACCTGTTGTCCTACTCTTTCGCTTGTTCCCCATTACTGAGTCTAATGGTTCATAAACCAAGATTGAATTATATGGAGGCCTTTGAAGCCTCTTACTTGTTACTCTGCAGAGTCACGACTTGTCCATTTCTAGAATCAAACGTTACCGTTCGTGCAGCTCGTGGGGCGGAGATAAACAAATGCGGCTTTGGGTAGCGTCCTGCTTGGGTATTTTCCTGGACTGAACCGATGAACTGATTGTAGGTGACTTTATAAGTAAGTTTATGAGATTTTACAAAAATGTATCACTGAATGACTCAGGAATTACTTAATTCTTGAATAAATGCCTATTTTCTGTTGGTATCATTTGAGAAGTTCACTCCTCAAATCCTCCAAAATGGAAATCTTCGATAATGAACCATTGGAATCGACCAAAGAAAAAAATTTTTTAACCTCCCCTCAAAATTTTTTGTTCCACGTTTCAAGATACGTAGATTCAGAAAATCGAATTAAAAAAACTCTGCAAATTCTTGACACAACGGTTTATTATCTTCTTTGAGCAAATCACCCTAATCTAATTCACGAAATGATAGATGAAACTCTAGCTCAACATCTAAATTGAATTGGTTCAAACAAATAGGTATCGGTTGAACAATTTTACAGTCAGTGAACCGAGTGAATATTGCATTGCCATCAATCTCAGGCAAATCAATCAGACAAAGGAGGATTATTTTTGTTCTAATCTTTACTTCACACTTTACTTTACACGTCTAGTTTGATAGGTGACCTTCCTCATCTCAAAGGAAGCTGGAGGGTGGAAGGAGGAGGGCGAAAGGAGGAGGGAGGAGTGAGTAGGGCGAAGTGAGTAGGGTGGATTGAGTAGGGAGAAGTGAGTAGATAGTAGGGCGGAGGGAGTAGGGAGGAGGGAGTAGGGGGTAGTGCGCAGGGAGTAGGGCGGAGGGAGTAGTGAGTAGGGTGGAGGGAGGAGGGAGGAGGGTGGACGACGGATCAAGGGAATGACGAGATTTCACGATAATAATTAGGGTAGGGAAGGATCGCAGAAGAACAAAAGGATGACTAACGTTGGAGTGTGGTTGTACTGATAAACTATTTAGATTTAATTTTTATCAATATAATTCTGGGAATTTCCCAACTACAACAAATATTGGAAATAACCTTCTTTCCGTGTACACGTATTTCAGAACAAGTAACTCGATATCTGAAAACTATGTCCTGTTCGAATCAGCTGGGCCAGTATGAACATTGACCCGACAGGCTACCACATGATTGACCCTCATGTTGACGGCTCTCTATCCGCTCCACGTTTGAGCCCTCATTGTGAACGTACGGCTGGTCGTAGAAAGGTCTGGATGATCTTAAAAACTTCTTTGAACTCAACTCTTTTAAAATGTGAACTAAAATTTATACTGTTCAGTTTTCATTTTTCTTGATATGGCGGTTTTATAATTCCACTAAAAACCCTTTCAGTGGTATGGTCAACTTTGAGACTATCTTGTTCCTTCGATATAAATTTCAAGTTTAAATGCAAAAAACTCTGCAAATTCTTGACACAACGGTTTATTATCTTCCTTGTGCAATCACCCTTCTGTCTATACCAGACTGTGTTGCAAATCGGCACCATACCATATTCTCACCGTACTCATACCATACCATACGAATTTCTTTCCTATCATACCATACTGTATTATACCAAATCATACATACAATAATATACCATACCATACTCATACCATGTCATACAAACCGAGTGAATATTGAAATGTCATCCATTTCTGACCTATATTTAAAATTTCAAGTATCTAGCTCATCATCAAAATTTAATTTGTTTAAACAAATAGGTATTATTTAAACAATTTTACAGACAAGAAACCGAGTGAATATTGCATTGTGATCCAGTTCTGACCTATTTTTAAAATTTCAAGTCAATAGCTCATCATCAAAATTTAATTTGTATTATTACAAAAAGGTATTATTTAAACAATTTTACAGATGAGAAACCGAGTGAATATTGCAATGTGGTCTATCCCCGACTCACGGTTAAAATTTCTAGACTGTAGTTTACCGGGAAGATGTAAAAAGGTAGTTTTATTCTGGGCGTCTGGGGGTTGGGTCACATAACGGCCGTTTTCGACGCGAAAGTTTAGTGTTTTTCCTAAAACTTTGCGCGGTCACTGTGAACGAACGGCTGGTCGCACAAAAATCCGATTGGTCTTAAAAGATTCGTAATTTTTCAGGTCATTCAAAGGTGAACTAAAATTTACACGGTTCAGTTAAATATTTGGGGTTATGAAAAGTTTCGAGGATCATTGTGGGGCTGGTCCAAACCCAGAAACCAAATTTCGTAATTTTAGCTCAACGCTAACTGGGCAAAGTGGCGCGGACGGCGTACGTAACGTGATAATATCATTATCACGTTATTATTTTGGTTTATTATCTTCAATAATGAACCATTGGAATCGCCCAAAGAAAAAATTTTTTTAACCCCCCCTCAAAATTTGTTTGTTTACGTTTCAAGATACGTAGATTCAGAAAATCGAATAAAAAAAATCCGTCCGTCACCCGTACGCCGTACGCCGTCCCCCGTACGCCGTACACCGTCCGTGGCACTTTGCCCAGTTAGCGTTGAGCTAAAATTACGAAATTTGGTTTCTGGGTTTGGACCAGCCCCTCAATGATCCTCGAAACTTTTCATAACCCCAAATATTTAACTGAACCGTGTAAATTTTAGTTCACCTTTGAATGACCTGAAAAATTACGAATCTTTTAAGACCAATTGGATTTTTGTGCGACCAGCCGTTCGTTCACAGTGACCGCGCAAAGTTTTAGGAAAAACACTCTCATCTGTAAAATTGTTTAAATAATACCTTTTTGTAATAATACAAATTAAATTTTGATGATGAGCTATTGACTTGACATTTTAAAAATAGTTCAGAACTGGATCACAATGCAATATTCACTCGGTTTCTTGTCTGTAAAATTGTTTAAATAATACCTATTTGTTTAAACAAATTAAATTTTGATGATGAGCTAGATACTTGAAATTTTAAATATAGGTCAGAAATGGATGACATTTCAATATTCACTCGGTTTGTATGACATGGTATGAGTATGGTATGGTATATTATTGTATGTATGATTTGGTATAGTACAGTATGGTATGATAGGAAAGAAATTCGTATGGTATGGTATGAGTACGGTGAGAATATGGAATTTAGTAGCATAAACGTCCTCATATTATGAGGACGTTTATGCTTATAACTTTTGAACGGTTGAACGTAAATCCGATTGTAAGTAGTCACTGGATTCAGCTCGATGAGTACTTTCAAGTGGTACTTCAATCAGGATGTTAGTGGGAGTGGGCGGGGTGCAGGTTTGAGGGGGGGGGGGGGGTCTATAGCATTCAAAACTACTTGACCAGTTGGAGTGCAACTTTGGGAATTTGTTGTGTGAACATTGAGGAAGGTTTCTGACCAATTTAGGAGGGGCGTCCAGGTTGTGTGTGGGGGGGGTTTACCGGCAATCCAAAAACTACTTGACGAATTGGAGTGAAACTTTGAAATTGTGTTGTGTGAACATTGGGGAAGGTTTCTGACCAGGTAGGGAGTCCTTAGTAAGTTGTGGGGAGGGAGGGGGGGGGGGGTGTTTGAGGGATTTCAAAACTACTTGATCGATCTGAATGAAACTTAGGGAAAATGTTGATAACCAATTATTACTCTAACCATAATTTTCACTTGGGACGCACCCTTGAACCGTGGCTTACGGTGTCTGTTCTACCGTTGCGAAGCGCGGGTACACAGCTACTTATTATTATATTTTTGTTTATTATAATTATATTTTATTACTACTATATTATTGTCAATAGTGCAGAAAAAGTTTCGGTCCCAAGAATATTCTATGATTCTACAATAATTGTAGAAGAATAGAAGAAAAATGGAAAAAATATACAATAATTGTATATTCTACAATAATTGTAGAATCATAGAATCATACAATTATTGTATATTTTTTCCATTTTTCTTCTATTTTTTTTTATAATACTAACTGTGTTATTAAAAATATTATATAATATTGAAGATTGTGTTTTTTTGCATAAGTATTTGTTAAAATTGTAATACTTCTGAATATCGAAAAAAAATAAAATAAAAAGAATTCTGTTCGGTACCTACTTACCAAAACAAAGGGTTTGGAATATTTCAACGGTCTCTTCCAACTACTATGAAGTAGTTTGGATTATAAAAAATATTGCAAGGTCTAGATTCTCGACAATCTAGACCTTTCAATATTTTTTATAATCCAAACTACTTCATATAGCGATCGCTATAAGACTTTTGTCCCGCTAGATTCACGATCTGCCCCACTGTGCGACGCCCGGTCTTTAATAAATTTGCAATGCTTTTTGCTCTAAAATGATATTTTATCTACTTTATTATCGTACGTCCTCTAAATATCTCCCCAAGACCAGTTCATATGATCATAAAAGTCCGTTAAATTTTTTTTTTGAGCTCCACATGTTCAATTTCTGTAAAAAACGGCAATCTTTCCAATTTTTCCAAATATTTCCACGATTTTATCTTTCCGGAAAAATAAGTACTCTACATTCTACAGAAACATACCGAGTGGTGGGAAAATATCCGCGATACGGTCCAAGGGCCGTGGTCCGTACGAAGTAGGAGAGGGCCGCGTTTTGAATGTCTTTGAAGGCGGGATACGAGGCTCCCCCTGGAGATCTCACCGGCACTATATATACAGTGGAGAGGGTGCGCTCCGCGGCCAGTCCGATACTCCTATAGGTACTATCATGGAAACTAAGGTTGGTAGAAGTGACGAAAAAAAGCAGTCATAAAGTGATAAACAGTGCGTTTTTTGTAGTCGTATTTCATTAAAATCGAGGTTCGAACCGACAATCTTGAAATGACCGTTGTGACGAGTGTAATGCGTATTTGAATCCATAAAAGAGTGTTTTGTGGTTCCAGAGGCCTGACAATCAGTGGATACAACCGTGGAAAATAGCAAGTTATATACGAATTTATCGCCACATAAATATCCATTTCTCAACTACAAAAACAAATATCAACACTACAACAATTACAGTACAACAAGTCTACTTGTGTATACGTCATAACAGTAATAAAATATCGGACCCCAACGTATTTCTTATTCAGCAATCAATAAATTATCAATAATTATTGATGATTATCATCATCACTAATGAATCATTTAAACTACCAATACCATACCAAATAACACTTGAAATTCCAATCAGATTATAAGTCAGAACTTTCAAAATTAAAAGAAAAGGATTCTTGAAAGTATAAAACGAATTATCTTGACCGGTGAATAATATAGGTACATACGAATAACTTTCAATCAGTCGTTGAATAACGGGCCCCACATATTTCTTAATCCGCAATAAAATTAATGAACCATTTACAATACCATACCAAATAAGTAACACCTGTAATTCTATTCAGATTAACTCTCAACATTCAACTTAAACTTTTAAAATGTTTAAAAATAGAGGATTCTTAAAAGTATGAAACGAATTATTTGGACCAGTGAATTATTTTTGATCAGCAATTATTTTGATCACCAATCAAATTAATACACCATTTAAAATAACACATGAAATTCTATTCAGATTATAAGTCAGACTCTTACACTTAAAAAAAAAATAGATTCTTAAAGGTACAGAACGAGTAAATTTCAATTAGTCGTTGAGCTATTTATTTATAGCTAATTGATTATTTATTAGCTCTCGAATTGGTTATTCGAGGAAACTAGGCAACACCTCCCAATACCTCAGTAGATTTAAACACAAATACATAACGATCCGTGGACTAAAAGTAACGCAGTACATGCAGATATGTGGCCCCAATCGTGGTTTCAATAACAAGATTTGTTGGTGCAACGTGTGAATAATTCAATTATTGTGTGAATTAATCAACCGTTTATTCTGTTTTAATGTAGAATGTAAAGGAAAACGTTTTTGAGAATATTATATTAGTGTGGAATGGAAAGGTGTTGTTAGCCAAAATGCATTGGGTGTATTTTTATTGTTGTAAAGTAGATGGTCATGTTCTTAAATATACAAAAACATACATAAATACATACATACAAATATGATTTTTGGTGTCTTTTGAGAGTGAATTCAGGATGGTCAGTAACAGATTTTGGTATGAACATTTTTCGGAAATTCGATTTTTAAACCTTTTGGACCGAGAGCAATAGCTTTCTTCGTAAATTCGCTAGTATGCCGGGGGAAGTGAGGTTATTGATGTTGAGGACCACGTTTTGAGGATAAATAGTAGGAGAAAGACTACTTAAGGTTTGTCTTGTGTAATGTTTCTTGTTGATTAATGTTACGAAGTCAAATTGGTGCTTTCTCAGGATGCTTGTTCACTTTGGTGAAATACGCACCCCTTTAAAAAAAGTTTTAGACCAAAATTTTGTAGGATACATCAGTCTTGCTGCAATTATTATTTTCTGTAGAGATCCCCTTCTGTCTATATCACTTTTTCGTGTACAATAACCTTGTAGGTAAGTTCCATAACTATACGAAATAATGTGGTTAACGAGTTGTAACATTGTGCGTTCGTTCGAGAAGGTGACAAGACTGTCACCCCCGAAGCGCGTTTGTGGGAGAGACGCGGCTTATGCCCGACCAGGACTCAACCCACTTTATTACATTATCCCTCATTGATATTGATATCTGTGCCAATTATACTAATATTGTACAGATATTAGGTTGGTTCATTGTCAACGAAACGGGTGGTCGTAGAACGCTCCAGTTTCCTGAAAACTCTCCAAATCAAAGTCTATCCAAACTTCTACAAAGAAAAAACCATACCGCGTCATTCAAAATGTTTGAGATATGACGTTTTGAACATATCAAATGTTCTTATTTTGCACCCCTTCACATTGCCCCGGCAGGCATCCCGAATTGCAAATTTTTAGGTCAACGTTAAAGGTCGGACTTCTCATTTATTCATTTCTTTTTGGTTTATTATCTTCGATAATGAACCATTGGAATCGCCCAAAGAAAAAAATTTTTTAACCCCCCCTCAAAATTTGTTGGTTTACGTTTCAAGACACGTAGATTCAGAAAATCGAATAAAAAAAAATCCGTCCGTCCGCCGTACGCCGTACGCCGTCCCCCGTACGCCGTACGCCGTCCGCCGTCCACGCCGTTTTGCCCAGTTAGCGTTGAGCTAAAATTACGAAATTTGGTTTCTGGGTTTGGACCAGCCCCACAATGATCCTCGAAACTTTTCATAACCCTAGGTCAAGGGGAAGGGGTTCAAAACGAAATTTAAAATTTCGACAATGTCATATCTCCAAATATTTAACTGAACCGTGTAATGTTTAGTTCCCTTTTGAATGACCTGAAAAATTACGAATCTTTTAAGACCAATTGGATTTTTGTGCGACCAGCTGTTCGTTCACAGTGAGCGCGCAAAGGTTTAGGAAAAACACTAAACATTCGCGCCGAAAACGGCCGTTATGTGACCCAACCACCAGACGCCCAGAATAAAACTACCTTTTTTCGTCTTCCCGGTAAACTACAGTCTAGAAATTTTAACCGTGAGTCGGGGATAGACCACATTGCAATATTTACTCGGTTTCTCATCTGTAAAATTGTTTAAATAATACCTTTTTGTAATAATACAAATTAAATTTTGATGATGAGCTATTGACTTGAAATTTTAAAAATAGGTCAGAACTGGATCACAATGTAATATTCACTCGGTTTCTTGTCTGTAAAATTGTTTAAATAATACCTATTTGTTTAAACAAATTAAATGTTGATGATGAGCTAGATACTTGAAATTTTAAATATAGGTCTGAAATGGATGACATTTCGTTATTCACTCGGTTTGTATGACATGGTATGAGTATGGTATGGTATATTATTGTATGTATGATTTGGTATAATACAGTATGGTATGATAGGAAAGAAATTCGTATGGTATGGTATGAGTACGGTGAGAATATGGTATGGTGCCGATTTGCAATACAGTCTGGTATAGACAGAAGGGTGATCTGCACAAGGAAGATAATAAACCGTTGTGTCAAGAATTTGCAGAGTTTTTTGTCAATTCCAATGGCACGAATTCATTGCCAAAAGAGAACTCTTATTATTAAAAATTACCCATCAATTCCAAGAATGAAACACACCTCATCCTACAGGTTTTTTTTTTACGCTGAACACTATGGGGAAGTCAGAATTGCGATATCTTATTCCGTTCTCAATGTGGAGCACTTTGAAGATGAGGAAACGTGGTTGTTACTTGAGATGTTCTTCGCGGTTAATCTGCTCTAATCTAATGACGGAATGAGATATCGCAATTCTTACTTCACCATCGTGTTCAGCGTTGAGAAATCAATAAACTGAAGCGTGAATCTCAAAAAAGAGAGACAAAAGTAGTTATTTTTTGTTTTTCGTAAAACTAGACGAGGTGAGTAGGGATTTTACATAGAAAATACGCTCATTAATTCATGCTGCATGGCGGGACGTTTTTAAATCGCCCTTTGAAACTACACTGTTTTTGCTCACCCAATATCTCTTCTGGTAAAGGGGATGCAACTCACGAAGTGAATGTAGTTTGTAGTGGGTGCAGTATTCAAATGATCAATAAATGTATAATATAATATTACATAATATTAAGTAATATTACATATATTATATTTAATATGAATTTAAAGAGAATGAATATTAATAATTAACGTAGGTATTTCAAACCTTGAGCTTATACCTGGTTGGATTATAGGTTGAAGAATTGGATTTAATCGTTTTGGTTCGATTGCGAAATATAGTTGCTATGTGAGGGGGAGGTCCTTCAATTATCTATTACCGCTTGGAGAGACGAAACATGATCGAGCGAAGTGGCGATATATCGGATGTCGTTCGGTCTCGAGCCTGGTCAACCGAACGTGGCTCGCAAAGGGCTCAAGGCATTTCCAGGTCAACGTGAGACCATTAGGAAAGGATCTGGTTTTAACCCTTTGTCCTGTTAGGTGTGTTTGTTCGGGGGTTCAAACGCTTTGCAAATGAACTGGACTACCGTTTTGATTTACCTAATGGTGTCGGTATTGTATGATTATCGTACAAGGGCGTAGCGTAAGCCGATTCCTGCGCTTCCCCACGAGAAATGATTAATGTAGGTAGAAGTTGAATGGTTAAAAAATCTATTTAGAATAATAAAATAGTTGATCAACAGTAAAACATTGAATTGAAAATTGGGCGCTCACGTTGAATAATAGTTACTAAAGTCCAGGATTTCGATTGTTTTCCACTTCTTCGCTGTCAATTTCTTTAGGTCACTGATCTCACTCTATCATTATGGCTCGATTATAATATAATATTATTTGCGTCGCCCTGCAAATCTGTCCTCATCTATTAAATAGGGTATTCAGGAGTGCCAACCATTTGTCTCGTACGAGTAGGTGCATACCTCCCGCGCTGCATATCCAACCGCGCTTCCTGTTTGAATCAGTGTTTATAACTTAAGACCGGATTTCTATGCAATTGCTTATCCACTTCGCTTCATGTAAGTCGAGCGCAAATTCTTCCTTTATCCGAGTTGCCTTCTGTAGATGCTCTGGATTGAATTTTATTCTGCATATTTTTGCATATCGGACAGTTGCTGCATATTCTTGCATATTCGGGGGGAAAATCAGATTGCTGCATATTTTATAGATAATCATGACGTTTGACGATTTTTGGAGACGTGAAGAAAATAAAATGAAGTTCTTAAGTACCAAAATCAGACGGAGAGATTGATGTTGATCACAAAGTGTAAAAAAAGTCTTGGATTTGGTCGGAAATCCCCGCGTTTCTCACGTCTTAGCCTTCATCAAAGGCCACATGTCGTTCATATCATTGATACTAACTAGGTTAGTGGAATGTGGTGTTGAGTTGAGACAAAGTCTTGAATTGATTGAGGAATGCTCCGCAAAATGCAGGCAATTCCTGGTACAAATGGGACAAAATGACAAGAGAAGTCCACACTCTTGCAGAAAAATGATGGTCTAGAAACATTGAAGAGCGATTAAAGATTAAAATCTTAAACAAGATTTTAATGGCAGAGGATGTACCCAGTAAACGGAAGGAGCATTCTTACCCGGTTATTTTAATCAATTTCCGTCTACAAACACATTCTCTCGTACCGTCGTCACAACTTCATTCAAGACAAACTTGAAATTTGTATTTTTGTAAATATTAATTACGAAAAATTGTCAAATCTGTAAGAAGATGAAAAATATAGAAAATTATTTTAAAACTGTTGAGTTCCATTTGTAAGTTGTACTTTTAGTTCGATGCCACGAAAATAGAAGAATTTGAGCCAGGTAAGTTTGATTATAATTGAAAGAAGTAGGTGTTTAGAAAAGTTGAAAAAAAAACTAATTTTCAACTGTGGATATTCCCACTCGTGTTACTTCAAAGTGATAATAAGGTGAGAGTAACATGAGTAGTCATTGTCACCGATTGTGAGATTTGGTTTAGCGTGAACATTGCAAAACTTTGTAAATAGTAAAACAAATAATGTTGCTGTAAATTTTCATTCAGATCATTCCTTATTGAAACTTACTGATAAAGTGATTTTTTCCAAGTACTGAACTTAATTTCTCCAATTTTACAATGTTTTTTTAATGCATATTTGTCGCATATTTCATTAATTTTTACTGCATATTCTATGGCATATTCGGGGCATCTATGCTGCATAGAAATCCAGTCTTTAGTTATGACGTGTGGAAGGCTCTGGGGCGCCTACTAGAATGGCACTCAAGAGAGTTGAACCACTTGAGAAAATTTTACGTCTTATAAGTCAATCAAAACCTTCCACTGAAGCTCATCATAACGCTAACGAAGGTACCGTGTCTACACCACAAATATTTTATGGTTTAGTGGAAAATACCATTATCTGAATGGTAAAAGCCTGTCGTACTTATCATGATCCCATCGATGGTCGTCGAAAGCAGTGACTTGCTGTACTTACTGGTGACACGATGAAAGCAATTTCTAACGCACTTTCTCTTCTTCGGGGAAACAATATTTATTAATTAGTCTGATTGTACGTGGAGGTGAATGCCGTATAGAGAAATTCCGTCAAGAGATCATGCAGCACGACTAGTCTATTCCACCCAAGATTGTCTTTATTCCCTTCAAAGGACTGTTACTATTGTCATAATACGCATTAGTACATTAACTCTTGTAATTGAAGCAATGAGGTAAAATATCTTCTCTTGAAAAGACTCAGCTTTAAAGATTCAGTAAATTGCATTCGAATATTCGAATTTCCTGAGTTCTTCGATAATGAACCATTGGGATCGCCCAATGAGGGTTCAAAGTCGGAGCAGATTAAAATTCGTCCAAATGAGGGTGGATCGTCAGGCAGCCTGTCGGTTCAGTGTTCACACTGGCCTAACTGATTCAACCAGCACATGGTTTTCAGATACTTTGCAAGTTGATTAATAATAATTATTACCTAATCATTAGTATTAATACCTAACAATACTTATTACCTAATTATTAATAATAATTTATAATAATTTACAATACTTGATAGTAATTATTAATAATTCATGATAAATCATAATAATATTCAATCTATCATTAAATAGATCACTAAATTTTAGTGATCTAGACAGAATGGTGATCTGCACAAAGAAGATAATAAACCGTTATGTCAAGAAGTTGCAGAGTTTTTGTTAGTTTGATCCTACGAATAGATCATCAGGCTGATGAGGTTCTACTCGCAGAACCGTCAGAATTTCAGATAATAGTACTAATTTAAATGTTGGGTCCATTATTGTGCCGAACTGGCGCCAGTTCCGTTTGGGCTGTATCTTTGCTGAGCTGATTGGAAAACCTACTGATTGTAAAGTAAAGTAAGTAAAGTAAGCAACCATTTAAGGTTGAATTTCCGTCCGACTGCCGTTTTTAGGCGTCGCGGACGTCATCAGCTGTCCACCTAGGTTAAACCTACTGATTGTTTTGCGCAATAAAATGATAACATGCAGTTTTATAACCTTAAAAATAAAAAAACTAGAGGCAAGCAGAATGACAGAAATCTTGTTTACCTCAATTTTTCTTAACATAAAAAATTGTTTTTATATGTTTTCTGTGTCAAAGTTCCGCTTGTTATTATTGGTTTCGTTTTGCTGGATTCTTCGGCGGTTGACATTTCGGTTCGTTCGTTCAAAGACCTCTACGCAATGCGTTTACGAGAAAGTATCGTCCTTCACGGATGAACAACGGCCAGTAATAACGCCATGAATACTCACGGACCTCCCTTGCTATTGCCGTTGATCTTCATCGATAAGGACAATAACCATCTCAATCAATGCTCTCAATCAATAACAAAACACTATTCTTAGATCGACAGGCGTCGATCGATTGCGTGAGGTCATGAGTGGGAGTCGAAGGATTGTGATGCTCCTCGTCTTATCCGATGAGCTCCCGGTCATTCCTGACCTTCGCGACTGGCGTTTCTATCCCATAGAAAGGATTCTTTCGAAAAAAGTCTAAGCGCGATCCGACCCCCGTTAACATTTGTTTGCGAGTCACGATGTTGCATGGGCTCCGATTAAAAGATAGACGCCAGGAACTATACTAATTGAAGACCTCAGGGGGAAAAACGGGTAAGTAAATCACCATGGAAACGAGGTAAATGTTTCCCAAATCTTTCAACAATCTTTTTTCAACCCATGTAAAAAAAAATTGTTTAATTTTTTTTGTTTTTAATCCTCATTTTTGTGAGTAATGCAGAATGCGATGCATATTTCAAATTTGATAAAATAATGTGAAATACCTAAGGCTTAAATGGTGTTAAAGTTTCCAGTAGAATAGAATCAAGATATGTTGAAATCAAATACGATTTACTACTTCAAGCGACAATAGTAAGGGCAAAAGGGGGTATCTGATCTGGCACAGCCATTGGGATAACCAAAAGGAGACGTATAGGAGGGCGCTTGAGAGCTCAGCCACGGGAGCGCTGGATTTTGGAACGTGTGTGGAGGACGCCGTTTCCGAGCTTGCCAGGCGGGTGACTGGTGCAGCAAGGATGTCATCTATGGGCGGTTCTGACTCCCCAAAGGGGAGGCACCCCTGGTGGGATTGGGAATGTGCCAGAGCCCGAAAGGAAGTGTTTGCACTGTTGGGTCTCTTCAGGGTTTCAAGTGCGGAGATGGCGAGGACTGCTTATGTCCAGGCTAATTCAAGGTATATGCAGCACTAAGAAGAAGGACTACTACCATGGGCTTGTGGCAAAGTTCTCCCAGGTGAGAGATGCTGCAGAGTTTTGGGGATTGGTTCGCTCACTCAGGCCACTGAGACAGCGCAGGATTGGAGACGTTTCAATGGGAGACTGGACTAGACATTTTCGATTGCAGTGGAGCCTTGGTGGAAGGGCTTCTTTGATTGGCGACATGAGAGTGGCGCGATGCCCAGATGAAGAGATGGATCGGCGTTTCACCATGGGTGAGCTGAAAGCAGTACTGGCTAAATCTAAGGACAAAAAGGCACCTGGTTTTGACAGAATACCTTTTGAATTTTATAAATACGCCCCAGATTCATTTCTGACTGTCGTGCTGAGTCTTTTTAATGCAGTTTATGAGCTGGGAACTGTGCCTAAAAGCTTCTCTGAGTCAATCATATATCCTCTGTTTAAGAAGGGGGACATAAATTCGGCTTGCAACTACCGTGGTCTTTCCTTCATAGATTGTATTTCCAAACTATTCAGCGCACTGCTCGTGGACAGACTGGAGGAGTTCATCAACGCAAGAGGATTGATCAGGGAAAGTCAATGCGGATTTCGAAAAGGGTACAGCACGGTGGATGCGGTTTTCGCCCTGACCGGTTTGGTTCAGCTCACACTTGCGGCGGGGCCCCGACGAAAGGTCTACGCCTTTTTTGTCGACTTCAGGGGTGCCTTCGACTCAGTACCACACCACCTCCTTTTCCAGAAGTTGAGAGCTGTGGGAGTTGGTGCACGTTTCATGTCTGCATTGAGTGCCATCTATGAGAACGGAACTGGAGCTGTCTGGGGCAGGGATGGTGTATCGCGGCCGTTTCCAGTGGAATGTGGAGTGAAACAGGGTGACAAAGCCAGCCCAACGTTGTTCTCCCTATATATTGACGAGTTGGATGACGAGATACCTTGTGGAGTTGCAGTGGGCGGCACTTCTGTGAAGGTTCTGAAGTATGCTGATGATATTGTGGTCCTTGCTGAGACGTCTGGGGATTTGCAGCGAAACATTGTTGGGCTTCAGGTATTCTGTGAGAAGTGGGGACTGACGGTGAATTTAGGCAAGTCCAAAATTATGGTCTTTCGTCGTGGAGGTGGTCTGGCAGGCGGGGACACGTTCACCTATGATGGGAGTGAAGTTGAGATTGTGTCTTCCTACAGGTATTTGGGAGTTACTCTGACCCCCAGGCTTTCCTTTGGGCAACACTTCGTGGAGAGAGCTTCAGCTGCAAAGCTTGGGATGAGCTGCACTTACGGGACAATATTTTGCCGGTCAACCCTTCCGGTGGCATCGCGGTTCAAGGTTTTTAGGGCTGTTTCTGAAGCCATATTATGCTACGGTGGACAGGTTTGGGGATTCACTCGGTCAAATACGCTTGAGCAAGTTCAGCGGTTCTTTATAAAGGTGGCGTTTGGCCTTCCCCGTAACACTCCTAACTACTTTGTCTACTTGGAGTCGGGTGCGGACCCCACCTTTGTCCATACTCTCTCTTTGGCGGGCAAGTATCTGATTAAGGCACTGGGCATGCAGGAGAACCGCTATCCCAATTTGGTTGCTCGCGAATTGGTCCGAAGAAGAGTGGGATGGTTTGCCTCTCTGTTGGATGTGGCGCAAGCAAATGGGTGCAGCTTAAGCTGGGACTTGGGAAACCTTGGAGGGTGGAGCCAACAACTGGGGACTCTCGTGGAGGCGGTCCGACGAAACTGGAGGGAGGATATGATCGCCAGCGCAGCACAATCCCGAAACCCACTATACTCAGCACTGGACAGCAGCGTGAGGCCAGCGGATCTTCGAGGTGAGTCCTCGCGTCACCCTGTGTGGGTGCTACGGTGGGTCCTTCAAATCAGAGGAGCGTTGCTGGCTCTTAACGAGGGGACCTATAGACGATCTGATAGTCCACGCCGTGTCTGCTCCCTCTGCAATCTGGGTGAGGATGAGGACATTCGGCATTTCTTCGGAGTTTGCCCAGCGCTCGCTGAATTTCGGATTCGCTACTTGGGTGAACGGACCTTGGCGCTGGGACGAATGGTTTGCCTGTTGGATGCCAGGGACAGTTGGCTGGACATAGCTAAGTTCGCGCAGCAATCTTGGAGGTATCGGGCGATGCTTGTGGCTGAGTTTAATTGGTGATAAGGCTCCCCCAGGTTTAGCAGAAAAATAAACAATGTACCTATAATATAAAGGTGAATAAAGATACAAATAAATAAATAATATATGCAATGTTTAATATAAGTAGTAACAACAATTTCAGGGACAAATCGGCGACTTCAGGCAACCCGGCAGACGGGTTTCACACCCATTGCCAATCATGTTATGTTATCAAATAAAAATTAGCTTTGTAACAATTTAATTGTAAAATTTTGTAAAAATAAACATGTTTTTTCTTCTTCTTCTTCTTCTTCATTGGGATAACCAATTATCTCGGGATCTATTGCTACAGAGCTGGAGTTGGGCTTAAATAGTGTCTTATGCTATTTACTATAAGGTGAAGGTAAGGAGGACTTTTCGTAGAAAACCAACCTTTTACAAGTTGAAAACTGAAACAAGTCCCAAATTTTCGAGGTTTTTGGCTCCCAAAATGGTTTTCTAGGGATTTTAAAGATACAAACTTGGTGCACATGTCCTAACATGATACCAAAACAGCGTCCTGCAGTTTTTGGTTTATTATCTTCGATAATGAACCATTGGAATCGCCCAAAGATAAATATTTTTTAACCCCCCCTCAAAATTTGTTAGTTTACGTTTCAAGATACGTAGATTCAGAAAATCGAATAAAAAAGAATCCGTCCGTCCGCCGTATGCAGTCCGCCGTACGCCGTCCGCGGCACTTTGCCCAGTTAGCGTTGAGTTAAAATTATGAAATTTTTTTTATGGGTTCCGGCCAACCCCACAATGGTCCTCGAAACTTTTCATAACCCTAGGTCAAGGGGAAGGGGTTCAAAACGAATTTTGAAATTTTGAAAATTCCAAAACTCGAAAAATTCATATAGTACGGTATGTTTTTTATTTCATATTTAGATAGAGTTGAAACGGTTGAAATACAGGTCAATTTTCATACTAACGAGCTGTTTGGAACATCATATGGTTTTAGTGAGGTCGAGTTTTTGTTCTGAGGTACGTTTCGTGCTACGGAAATGAAGGTAATTTCGAATGTTTATTGGTAGGTACTTCTTTCATAGAAAAATGATTACCGACGTAGTATTAAAAACCCCAGAATTATATCGCATTAATTAATCATAATTAATAATAATTATTATTAATAATAAATACAAATTATTAATACCTAACAATAAATTATTATAATTTTCACTAGGTAGGTACTTGATAAAATTATTAATAATTAGTGATAATTCATGATAATAATTAATCTAACATAATATGATCCTATATTATAGGATCTAGACATTTAGATCTAGTGATCTAGACAGAAGGGTAATCTGTACAAAGAAGATAATGAACCGTTGTGTCAAGAATTTGCAGAGTTTTTGGACCTAAGGGCATTTTTTTTTGTCTGTGGTGACTGGCCTACTTTTCCCCCTACTGACCATTTATTCAAAATCATATGTGTATATACTGATAGAATTGAGATAAAATGTTCAAATTTTTTTTTTTTTTTTTTTTTTTTTCTAATATATATTTTATTATTGCTCCAAGATATAGATCTCATTAACAATATTCGTCTGACCTAATTATATTACAATACTTGGCATTTAGGGCTAACGATACATAACTTAGTCCTTTGTCTTTATGATTTATTGCACACACTCACTCCCTACACAAGCTCATGTGGTTTAGTGCGCTTGAGGCGCCGCGTCAACTCATGTACTTCGAGAAGCTGGACAACTTCTTCATTGACATGGTTTTTAAGTCTCTCAAGATGAGCGTTAGCGCGCTGCTTTATCACTTGGTCAATGCTTTCCATCTCAAGGTCGCGATGTAGAGCGTCGTTGCGGATATACCACGGCGCATTGGTTATGCATCGTAGTACGGTATTCTGAAAGCGTTGTATCATCTGCCTGTTTGATAGAGCCGTACAGCCCCACAGTTGTGCTCCGTAGACCCACGAAGGCCTAAGTACTTGAGTGTACAGAAGCAGTTTATTTTGAAGTGACATTTTTGATCGCCGGCCGATGAGCCAGTACATTTTCCTGAATTTTAAGACAAGTTCTGTCTTTTTCTTTTTGACGTGTTCTTTCCACCGGAGCTTGGCGTCTAGCGTCATGCCCAGGTATTTGGCGTGATTCGAGTTCAAATTTGCACCAATTCTTGGCAATCGAAAGGCTAAGTTCGTAGATGGGCAGAATCGGGCCACTCAAAGCAGGGTTTCGGGGAGTTTCAGGGGGAAAATTACCCGTAAATTCCTAAAAATTTAACAGTCGGGCAAGTGACACTTCATTTTAATATTTAAAACATAAAACATTTAATGTTTTTTCAACGCTGATCACGATGGTATAGTCAGAATTGCGACATAATATTTCGTTCTCAAACTGAAGCACTTGTTTGCTAGGGACTTGAGATATTCTTCAAGGTTCATCTGCTCTAATCTGCAAAATTTGTATTAAAACCAGTAAAATGGAGACATTTTACATAAAACCAGTTATTTCTTCGAAAATTTGCTCTTATAGCCATGCTGCATGACTGTGGATTTTTTTATTTTTTTTATTTTTATTATGGTATTTTATTTTTCCGTTTTCGAATTGAGTGAAATAAAACTACATTAAAGGTAACTAATTTGATGGAAATGTTAGTGATATTCGAGACACAGTTATTAACAATTTTTGTAGAGTGGTTAGCAACACGAATAACGAACGTGAATCATCGCTTCAGTCCCTTCCAATCCATCAGTTAAGTACGCGTGGCTCGTACAGCCGTCAACTTCTGACAGTCTCATACCACGAGTTATCAAGACGAAGAAAGGGAGTAAATGGCAGGTAGGAAATCAATGGTCATTACCTCTGTGGCTTCCTCGAACGTGCCACTCCCATTTCCACCGATACCTGGTCCCCTTACTTTCTCATTATCCTTCTGAGGAGGAAAAAAACGGTTATTCGAAGATTATTCAATAATTTCGAACCTTTCGACCACCTCGAAATACGATCACGCTCTTAGCTGTAAGGTCATTCATTCACTTTTGAGGTATCCGACGATCATAGGGTGGAAAAGGATGTTCATCTAGGGCAGCATTTCCGTTGTACGAGGATATTGGTAATTATTACAATAAAAAATTCACTCCTGCCGTTTACTGGACGTTACACAATATATTTTGCATCGCGATCTCCCAGCAACACATGTAAAAGTTTAGTAAAAGTTTTACAACTGTTTAACAATTACCTACTGCCTATTTAACTTTCCGTTTAGGTAAATACTCTACCAAAACTCCCACAGTAACAATTGGTCAGACATTGTTACAGCATGAAATATAACGGGGACTACAGTTCCTTCCGATGCTTATACAGGTTCATTGGACGTGTAATTAAGCGGAAATCAGCTGCATAATCACATAATGGAATGCATTCAATGCATCACATTGGAGACATGTGTACCTACAAATTGGTCTACAATCACTGCTAGCTCTTAAATGAGCATGCAAATAAATCAAGGTCGTTTATTGACATTCACCTCATCCTCGATTTCATCACCTTCTCACCAGTTGTACCGGTTGGATAGGTGCACCGTGCAGTGGGGCATGCCAAGGACCTTAGGGGCATAGAAACTAGATCTCGGCTGATGTATTCCACTTCATGATACGAAAACCGAGTCGTAACTTCGATTACCTGTTACCTGAGAGCATAATCGAACTTGCGAATATAAATCGTACTTGATCAACAAGAACCGCTCCGTTTCAACTACGATGAGGGGGTCCAGTGTATTGGAAGATCTAGAACTTGGTTTGTTCACTTAAAATGGTTAGACGTCCTGGGATCTTTGAGTCATTTACTGAGGCAGTATTATGAAGAAAATGGAATAGTTGTCCCAGGTCCGGATTTAAAAAATACATGCCCGAAGGCTCCACCTGTGGTGCGGGCCCTGGGCTCGCGAAGAAATTTGAAAAATTAGGTACAATATGGTGATTTTTAAGGATAGGATTCGCGCGAAATATTCTGTATTGTCTGGCCTGAAAATATTAATGCTTCGTCAGTTATAGAGCATCATTAGAGAGCATGTCCAATTCGTTAAGGAACCCAAACCTCGTATCGATAAGTTCGTATGCTTGAAGCCTCTTTGTCAATGAACCTTCAAATGAATCTATGACTGTAATGAAGCTTTGGGTTCGAAATGCATCAGATGGCGTTAGGCACTTCCGGAGCTTGAACACAGGCAAGAGGAGCTAAACGTCCATTTGTTTTCTATTTACTTTTTTATTCAAATTCATATTCTAGACAGCCAATTAATTTGATACCATGTTTAGTTTCTCAAAGATTTCAACAATGTTGCTACTGTGCTCACTTCGATTCTAGAGTTTTGTAAAGACTCACTAGTTTACTTGGCCCAAAGTATCGTTATTTTGCCATTTTTATTGTGCGGCCCCCTAGGCGACCACCCTGACTTGTCCCCATACAACAGGATTCCACCTGCATAACACTTTATCTGCCCTCATTCTTGGTTTCAGATTAGCTTGCTGGTCTTGTTTCTGAGCGTCGCATCCGCTGGTTTGTACGACGGGTTATACCAGGGTTACGCGACCCAGGCAGCTCTATTAGGGAATCAACAAATTCAACAACATGTAAACCAGAACGCTAGATTTTTCGGCTTGAGATTCGTGGCGGCCAATCAAAACAATCAGCAAGATCAGAACGGTCCGCAGCCTTTCCCACCATTGGATATCCCTACGAATCCGTTTCCTCAAACGCACTTCCTACCGGCGCTGCCTTCGTCGATCCCATCACAGCCTGAAGTTAACCCACCGACTGGGCCGTATAATGATGCTCCGTTGCAGTTCCAAGTGGCAAGATTGGGGGCAGCCATGCCGATTCTACAGCCAGCTTTGACGAGGTTGGCGTACAATCCGAATGCGGCCGGAGTTGCTGGGACTTCAACTCTGGTTCAACCGGCTGTACCCACCAGGGTCGTGTATCTTCCGGATATCAGAGCGATCTCTCAGCCTCCACCAATGCTGCCGCCGATCTTCCAACATCCTCTGATTCAGATTCCCGAGTGGGTTCCTCGAGTCCCAACAGCTATACCGGCCAGGCCAAGATATCCGTTCACTCCTCTAGAGAGACCGCGAACTCGCCAGCAGAACTCCTATCGTCGACCTCACACTATCTACGCCCTGGTGCCACAATCACCGCCTCCAGCCCCTGTCGCTCGACCAGTCGAGGCTCATCTCTACAGGTTCGCGTATGGCGTTTCTGATAGCGGTACCGGAGATGTCAAAAGCCAGTCCGAATACAGAAACGGCAACGTCGTCCAGGGTGTTTACTCTCTCCTTGAAGCGGATGGAACCAAGAGAACTGTGCAGTACACTGCAGACCCGCATAGTGGCTTCAACGCCGTAGTTCATAAAGCAAGGTGAAATTACAGGTAATTCGTTTCCCCGGAGGAAGATTTTGACTATCCACTACCAACATTCTTTTAGCGATTTTTCGAAGAAAAGCCGTCCAAGGTTCGCCGTCCAAAATTTTTCAAATTTTCCACTCCCAAAAGACACAAAAAATTATACAGGGTGTCCCACGAGACGATCCTTCACTCGATTAGTTTGACCGCAAACAACCCGTTCAAAGTCGCCTAACTACCAAAATTGCGCAAAACATGGATTCTGGTAAACCTCAAGTGTGGTAGGTAGGTACATGAATTTACATTGTTTTTCAACGATGATTCACATGTTGCTATCCGTTTCTTGATTTGATCCGATTTTATCGAAATAATGGCCAGGTTATTTTAATCGAAAAAATCGTCTTTTCAGGCGTGTTTGCGCATGAAATTTCGTAATTTTCCATTCCCTTTCCCTCCTTCTTTCTCAACCGGGCTGGGGACCGGCTATGGCGAAGTTAAAAGAAAATAAATACGAACACTTCCTTTTAAAGAAATAAAAATACCAAAAACTTGAAAAAAAAAAATACTTCAAAGCAGTTGCACAAAAATGCACTTGCCGCAAGTATAGTTGGGGGCGCTGCATCCTATGCTCGTTGAGTGCACTTGCAATGGAACAGCCTTCAAGCGATCGAGCTGCTGCGAGGATTTTTCCTTTCAGTTCCTCCACAGTACGGATGGGCGTATGATCTGCGTAGACCTTGTCTTTGAGATAACCCGAAATAAGGACCTTGTATTTTAATGAGATGTTCTAAACATCACATTTTGAATAAAACCAGTTATTTCTTCGAAAATTTGCTCTTTGTACAGCCATGCTGCACGACTAGAACTTTTTTATCTATGCCTCACCAAAGATGTGAATTTACCATTTCCGTTCCAGGTACCTACTAATTCCTTGCTTGTCAACAACCATACAGTTGAACGCCTTTGACCTCCTGAACTCACGCCAGCCTTGACCATCGAATTAACTGAGAAGAATAGTGTGAGTTATCCCTAACACAAGTTACCAAGAACGTTTTGAACCTTCATGTATTGAAAATAGAGGTTTCAATATACCTCAAAGATTTTTCATATTATACCTACTATTGTAATATTTGCAGCCAACTATCATAGGTGCCAAATATATAATACCTGTACATAGATTGATTAAAACCCGGGCCTCAATTATTGTTTGATTGGAAAATGAATTTTACTGTATAAAAAGTTAAGTTACCTACCATTAAGTTACCTGTAAAAACATTCGACTAAGCGTATACTTGTGTCATGTTGATATTCTCAAACATTTATTTGCATGTACATAGTATACCATATTAATTTTAAAGTGCTCAATTTGTGCAATCAACCATTAGTAGTAATCTAATTGCTTATGTCTTTTTCCAATTAGTTCGAACTTGTACATTCGATTGTTGACTAATGAGATAAGCATATATGTACCTACTGCTGTTAAATTAATTTTAATTTATTGTACTTGTACTTCCATCATGATCTTTAAAATTAATTGATAGGTACGTACTTTTACTCATTGTAATATGATGTCGTCTATTTTGTGTCCATATTTTCTATAAGATAATAAACTATCGTATTTTTATTTTAACTGTGTATTTGTATATGAGAGGACCTATCATAGAGATAAAATTATTTTGGTTCAAAATGTGGTTCTGGTGATGAGTCCTAATGATCTTCTAAACTGCCTTCTGGCATGGGGTTGAAAGTACGGGTTAGTGTGCCTAATAGGGTATTCACCTATGTTCAAATCGCTATTGCATTTCCTGAAAGAATGTTCTGCTCCGAAACCATCCATCCTCTTGCAGAGTTATGGTTGAAAGCCTGATTCAGAAACCGGTTTTCAATTCGGGAAAGTGGGTTGAAACGTAAGTTGAGTTTCTGTAGGTACCTAATAGACGAAATTATCTAACTTGGTGCATACAACGATTTTTATACCAGCAAGCGCCGTTAATAGCGCCGTAGGAAACTATAAATCTTACAGGTTGTGTTACTCTCACATGGAATCTTGGAGTCGTTACGCGGATTCCAGTTTCATCGTCTTTGTGTCATTTCAACACCTTCCTTTGGTCGTTAGAGTCCCTTTACCTCTTCAAGCTGCTACTCTACTACCATAAACTTCCTCCCTAGACAAGCTGAGTAGTACCAATCATGGAACATGTGAAACACAATGCAACTTAAAATCCTTTATAAGTGTAACTTACCGTAAAGAATAAGGCTCTGTTCCATATACAGGTCAAATCCATATACAGGTCATGAAGACCCTCGAAGATAAATACGATTCGAAAAGGCCATATCCTCCTTTCACGTTTGATGCCACGAAATGTAATGGGACCACCTTCCTGCATGAAAAAAACATGAGCGGAATGAACGATTCTTTTTTTTCCCTCCGTCACTCATATAGAGTCGATCAAACCACGAAAAGTATCTGGTTCCCTTCCAGACCAGATAATGGTAGTTCAGTCTTTCGGTATGGGGTTTTACTTGTTGTAATATTGGTTGGATGTTTATTGAATTTGTATTTTTGAATTTTGAAATGCTTTTGTAAATAATCAATATACACCACATCCTTAAATGAACAAAAAACATAATATGTACCTAATAATAATAATAATATTGATAATAGAACAATGTAATTGGGTTTGTTAATGTTGAAAATTACAATGTGGAAAATTATATATGTTATATCGTATATTATAGACCAGTGGTCGCCAAACTTTTGAGCCAGTGATCTATCCTAACATTTATAAACCTGTTAGTGAGCTACCAAGGAATATAGGACCAAAAAAAGGACTTAAAATGGAATTAAAACCCGTTTATTATTATAATAGGAAGTAGTATACTACTTTGTACATATATGTACAAAAATTTTAAATGTTAATTTCTGATGAGAAGGGTGGAACTCTTTCTGGTCATCAAGTATTTTCCTGAAGTTTGGAGAGTATGTTGTAGCCGCCATTCTGATACAGTTGTCCAAATGTTCGTCGGTCAGTCTGTTCCTATATTTGTTTTTTATGAATTTCATGCTTGATAATGATGTTTCACACAAGTATGTACCTAGAGCTGAACATTGCTTTCAATCTCAATGCAACTTGAACCACAATCGGATACTTTTATTTGGGGACTAGTGGCCAGATATTTCCTGTGGCTACACCCCTGATAACAGCTGTTTCTAATTGGCTGCAGCGCTAGTGCTGCCTCAGTGTTGCCACCCCGAGCGTGGCCGCGAGCTACTCAAAATTACCCCGCGAGCTACCGGTGGCTCGCGATCTACTGTTTGGCGACCATTGCCTCATAGCCTTGGGCTACAGTCTATATAGACTGTAGCCCAAGGCTATGAGCCGGAGTTCAATCTTTAATTGTTAAATCAAATTACAGATATTCAATTACTATTCTACACGCGATATAAGATATAATTTTCAATATTAAAAAACCCATTTACATATTTCTATTACAAATATTTTTTTTTCTTCAAACTAATAATAATTTGGAAGTCCCGATCCTCCACTGGACGCTTCCTATAGGTATTACTGGCCTCACAATGTACTTGCCAATAACCAACCTGTTTCTTCCGTTTCCTCATCTGGCAAGTAATGCGAGTCGAGCAGACCTTACGAATTCCCTTCAAAATGTGGCAATGAGCTAGAAAATGAAAAACAGTCTCATCTTCTCGTGAATTACAGAGAGAACATGTAAATACACGATCTGTTACCCACTGTTTAAACAATTTAAATCCATCACATTGGGCTCTACAAATAGTTCTTATAGTAAAATGTCTAAGATGCCTGCCTTTACGTCATGTGGCCCCCAACTGCTTACAAATTTTCAACAAATTAATTTTTTTCCAAACACCATCTATTATCTACTTGTTGGGATATAGTTTTAGGGTCATCAGGATGAATATCCAGCACAACTCACTCCATTCTTACCAGCTAGCTCATTCCAAGCTGCCGCCCATGAAATGTTTTGGTTGGGTGAATTTGTTTTCATCTAATAACAAAATTTATTCGCATGAAAGTTTCCAACGAACCAATACAACGTATTGTATAGTAAGTACGTATATTTACCTACTCAAACTCATGAATACAAATTCAGAGGATACAAAGGAAAACACTATAATATTATTATCTTTTTAGTGAAGTTTCGAAGAAAATGTAGCTATTGTTTGAGGATATTTTATATATCTTTTTGGTTTATTATCTTCGATAATGAACCATTGGAATCGCCCAAAGAAAAAAAAATTTTAACCCCCCCTCAAAATTTGTTGGTTTACGTTTCAAGACACGTAGATTCAGAAAATCGAATAAAAAAAAATCCGTCCGTCCGCCGTACGCCGTCCGCGCCACTTTGCCCAGTTAGCGTTGAGTTAAAATTACGAAATTCGGTTTCTGGGTTCGGACCAGCCCCACAATGGTCCTCGAAACTTTTCATAACCCTAGGTCAAGGGGAAGGGGTTCAAAACGAAATTTAAAATTTCGACAATGTCATTTCTCAAAATATTTAACTGAGACGTGTAATTTTCAGTTCACTTTTGAATGACCTGAAAAATTACGAATCTTTTAAGACCAATTGGATTTTTGTGCGACCAGCCGTTCGTTCACAGTGAGCGCGCAAAGGTTTAGGAAAAACACTAATCTTTCGCGTCGAAAACGGCCGTTATGTGACCCAACCCTCAGACGCCCAGAATAAAACTACCTTTTGTCATCTTCCCGGTAAACTACAGTCTAGAAATTTTAACCGTGAGTCGGGGATAGACCACATTGCAATATTTACTTGGTTTCTCATCTGTAAAATTGTTTAAATAATACCTTTTTGTAATAATACAAATTAAATTTTGATGATGAGCTATTGACTTGAAATTTTAAAAATAGTTCAGAACTGGATCACAATGCAATATTCACTCGTTTTCTTGTCTGTAGAATTGTTTAAATAATACCTATTTGTTTAAACAAATTAAATTTTGATGATGAGCTAGATACTTGAAATTTTAAATATAGGTCAGAAATGGATGACATTTCAATATTCACTCGGTTTGTATGACATGGTATGAGTATGGTATGGTATATTATTGTATGTATGATTTGGTATAGTACAGTATGGTATGATAGGAAAGAAATTCGTATGGTATGGTATGAGTACGGTGAGAATATGGTATGGTGCCGATTTGCAACACAGTCTGGTATCTATACCAACACAGTCTGGTGTCTATAGACAGCAACTGCAACATCTATAGACAGCAACTGCAACACAGTCTGGTGTCTATAGACAGAAGGGTGATCTGCACAAGGAAGATAATAAACCGTTGTGTCAAGAATTTGCAGAGTTTCTTAGATAATAAACCTTCGGAATCGACCAAGAAAAAAAATTACTTACTGTTGTTACTGAATTTATGTATCTGAACATCGTGTTGTCGAAAGAACTAAGGACTACTTCTGACCCTCATCAACGAGAAATATTACGATTTTCGGTCGTGCGTACTGTCTATTTCGTTTGGACACAACCTGGTGCTAAGCTGCGATTCATTCATTTATAACGCATCATTTGTGTTCCGAAACATACCCCGTTTGCGTGAAACCGGTAATAACATCACCTACGCACAATGCGTAAAAAAAATAGTTACCACACCTACAGTAGCTAAACAGCCAATTTCAGCCCGCACGTAGGTAATTGAACGACAACTTGTTGAACAAACTTTTTTCTTCCAACTCACCATCGAAATTGCCCGAGATGCTCGTAACGCTTTACTTTTCAGCCTTATAACCCCAGCGAGCATTCTACCAAACGCCTGTCTACACGCTGAGTTTACCATTTAGATCCGCGATTTGTCTTGAACTAGAGTTTTCAGACGCAGGAACAACCGACAATTCTTTTGTCCGAACTAGGTAACTACGGTTCAGTGGACCTGTTTTTTTTTTTTTTTTTTTTTTTTCTTTGATTTTCTGTAACATTGTGATATTTATTGAAGACGTAACGACTGTGTAACAGTATTCGGGAGGACAAAAAACGTAACGGGTAGGAAATGAATTTAGATGTTTGTATCACAATCACTTCTGGAGCATCACATCAAACCCCACTAAAGCACTTTTTTTTCAAAACTGAGTTTGATTCGGATTATTGTTCTCTGGGGCGAGCTCTATCGATTGGTCATCTCAGATTGTGTCGAAACGCATTATTTCGTGGATAAAATAGGACCTGAAGTTTATCGTTCTCATCAAAACGCAATATTTCACTCAGTTGGCAGCGAATCGCACAATTACTCCGCTGTACTTTTTAGTGCGCTTTGATGCGTGAGGCCAACTAGGTAGTAGGTTTTTCATTTCCTTCAAAGTAGTGCGGTTTCCATGTTGAAATTTCATTTGTTAGTAAGGACTTGACGGTAACAGTTTTTTTGGATCTCCCGAAAAAATATTTCTCATTGTGGATAGTTCGGTTTGATGTGATGCTCCAGATTTCTTATTAATTCAACCACCGAACGTAGAAATTTTTAATATTGAAAAGTAGTTTGAATGAACTTAGATGCCATCAGTTGCACAATTTCTCCTTAATTTCTCCCAGATTTCATGTCAGGAATCTTACTATTTGCTAACATTACTACAGTAGGGCGTCAATAATCCGGATTAATTGGGACAAAACCTCTTCCGGATTATTAAAAAATCCGAATTTTGGAAAGTAGGCTGTTGAAACTTAACTGAAACCTTGAGAATTCACTTAACTATGAATGTAAATAAGTACAGTAGGTAAATTCAGCTGTTGTGTATTTCTTAGTACTGCACTTTAATGAAACTGAACCAATACAGAATACAATACAGTAAGTACAGAATTTTTTTTAGAGCCCTGACAATGCAGTTGTCCCTCTTTTGCAGCCAAGTAAGTTCAAACCGATTGAGCTGAGAAGATGTACTCTCCTTCTGTTTCTCGAGCTCTGTTTCTGACATCAGAGTTTCTGCAGCCGTAAATGCCTCCGAATGTGTCAGCCCTGCCTCTTCAATTTCGTCTTCAACTTTCCAGCCGACTTCAACTTTTAAGCCAACATTCCTTAGTAGAGCTACGATAACCAGCATCATTGAATTTGGCATTTTAATTTTTGTCCGGACGTGAATCCGGATTATCGCCGTTCCGGATTTCGGACCACCGGATTATTAACGGTCCGCATTATCGACGGTCCTGTAATTCACTTTATATCAAGTAAACAAAGCTCTAAACATGACATTTTCACGGCACAGGAGCTCGTCCAAAACTACTCCGATTCCTTTTCATCCGCCGGGTTAAGTACAACCTGATTGAAAATACTATACATTGGTGACATCGATTTGCCCAATCCGGCTCAGATTTTGGCAGTTCTTTCGGAGTATGATGTTGATATTGTCGTTGTAACTATATCTCTACGACTCAGGTACAATTATTAAGATTAGTGTGCAAGGCTTAGCAGAATAGTATGAGCTTGTAGGTGATGTTTGTTAGAGTATACACTCTTATAATATCCATAGAGACATAAACTATGATCCACCTACGATAACCAGAAAAAGGAGAAGATAGAAAGTTCCCATGTGCTCTCGTCCGACTAAATAAAGTGAATAATATTAAAATCTTTTATTTGTATTGGAGTCAGATATAGCAGAATAAAACCCCCATAAAGTGGTGACGGCCGACGTGATTGTGAGTTTTTGTTTAACGTATAATCGGACCGATTCGGACGAGGACCGCGAATTTCAGTGACTTGTCAAACCCTAACCTCAGTTCGTGCGTTGTTTCCGAAAAACGAAGGTTGCGGGAACAATAATAAGTTGCAGGATAAGTTGCAGTATGGATGTCCAGGACGACAAAACGTACAAAGAAAATCCAACCCGTACCCAAGATATGGATTCGACCGAATTGGTAGCAGATACTTGTAAGGTGAGTGTGAAACTTCCACCGTTCTGGCAGGAAAGACCAGACGTTTGGTTTCGCAGAGTAGAAGCACAGTTTAAACTAGGCGGAATCACGACAGAATCGACCAAATTTGATTACCTCGTGTCACAAATTGAATGCAAATATGTCTCCGACATTATGGACATACTCGATTCAGAAGAAAAAAATAAGTATACGTCTGCTAAGAATAGACTACTCAGCATTTACCAGGAAAGTTCTGACAAACAGATCAAACGCCTCTTGGCGGGTTTAGAACTAGGTGATATGCGACCTAGTCAATTGCTACGGAAAATGCAAACACTTGCTGGAACTGAAATTTCTCAAAAAGTTCTACGTACGCTATGGCTAGAAAAACTACCGGAAAATGTTAAGAGTATTTTGATAGTCTCAGATGAAAACATGGATAAACTTTCAATCATGGCTGATAAAATCACTGAAATGTCTAATCCCCGAGACGTCTTTACTGCTAGTAAAACTACACCCAACAACCCAACAACTAGTGACAGTAGCTTGGAAACTCTCATTAAACAACTAACCTCCCAATTGCAATCATTGGAAACACGAGTAACTGCACTAAGTAGGGAACCTCGCAGTACTGAACGGAATCCAAATCAACATCGGAATTCTAGTCGCAATAGAAGCAGAAGTAAAAACAGAAAACGCCGTTTTGACCCCAAAGGGAAATATTGCTATTTTCATTTCCTTGTTGGCGAGCGTTGCAGACCAGAAAAATGCATTGAACCATGTTCCTGGAAGAACCAGGGAAACTTGAAGCAGCAGTAGATGCTGCGACTCAATCTACTGCCGAATTTCCAAATAAATGTCGCAAATTCCGCTTATTCTTAACCGATAGAAAAACCGGATTGCGTTTTCTCGTAGACAGTGGTGCCGAAGTGTCTATAATTCCTGCTAACAACAATTCAACTAAAGTTATTACTGACTTTAAACTGTACGCAGCAAACGGCACAGAAATACCTACCTATGGCATAAAAATGCTGAATATTGACCTAGGACTTCGCCGAGATCTACGATGGCCATTTGTTGTTGCCAAAGTTACCAAAGGCATAATTGGTGCCGACTTTTTGCACAATTTCAACCTTCTCATTGATTTGAAGCATAAACGACTGGTTGATGGTCTTACCAAACTCAGTACTTTTGGGAATATCTCTGAAATTTCCGAGGTTGACATGGTCAGCAGCATGACCAAAACCCAAAAATTTGGCCAGCTTCTTTCTCAATTTCCAGATTTGACCAAACCAAACTTGTGCCCTTCTAACATAAAGCACAAAGTCGAACATGTTATCGAAACAACTGGACAGCCTGTTTTTTCTAAAGCCAGACAGTTGGATTCCTATAAACTTAAAATTGCCAAAGAAGAATTTCAATTTATGCTCGAACAAGGTATCATACGACCATCAAAGTCTCAGTGGGCCAGCCCACTACACTTAGTAGTCAAGAAGGATGGAGGTCTTCGACCTTGTGGCGATTATCGTCGATTAAACAACCAAACCATTCCAGATCGGTACCCAATCCCACGCATTGAGGATTTCCAACATATTTTGCGTGGAAAAACAATTTTTTCCAAAATTGACTTATTTAAAGCATATTTTCAGATACCTGTTGCTGAGGAAGACAAACCAAAAACTGCAATCATCACCCCATTTGGTCTATGGGAATTTAATGTGATGCCATTTGGTGTTAGGAATGCTCCCAGTACCTTCCAACGATTTGTCCATGAGGTTTTCAGAGGACTAGATTTCGTTTTCCCGTTTTTGGACGATATTTTACTGGCATCTTCGTCACTTGAAGAACATGAAAAGCATTTGAGGATTGTATTTGAGAGGCTCAATGAGTATGGTCTACGAATCAATATATCAAAATCTGTCATTGGTGTTGAAGAACTGGAATTCCTCGGCTACTTCATTACTTCTGAAGGATCCCGACCACTTCCATCAAAGGTGTCAATTATCAGAGAATACAAACTTCCTGAATCACTTCACAACCTCAGAACATTTCTTGGTATGATAAACTTTTACCGAAGATACCTACCAAACGCTTCAGAAACACAAGCCCCACTACATGAATTCTTGAAAGGAGCTAAGAAAAAAGACAAACGAAAAGTACCATGGACTTCACATACAATATCCTTGTTTAACAAGTGCAAAGAAGACTTGGCAAATGCGGCAATGTTAACCTACCCAAATCCAGAATACCCACTTGCACTAGTCGTGGATGCAAGCGACTTTGCAGCTGGAAGTGTTGTCCAGCAACTGGAACCAGATGGATGGAAACCACTCGTTTTTTATTCCAAGAAGTTCAATGATGCTCAGAGAGTGTACAGCACATATGATCGCGAACTAACTGCCATCTATCTGTCAATAAAAAACTTCAAACATCTTCTAGAAGGTAGACAATTCTGCATCTTCACGGATCACAGACCACTAATATATGCCTTCAAGCAAAAATCCGAGAAAGCTAATCCCAGACAACTGCGTCAATTGCAATTCATCTCAGAGTATACAACGGACATTCGCCACATAAGTGGAAAGGCAAACATAGTTGCTGATACCCTTTCACGCCTAGAAGAAGTCAACATCATAGAATTCGAGAAATTGGCAGATGCACAGCTGATGGATGATGAACTACAAGCGCTAATAAATGGTAGTACAACCCTTAAGTTGAAACCTCACCGACTACAAGGACAAAAAATATTATGGTGTGATGTCTCAACTGATCAAATTCGACCATTTATTTCTAAACAATTCCGCAAGCAATTTTTCGAACAAATCCATGGAATGTCTCACCCTGGTATCAAAACAACAGTCAAGATGATGAGTGATCGGTTTGTTTGGCCAGGAATCAACACTGACGTTCGAGACTGGACCAAAGCCTGTATTGCATGTCAGAAAAGTAAAGTGAATCGACATACCAAATCACCATTCAGTAACTTTACAGAACCTGATGAACGATTTACAGTTGTTCACATTGACATAGTTGGCCCATTGCCACCGTCAGATGGAAACCACTATTGTTTAACCTGTATTGATAGATTCTCTAACTGGATGGAAATCGTACCAATGCCTGACATCACCGCAGAAACAGTTGCAAGAACTTTCTTCCATCAATGGATATCGAGATTTGGTGTTCCTTCAACTGTTATCACAGATCAAGGTCGTCAGTTCGAGTCTTCCCTGTTCAAACACCTCAGCGAACTATGTGGCATTAAATTACAGCGTACCACACCATATCACCCCCAAGCTAATGGAAAAATTGAGAGAATGCATAGAACACTCAAAGCGGCGTGGAAAGCCCACAACAACATCAACTGGACCAGGACACTACCAACAATCTTATTGGGACTTCGTGCGGCGATCCATGAAGAATATCAAGCCTCAATATCCCAGATGGTCTATGGTAAAACAATCAAGTTACCAGGTGAATTCTTGGGTGAGACTTACAAACGACAAAACCCTGAAGCCTTTGTGAGCCACCTACAAGCGACAATGGCGTTACTCAAACCTGTGCCAGTCAACCACAAGACCAATAGGAGTATCTTTGTTCACAAAGATTTGTCCAAATGCTCCCATGTATTCTTGCGCATTGACCGTGTGAAGAAACCACTGGAACCATCATACGAAGGCCCTTACCAAATCATGGCACGGACCAATAAATTCTTTACACTGCAAATCAAGGGTAAAGAGGTAAATATTTCAATAGACAGATTGAAACCTGCCTATTTACTGGCTAGTGACGACCGGACTGCTCAAGTGTCACCGCCACAAACAGTAACTCAGGATGGTGGTGAACGTTCCTCACCATTAGTAACCCATGACGAACCACCAGACTTACAAACGCATGATCAACTTCCAGATATCAACCCAAGAGCTCCAGAAAGACCTACGACTCGATGTGGACGAACTGTGCGATTCCCAACGCGATATCTAGAAGTAGTGATGTGTTCAACAACGAGAATTAAGTCTGAATAGATATGTAAGATTAGGTTGAAAAAGAACAATTAGCTTTGTGTAAAACTGTGTTAAGTAAGTACATATAAGTTGAACCAAACATTTTAAAATACCATTATGACGGCAATACCTCTAAGTGTTTTTTGTAATGTAATATTTTTTTTGTAAATGTACTTTTGTAAATTTTGTATCGTGACCTAGTCACTGAAGGGGGAGTCATGTAGGTGATGTTTGTTAGAGTATACACTCTTATAATATCCATAGAGACATAAACTATGATCCACCTACGATAACCAGAAAAAGGAGAAGATAGAAAGTTCCCATGTGCTCTCGTCCGACTAAATAAAGTGAATAATATTAAAATCTTTTATTTGTATTGGAGTCAGATATAGCAGAATAAAACCCCCATAAGCTCATCTTTACTCTACAGCATTCGAGAGTTTGGGTATCTAGCTCCATCACAACACTCCCTGATACATGGTTGAGAGTGCACAAGAATAAAATTTATGTAGTTGGACAAACTAACTGCGCTAACGTAATTACATCAGCCATTACTAAACACCGCTTGGAGCAGTAAAACTTGCCTTTGTTTAGAGACCGCCAGTATTCAACTATAATACGAACTGAGATACGAAACAGTGAAAGAAAAAGGAACCAAGCCCTAGGATTTCAAAACGCATTAGATAACGCCTTACCGGCACCAATAATTAGTTTGTGGTCACGTCGAAGTGCTATAGTTGGCATTTGACAATCTTTGGGATGAAGGTATACCTAATGCGTTTCTGGGGTTCCCTCCCGGTGTTTGCGGTATTGTATTGCCTCAAGGCCTTGACACGGATGCTGGACCGCTGCCCGGGATAAATATCAACTGTCAACGTCTCATCTCGTGTTCTCCGGCGGTGGGCGAGATGATGGGTTTAACCCTTGGGAGGTTAAAAAAGGTCTGTCTGGCTGAGTCAAGGGACCTTGGTATGACGTGCAACAAATATAAGTGGGATACCAGCACAGGTGCTTCCTCACAGAGTTATATTTCATTAATCTACGTTTTCCGGCTAACAGATGTGCAGTGGAACTTATAAGGAATATAAAGCCTGAATATATGGGTTTTAATAAACTAAAACGAAGAGTAGTACAATCATTGACGGCTTTAGACAAAAATTTCTGAGAGGGGGGGGGGGGGGACTAATTTAGTATGGGCCCTACAAGGCTGGCCCTAGGACTTGACGCTGCCGTGGCCCAGGATCAGTTGAGTGGCTCCTAAAGCTAATTTCTATGCCATTCACTCTATGAAGCTGTAATTTGGCATGTAACCTCCTTTGGGCTTACCTTTTTAAAGCAGAATAGGCCTAGGATCAGCTGAGTACCTCCTAAAGCTAATTTCTCCCTGAATTTTGAAGTTTTAGTTCAAGTTTGAACAAAGTTTTTTTTTTCAACTTCCCGATGAGCTTAGAGACTTGAATGACATTATTTTAAATATAGGCCAGAACTGGATGACAATGCAATTTTCACTCGGTTTCTTGTCTGTAAAATTGTTTAAACAACACCTATTTGAACATTTAAATTTTTTTTTGTGAGCTAGAGTTTCATCTTTCATTTCGTGAATTAGATTGGGTTGATCTGCTCAAAGAAGATGATAAACCGTTGTGTCAAGAATTTGCAGAGTTTTTTGGTCACAGCTGGTTGATCTCAGTACAATGAAGTCAGCTCCATTTGAAGACGTTGATCGTTTTGATCGCCGATGGTAATGTGGGTCGGATAAGATTATGAAACAACTGCATAATGTACCACCAGGCGGTTCGTTGGCATATTGTTCAATTCATCAAGTAGGTATTATCAAGCAATTATTAATTCATGTGTTAGAAAAGTGTTGGCGGAAAACCAACCCCAAGACCACTTTGTCCGTGTTCGTCATGACTTACGAATGGTGATATCACTATAATAGTTTGCATCTGCCTTGTATTAACAATCACGCCTACCTTATTATGATCGGATCGGTTAGATTGTCAAAGAGGTAGGAGAAAAATCATCTCGCTTCTCACTCTAAATCATCTAGGTAAGTTTTTTTCTTCGACCTAATTATAACAAGGTTAAATGAAAAAAACTATTAATAAGCATTGGCAAAAACAACATTAATCTATTAATTAAATAAAATGGACGAACGAACCCTCAGATTACGTCGATACAGTCCACAAAAGGAACCAAGCAATGAGAACACTTACGACGAAATAGCGACCTTCTAAATGGAATACGGCACAGGAAAGTCTGCCATTAATAATTTTTTATACCTACGCTTTTTTACGCGGGTAAGAAATAGGAGGTAAAACACTGATTAGAACTACTCTCATACTGTGGAGTGATAGAGAGGACTAGTTATACCAATAATGAAAGTAGGGGACTCCAAATTACAGAAAGCCATTCACAGCTCAATCCGAAGGGAAATTGGATCACCTTGAAGGCTTGATTGAAAACGGAGGCGCCTTTACTGTTCCTTCACAATGGCCGAGAGCTGGATTACTGCTGACAATAGCACAGGATTATACCTTCCACCTTTTTTTTTTTTTTTGTTGTTGTTTTTTTTTTTTTCTTTTTTTTCGTTTTCATTGTTCCCTCCAAGCTCTACTATTGGACACTACCGTGTATCATTAACTCTTTACAGCAGGTTTCATGCACGCAAAGAGTCCTTAAACGGGAACGGACATTATGGTCAGAATGTCCCTGGTAACTCCAAGGGCCAAACTTGTTTGTTATCAATGTCTATTAATAATAATTATTACAAACGCTCTATCCTCCACGTCATGAAAGGGAAACATGAACATTCGCGATCTGACAAGTAGAACCAACATTTAATTTAATACCTATACATTTTACATTTTATATGTGACCAATGGACTCCGAATCCCCCTGGGCTTAGTGATTTATATTTATATTTTACATTCACATTTTATATTTTACATTTTATTTTTACATTTTTACATGTTTTTACATTTCACATTAACATTTCAATGTACATTTAATTTAATACCTTGGCGTCTTATTCGGGGGGTGCGCGTATAATCAAGCCAATTGGTTTAATACGAAAAATCCTGAAACGTTTACTTAATGTCGAGAAGTAATTTTCTAGCTCACACAAAACCAATTTTTAAATGTCTAAGGATCATTGACTTCCAAGGTCTATTGAACACGATCCTGAAAGAGCGCCAGTGGGAATTCCCCCAACATGAACTGAGTACTAGGTATCGACTAAAGAGATGTACCTCAGTCCCGTATTTCCGTACAACGGCAACTGAAAATTGCTACATGTACAAAGGTCTTTCTTATTTCAATAAATAGCCTTATAATGTTAGGAAAAACTTACTGGAACATCCAGAGAAATCAAAATTTGATATTTAATGTTACAATCAAAACTTGGCAAATTCTTAACTCGACAGTTTAATTTTTTTTGGAGATCACCCTTCTGTCCAGATCACTACTTAAATGATAGATTAATTATTATTAAGAATTATAATTACTTAATAATTTTTTTAAATATTAATTACGAAAAATTGGCAAATGTTGTGTTCCGTTCGTATGTTACGTACGAATAGTGTGAACTTTGCAAGAAGTTGTAAATAGTAAACCAAATAATGTTCAGTAAAATATTATTATAAAATGAGAATTTCATTCAGTTCATTCCTTATTGAAACTTACTGGTAGAGTGGTTTTTTCCAAGTTCTGAAATTTAATTTCTCGAATTTCACAATATTTTTTGTTGCATATTTCATTAGTTTTTACTGCACATTCTATGGCATATTCGGGGCATCTATGCTGCATAGAAATCCGATCTTTACTCATTGCTTAACGTCATTGCGGTACCTACATATCAACAGAAGTCAGATTTGAGGAGATATTTTTCAAAACAGTAGGTTATTAGCACAACAAATCTGTGGTAAAAAAAAAAAACCAAATTCCAACTTGGTAGATAGATGTAATACTATCAAGGAGTCTATCTCCTTGATACTATACTACTCCATAATATTGGGGCTTATGGAGACTTTGTAGTATCCATGTGAAATCTGGACAGAGAAGAAGAAGGTTCCAACAAGCCAGGTTACAAAGTTTATTTTTATTTTCAAAACAAAGGAATTTTTGAAGGGGTTTACTCGTTTTTTAAACTTGCGTGATTGTCAGAGGGTCTTGAATGAACTGAATTCATTGTACGTTATTCATTATGGTTGAAACTCCAGTGATGAACTCGCATGGCGGGCTGCCGTTCAACATGCTACCGCTCTCTCCACCGGGTCTAGAAGCTCTGTACTTGGCAACAAGGAGGATCTACCCGGACCAACCCAACCCCCTTCAAGTCGCAGCAGTTGTTAAATATTGGTAAGCAGTGAGATTTTTCACAAAAAGTATTGTAGACGATGTGCAATGTCGGAGAAACGATCTGATTCAAGATCGTATCGTGAAAAGAGATTGGGTAGATACTTACTTGGTTGTCGATTGGCTTAGGTCCATTTTCATACTCCTCGGCAGCTGGTAATTTCTCAACCGTATGAATATAATACCCCCCTAAAAACACTCCGTGTAAAAATCACCCCGCCTCGCAAATATCATTCTACAGAGGCCGGAAAAAGTTATGATATCCACTTTCCCCGCCCGCCCTTTTCCTCATTAAGGAGCTAAGTATAATGAAAAGCTTAACCACTTCACAAGCACCGTACCCCTATCGAAATCTCCCCTTGGCGCTATTGCGAGACGTTTTTATTACTTCCACAAGCAAATAATACTTGGTGGTGGTGGTTAGGGGAAGGAGGATCAGGTTTGTAGTGAAAGTGATTAAAAAAAAAACTAGAAATACAAACTTTTTATACAAGTATTATTTGTTTGTGGAAGTAATAAAAACGTCTCGCAATAGCGCCAAGGGGAGATTTCGAAAGGGGTACGGTGCTTGTGAAGTGGTTAAGCTTTTCATTATACTTAGCTCCTTAATGAGGAAAAGGGTGGGCGGGGAAAGTGGATATCATAACTTTTTCCGGCCTCTGTAGAATGATATTTGCGAGGATTTTTACACGGACTGTTTTTTGGGGGGATATCACATCTTTTTGTTGTTGAAGTGGATCATGTTATAAAGAAGGTCTATGCAAAATTTCAAGTCGATTGGTCCGGTTACCCAGGCTGTAGACTCGTCAAGTTGCCAAAATTAGCCTAAATTTCAGTTTTTTGTTTCTAAAAATTTTTTGGGTTGAGATAATGAGTTAAACCTTTCAAAAGGCACTGGCTGATGTTGAAACGAAGCTCTGTGCAAAATTTCGAGTCAATCCGTGAAGGTGAAAGGCCTAACTGATTAAGGAGAAGAAGAACAGGTAAGGGTGAAAAACCGGGTTTTTGAAGTTATATAACTAATTTCAGTTTTTTGTCCCTAATTGTTTTTTTGTTTGTTTTTTTTTTGGGTTGAGATAATGGGTTATTTCGTTCAAATGGCACTGAGTCATGTTATAAAGAAGGTATGTAATAAATTCAAGTCGATTGGTCCTTTTACCCAGGCTGTAGGCTCGTCAAAGTGGACAGAATTTTCCTAAAGTTTCTGTTTTTTTGTTTCTAAAACTTTTTTGGGTTGAGATAATGGGTTAAATCTTTTATAAGGCTCTGTCTCAAGGCTCAATGAAGCTCTTGTCAAAATCTCAAGTCAATCGGTGAACGTGGAGAGGCTCCAGCCTTGCCTGTCTGAACAAGGAGAAGAAGAAGAACAAGCTAATTCCGAAAAACCGGGTTTTTGAAGTTATGTAGCTCGGCTCCCTTTAGACCTAGCGACTTGAAACTTTCAGGCCTTTCTAATATCCACTCAAAGGAGACCCATACTAATTTTCAAGTTGATCAGTCAAATAGGAGCCAAGATATGGATACCTCGAAAACGCGTTTCGTGACGTCCGGTAAACATACACTCGGTACCGTTCGTTTCTCAACTTCTTGGCGGGGCGGAACGCTACCGGGTTCCTAGATGTGGCACCTGTTGTGGCCGATGCTCCAAGCGCCAAGAAGGACTATAAATAACAATAAGAACATCAGTTGAGTTCCATAGATATTCGGCTACTCATAAATTCCAGAAAAATGAAACAGTCTGACTAGTGACACCTCTCTTGGAGGTTTTTTTTTACGCTGAAAACGATGGTGAAGTCAGAATTACAATATCTTATTCCATTCTCAAATTGGAGCACTTTGAAGATCAAGAAACTGGTGGTTGTTGCTCGAGATGTTCTTCACGGTTCATCTGCTCTAATCTGATAACGGGATGAGATATCGTGACTTCACCATCGTGTTCCGCGTTGAAAAATCTATAAACAGATGTAAAATTGAGACATTTTACTTAATTACCAGCTATTTCTTCGAAAATTCGCTCTTATAGCCGTGCTGCATTACTATGGGTTTTTTATTTCGCATTCGTCTACTGCGTTTAGTCAGAATTCGAATTCAACTGGGCCTGGGACTTGATTTATATTAGTACCAAGTTTCTATTTTCAGGTTGGGAGGCCCAGATCCATTGGACTACATCAGTATGTATTCAAATCCAGGAAACCCTCAACTGGGGATTCCTCCTCATTGGCACTATATCAGGTAAGACACCAAACACAGTTCCACCACTTGCATTTCATCTTTCTTCGCAACTTAGTCTAGAAGATTCGAACAAATTAATCTCTTTTTTTTCAGTTTTGGACTGAGCGACCTTCATGGTGATGGCAGGGTTCACGAAAGAGGCAACCAAGAAGGTCCTAGCGGTTTTGGTTTCGAGCTCACGTTTCGCCTGAAGAGAGATACGTGTGAAACGTCCCCTCCAACGTGGCCTGCAAACCTTCTCCAGTCTTTAGCCAAATACGTATTCAATTCTGGTTGGTATTTCTTCACTATGGCACCTACCTTGTTGGCCGCATGACGTCATCAAGAAAATTACTCACTACAATATAATATTGCGTTTATTTTAAATTTTTTAACAGAAAACATTTTTTGTCTGTTTTCTGCGCACGGACTCAGGATAAAATTTAAAAGGTATCCACAATAGATATTTTCCCAATCCCCTTTCTGAAATATTAAAAAATCTTAGTAAAGGAGTCTTCTTTAATGTATTTTACCATATAGAGATCTACCTCTACTTGGCCTTTACTTCAGTATTTGTTGTTGTTTGAAACCGCCTGAAAAAAACCCCTGAAACTACAACCTGTCAATAATTCTATAAATCTTTTTATAGGTAACACGTTTTGTGCTGGTGATCACGTATCTTGGCACGCTGCTCTGGACGGCAGTGAATCCATCATTCAGCATATGCTGTTAACCACAGACCCTCAATTGGAGACCATCAATACGCCTTGCGGTACCGTCGATTTTGTCCAAGTATGTTCCGATTTGATAATCGAATGATGTAGATTGCTTCGCTTGAAATTTTCATCTCACTGAATAATTTTCTCTCGAAAGGTTGTTGGAGTATGTAAAGAAGAACTCCAAGCAGTTCAACGGTGGAAAGGTGTCGGGGTTTTAAATATTCTCAAAAATATTCATGGGTAAGAAACGTTGAAATAATTTACGTAGATACCTCGTAATAATTCTAAATTGTTTCGTCATTTTAAATACATCGTTCTTTGTTATTTATTTATTTTTATTTTATTTTTTTAAATTATATTGCATGTGTTGCTAAAGAATGGGAGGAGGCGGTCCCTGGCTTGTTACGGACATGCGGCGAGGCGAATCAATGGTTGAGCTCGATCCGAACGCCATTCAAATGATAGAAGCCGGCATAGACGCAGACGGTTCCAATCTCAGTGGAGTTACTGGAAACTGCTCTTGGGCCGAAGCTAGTAAGTTTTAGGGCGGAATTCATAGTCCTGCCTAAAGTAAAGAAATATCTAAACTTCCGAAAGTAAAGAAATATCTAAAGGAAATGCTTAGTCTGATTTCTAATTCATAGTCGTTGACTTCCGGAAGTCAAGAAAAATCTTTACTTTAGCAAAAAAAAAACTTAACTTTCGTAAGTTAAGAAAAATCTTTGCTAAAGTCATAATTTTTCTAAATACTCTTGTTGAACCTGAAGTTGGCAGCTCCGACGGTGGGTAACCAGCCAGAAGGTTGCAATTGTGTTTATATTTTGTACGTGATTTTATAGGTTTGTGACATTGAAAAGAGTTCAATTTGGACAGTTCAAACTTATTATCCCCTTAGGAACTGTCTAATAGTGATTGTGGGGTCGTCGAACTGTACTCAAGAGATGAAATCATGGGTTTTCCCAAATCCGTCGCCACTCCTTCAGCCCCGAGCATTACCAGTCTTCAAATCGTCGTCACCTCGATTTCAAACCGTTTGTTATTCCTGATTTTAAACATATTTGGCTTTCTCGACCCTGGTTTTAAAATATAGGGGAGAAGTGGAAAACAAAAAGGGCGATGCCGTGTCTGTGATGAAAAAAAGAAGGCATGGGAAAAGATAGCCGAAGAGTTCAACTGCTCGACAGGACAACGCTGCCAAGTAAGTTCAGCATTCATCATCTTTTTATTATAATTTAGGTGATAATAATGATTAACAGGACGTTTCCATTTGTTTTTCGACCGGTCACGTCGAGGCGAAATTGCTTGGTTAAGATGTTTTCCTCATACCTATTAGAAAGAAAGTTCCTCGATCGATTTTCACAACCGTCCCGTCACGATATAATGAAATAGCGTAAAATTAATCATTATCATTATGATCTTTATGATAATGATTATTATCTTCACCTCAATGATAATTATCATTATGATCTGACTGTAGAACCGTAGGTCTACCGTTTGTTGTTAATGTTGTACCTAGTGGTCTTTCGTCGAATATGATACATTTATCTTCCATTTTTCTAGTAATGTTTCAATAAAACGAAAGGGTAGGGTTTTGAGCCTGTAAAGTTGTGGTTGGTTCTATGCCGACAAGTCTAACGTTATGGATAAAAATAAGAACTGTCACTTTTCTTCTATATCATGCGTAAAGCGTCCGAAGATAAGAAAAAAATCATTAAAAAATCGTGATTTCCTGGACATTTTTCATTAAATAACCTGGAAGGAAGCATTCTAGACCCCAATATGGGGGTTTATTCGGATTCGTTGTTCAATGTTCTATAGAAGACACATTTTTTGGGAATGTTTTGAGTTCTTTGGAAGGCTACATATTTTTTGAATTTTGGTCATATTTGAATAAGATATTCCAAACATCACAATCATATCAAACATCACAATCATATTCGACGAAAGACCACTAGGTACAACATTAACAACAAACGGTAGACCTACGGTTCTACACTCAGATCATAATGATAATTATCATTGAGGTGAAGATAATAATCATTATCATAAAGATCATAATGATATGGCGAAGATCATAATGGCGAATTTTGGAAGAAATATCTGGGTTTATGTAACATGTGATGTTACATAAACCCAGATATTTCTTCTAAAATTCGCCTGTTTAGCGTCATTCCTAAAATTTTGGACCCATTGCAAATTCGATTCAATTCACTCACTCATTCATTCACATTATAGATTTAAAAAAAAAATTAGTGTACTTTTAAACAAAAAATAACATAGTTCTCAGTGGTAATTTAATAAACTGTTGCAGGAAAGAAATCCAGCATGGATGACTTCGAGGTTCGCATCAAACAAAACCAACAATTCATGGAGCATGAGTGAAGGCGGAAGAACTGAAAAATGAGCTCTTCCAAAATCAAATCCGCCATGAAGAGGAACTTTGTCAATCAGGAAAAAAAAAAAATACTCATAAAAAATAAATAGGTTAGAGAAGGAATCAGAAATGTAATTACTTAACTGAAAACTGTAATTATACCTTGTTATTATACCATATAACTATACTTTATTACTATATTACCAGCATTATACTTCATTACAAACTTCATAATATGTGAAGCATATAATATATTATTATTATTATGCAAGTAAGTATATATAAGTAAGTATATAAGTAAGCAAGTATGCAAGTAAGCATATTATGTGGGATGTAGAGGATCTCGAGGTTCGGTCACAATTAAAGACGTGTTTTCCTACGTTTCGACTATTTATTCAGTCATTTACAAGGGCTACGACAGAAAAGATAGCACAATCCGGACTTAATAAAACTATTGGCTTAATTTGTATGGATGGGTACATGTAGCTAATATGCTAGGCGATTTTGTGTTCTTACTTACAGAGTGCAGGCTTCTTCCAAGTCGGCAAAATGCACCATTTACATAGCTCACTTAGGTTTAGGAGAATTACTAGTTAGGCCAACTAAAGCTGTGGAATTTGGATGTTTCGTGAGAGTATCAACACTATTTTTGTGAGGATTCAGTCTCAACTTGAGGTGGGAGTGGCCTATGAATGTTTTCCCACATTGACAAGGCATTTGGTATAGCAAATCTGATTTCATTGATGACACAAAAATAGTTGGATATGAAAGCAATAAATTTAAGAGGGAGATCAGGGAGATGATATTGATAGAACGAACCAAAGAATCAGTAGTTAATAAGAGATCAGATGTAAAGAATTTGAGCAAAGTATACAGTAATGTCATTCATACTAGTTTTAAGAAAAATCCTATGAGAACCAGTGTAAACCCTTCACCCAGTCATTAGTATACCTACCTACATATCTACAAACAGTACCTTTCTGCCCAACCCCCGCTAGTTTCATGTACCTACCGTTAGGCCATATATACCGTTATCCTCCAAATATCAGTGTAGTCTTTAGTTGTATAGTGGAATCCAGAGGCACATGTGCTCTGTAAGTACGAACACAAAATCGCCTAGCATATCAGCTACATGTACCCATCCATACAAATTAAGCCAATAGTTTTATTAAGTCCGGATTGTGCTATCTTTTCTGTCGTAGCCCTTGTAAATGACTAAATAAATAGTCGAATCGTTGGGAAACACGTCTTTAATTGTGACCGAACCTCGAGATCCTCTACATCCCACATATATATATCGGAATATGGTCGATAACCTTCTCCACACAAGTAAGTATATTATATACTTGTAGGTTCCTAGTTATACCAGTTGAATTATAATAAACCAAGCGTTACATTGTGTTCTTGTTTTGAATTGCATCAACTCAATTTGTTCTGTATTTGAAAATTGGGCACCTACTTAATGAATCATACAAGTTATTCACAAAAGTTTATTTACAAGAATTTTTCAAAATTTTTCTCTTTAAAAACTAAATAATGTATCTTACATTATTCTCAAAATGTAGGGCTAGCATGAGGGAAACAATCATAACCCAACATGAATATTTTTTCTCGGCATATGAAGATATGGCATAAAACCACAACCCTACCAGAACTTGTGTAAGGGAAAGCCTCTGTTATTTGGCGACCATGGATAATGATAGGTAATGATCAATCACGGTATCCTTCCGAAAACGGAATCTTCCCCTGAATTGCTCGTCGTCCAACATTTCCATAGGGTTCTGTGCATCCCGTATGTACCTATAATAGATCAAAATATTTCACTTCGTTGTATCTGCCTCATTAAAAATACCTACATATATTTGAACTTTCTATAAGTATAAAAAAGAAACACACACAAAAGCATGGAAAACAATTGATTGTTTTCCAATAAAGGTTGGAAAACAATTGAAAAAAAACCACTTCGCCAGGTGTTTACATACCTTCGGGGCCTTCGAACTATCGTAATACGATCATCCTGGTCGTCGAACTCATCCCACTCATCATACTCGAAAATGTGTTGATACTCCATAATGAAATGAAAATGCGAAATGAAATGAAAGTAACAAACGAATGTAACAACGGAGATCTCCGTATCTATACTAATCACGATGACTTCAGTTAAGGAAATGCTTAAGGTAGGTTCCGAGCTACCTCTGATTTCGGTGCGAAAATGGGGCTGAAAGTAAAGTAACGACTTGACTTTCGGTCTATGAATACGGCCAAAGGAAATGCTTAAGCATTTGCTAAAGCATTTCCTTAGTGACTGACTATGAATTAGCTCAAGTCGCCGTTTCTCCTCACATCGTCACTTAAGCATTTCCTTTCAACTTAGTGAGGACTATGAATTCCGCCCTTAGTCACCACACAGTTTTACTCTGCCACACTTGTCCCGTTTCGACTCCTTACTTTATACTTCGCAATGCTAATCATACGTAGCTCTTATAATGCGTAGCAACTATTCGGAATGGCTCTAACTTCCGGCAGACGGCTATCCAATGATATAGTTTATTTATTTTAATATCATTTAAAATTGTATTTTATTCTCAAAATGGTGAATCGGCTTGTTTGTTCTTAGCGGGATCAGTATAATAAATACAGTGTTACACCGCTTTTGTCCATAATATATCCATGTAGATGTAGGTATTACATCCATACACAATATAATTGAGTCGTCAAGTTTCAAAAGCCTCCATGTCCTCACTACCCAATTGTGAGGTATTCGGTAAAAACCTTTATGATATTTGGATCGGTTCATGCAGAAAGGGACTTAAGTCGACTGACAGCTGTTTCGAGAAAAACGAAAAAAAACTGAATAACTTTCCGAGAAAACGGAATTACTGAATGAAACTTTCAGTAAATACCTACTCAACTCTCTATCCCCGTAGAAGGTTCCTTTCTGCATAAAACGATGAAACGATCCCCATAAACCCCAAAACAAGCCATTTCTTATTTCGTCCAGGAATTGGACTTAGTCCCTTTCTGCAAGAACCGATTCATTTCAGAATGGAGTTTTTAGCGATTATTTTTATATCTTCATAAAGTTATTTTTATTTAGGGTATATTGTTAAAAAACTCTGCAAATTCTTGACACAACGGTTCATTATCTTCTTTGTACAGAACACCCTTCTGTCTAGATCACTAGGTCTAAATGTCTAGATCCTAAATGTTAGATTAATTATTATTATCAATTATCACTAATTATTAACAATTTTATCAAGTACCTAGTGAAAATTATTATAATTTATTGTTAGGTATCAATCATTCGTATTTATTATTAATAATAATTATTATTAATTATGATTAATTAATACGATATAATTCTGGGGTTTTTAATACTACGTCGGTAATAATTTTTCTATAAAAGAAGTACCTACCAACAAACATTCGAAATTACCTTCATTTCCGTAGCACGAAACGCACCTCAGAACAACAAACTCGACATCACTTAAGCCATATGATGTTTCAAAGAGTTTGTTAGAATGAAAATGGACCTGTATTTCAACAGTTTGATTCACGATCGTGATGTGAGGCACAATCTTTGAGCCGTCATTGTGAACGAACGGCTGGTCGTACAAAGCTGCGGATGGTCTTAAAAAATTCTACGGAACAAACTCTATCTAAATATGAAATAAAAAACATAGCGTTCTATATGAATTTTTCGAGATATGAGATTTTCAAAATTTCAAAATTCGTTTTGAACCCCTTCCCCTTGACCTAGGGTTATGAAAAGTTTCGAGGACCATTGTGGGGTTGGTCGAAACCCATAAAAAAAATTTCATAATTTTAACTCAACGCTAACTGGGCAAAGTGGCGCGGACGGCGTACGGACGGATTTTTTTTTATTCGATTTTCTGAATCTACGTATCTTGAAACGTAAACCAACAAAATTTGAGGGGGGGTTAAAAAAATTTTTTCTTTGGGCGATTCCAATGGTTCATTATCGAAGATAATAAACCAATATCTGACCTATGCTTTATTTTGAAATCCAGTTGAAAGGTTGATCCTAGAGAGTTTTTGGAACTGTACGGTGAACGTAGTTTTGGAACAGTATACTTTGGAAAACGTGGGGTTTGAAAACAAAGCACACCCGTTCGATAATGCAGCTTTGGCACATTTTAATTTAGTAAGTACAAATTTGTAAGTGAACAAGAATAGGTACACATAACAAATAGATATTACAAAATTTCCAAATAAATCAAGTACCTACAATATTTCCAATTAAGTACAGGTACTAGCTGAAAAATGTTAAAATCAATAATCTTTGAAGCATGATGACAGCTTAACACATTTACGAACCTATCAAGCTTTAAGAAAGTTCCTATTTTTACAGACTTCATTTAAATTGTTCAACGATTTTCATTATCTCATCGGCATTGCCCTTCTTGGTGTACCTACTACGATATAACCACTCCGCCGTCTGTTAGGTCATCGTCATTTTCAGGATCTTCTTCTTGGACGTCAAATGATTCCTCTTCCATAATCGAATTATTTGCCGGTTCAGGGAATACGATTTTTTTTTTTTTTTTTTTTTTTTTTTGTGGGTAATATACATCCGCAACCCAGTCATTTCCAAAATGTTTTTAATAGATCTTTGACATCCTGCAGTTTTTTTTAAAAATTTTTATATTGGCAGGTTTACCCGTGGGAATGTTTTGGTCAGTGTTTTTCCTCTTTTCAGTATTGATTTTCATGCGCCAATGTCTGATCAGTATGCAGGCTCTCTCCTTACTAAAGGGATTTTGTTGTTTCCGGACAAAGTAACAATAATTCTTTTGCACTCATTAAATTTGAAGTTCCACTCCGTAGTTTTCTTTAAATCAGCAGCCTTTTTTTTAATAAATAGTAAACTACACAATCGTCCCCCAATTTGGACACTGAAGCTTGCCTCGAAATCACCTTTACTATTCTTCAGGTGTAAGGTTTTCTCTCTTCTTTACAAATTCTCCCTCAATCACACCAAAAACCCAATCAGATGGCTTGAATGATGGCATGGATGAAAGCCTCGAAAAATGATTTTCAATTTATCGAGTTGCGGAGGGGCATGGTTTTTCAGCCAGATGCACATTATTAACACAATTATCCGAAAAACTGAAAGAAAAGAACACTGAAGAGAATTGTGGTCAAAGTGGGTTTTGAAACACATGGTAAAGAATGGTGCATAACAGTGTGGGACAAAGTGGGTTTTGAAACAAGAGAAATGAGATGAACATGGCGGCTTTTAGAACTACATTCCCATTGGACATAGTGGGTTTTGGAAAGCAGGGTCATTTTGGGATGGATATATTGGGTTTAGAAAGAAAACAACTTCACCATTCGAATTATCACCTTCGATTTTTCAAAAATTGGAGAAAGTGGCTTTTGGAACTGGACGGCTCAATTATAAACGATTGTTTCCATGTCTGATAGTTTATTGAACCGTTTCTTACAGTTAATGGAGCATGTGGCGGCTCCCTGATTGAAGACGAAAGCCTCAAAGTCTCTAGTGTGGATAAATTACCTACTTATTCTCAGTAAGTATATCGTCAGTTCTACTATTGTGGATGCCAATCCTACAATCTACTTACGGTTTTAGATCAACTATGTTTCGTTTTTTTTTCTTTTGCGTTCAAATTATGTTTTGCAGTAGTCGAGGGACGTTCGGGCTGGGAGACAGTCTAGAAAGTACAGAACTTCTACAGGCAAAGGTTCTGGAAGGAGTGCAGTTGACATTCAACGCTGAGTCTGGTAGCCTTCTACCGCTGGTTATTCGGGGTCGTATAAAGCACGGACGTCATTTCACGTTCAAATCAGCCACCAGCTCTTCAGTTATCACATTCGTAGCTGAGTCAGTCACAGGGACTTTCGTGGATACTGATAAACCCTACGTTGCTCATGGGTCCTGGCTGCAGGTATACATGTGATTCTAATACTACTGATAATGTATAAAGCTCCAGCTACCAGCAGATGACAGATTTTATTCATCTGATTTATCGGAGCTATCAATCGTCCACTCGAGGTATTCTAATTACTTTTACACCAAGTCTTGGCTCCAACAAAGAATTAACTGTTCCGAAGGACCTTGAATAACTTCGTCTAGGGTCCTGGAAAACGTTCCTGACCGAGTCATGAATCGCAGTTACAGCATTTAAACTCGATTACGAACTCTGTACACAGTCATTATGTATTGGGAGATTAATACAAGTTGAGTTGGAGTTAATAAGAGAGGTTTACAAAAAAAAGTGTATGCAAGCATCAAGCAACCCAATCTGAGGTCGGTTGACTTTCATCGGGTCAGGTTTTAGCTCATTTGAAGGTCAATAATTGAAATAATTTGCCCATAGGTTGTTGATGTCGTTGATTTCAAAATATTTAATATGACTTTTGTTTATGTCTACAAGGTCAAATCGGAGGAAACGATTGGCGAAATCTGAAGAAAAAAATGTACATAATGTTCTGAGATTCCCCAAGGTGGTTGGTATGTTAGATCTAATAGTAACCTCTTTAGACCTAATAGTGACCTTTTCGCGTGATATCGCCCAGTGATCGACCCCACTCCGAAGTAATGCTGAATAAGTGATTCCGGGGTGGATTAGTGGGTAAACGTAAGTCTTTTTCAAGATTTTCCCACTGTTACCCTTAAAACAAAAACAAAAAAAACCGACATCAAAAATCGATATAAAAGTTGTTTCAGATTTTTTTCAATCATTTCCCCCGATTTGATCTTCAAATGACCTTAAACCTGACCCGAAGAAGGTCAACCGACCACAGATTCGGAATCAGTGACCTCAAAAACATCAAGACCTTATATGGGTTGCATAAACATTTTTTTTTTAAACCTGTGTAATCAACCAACCAGATGGCTAACTATAACACCGCATATCTTACGAACAACTTGTTTGGAACAATAGCCCTAAATTTGATATTTGCTTGACAATATTTAATGGATACCCACCATTTGGCCTCATTTAAGGTACTGATCAAAGAAGAAGATGTCGACAAGTTCCTCAATGAGCTGCAGTGTCTGGCGAGCTCTTCAGAGACCGTAGCGTTACCCAAAACGTTTAGTTGGGACCATCAAAACCTTTCCATCACCGTCGTTCCTGACTCAGTAACAGCTTTAAAACCTCCCATGTTCAATGTTGACTCGTGAGTGACCGTTGTATTGATGTCCCACTGTATTCGTGTTGGTGGTTGATAACTGTAGTACACAGTTACTGTAGTACACAGAACCTACTTAAATGTTTGTCCTCTAACGGATTCGGACTGTAAAGGGCAAACACAATGCAAAAATCACTTAGTGAGGTAAATTATAATGAACTCGAGAACCAATATTTCTCATCTTAGACCGAAATAATTATTGTTGATCAATATTTGTTTAGATCAACTTTACAATTATTGTAGGTGACATCGAGTAGGTATTTTTACAAACTTAGTGTCAAAATTGAATTTCTATCATTTTTAAGAGGAGACGCGAACTTTTTTTACTGGTAGACGTTGTACACTTTCGCCTTAATGGCATTGCGCATGACTTTTTAAAATAATTTTTCGGTTGTAGAGAATTGCTTCAAAAACTTGAAAATGGGAACCATTCGTCAAAATTAGTTTACCGTTATTTTTTATGGCTAGAGAAACATAATAATATTATTATGTTGAACATATTATGTCCAATGAATATTATTCATGTTCATAAAAAGCGCACAATGACGTCAGAACCACTGAAGAATCTGATTGGTCGGTAAATCAATGCTGCCACTGCACCGACACAAAAAACGGCAGAAACTTCCTGAAACTTGCGTTATGGCCGAGGGGGGGATGACGTTGGGTGACGTCACTACCGCATTTTACATCCAAGTTTCAAATCAATCAGATTTCAATTGTGATTATCGATCTCTGTGAAGTTTTTTTTTTTGACATGGAAACTAGTGTTTTTGTGCAATAGCCACCCAAATAACATAAATAAGCGGGGGTTTTCAATTTCCATCTCTCATGCGCATACCCCATTGGAAAATATACATACAACGTACATGGGGATACATAATTTGGCATGTCATTAGCTGTATGCTTGTAACTGTGCCATCGATTTTGCATAGATCAGTACATAACCCTGTTAAAATAGCACTGATCTATGTTCTACTTTGATTAACAGTAATTCAAATAACATACACAACTGTTCAAATCTCCAGACAACAGCTGAAGCTTACGAAACATTTTGACTGACCATTTGAATGAATGAAGTATAGAAAACGTCCAAGTAGGTAGGTCTCGTTTTGATATTTACGTATTTTAAACGTACGGATCCTCATGGGAAGATCCCAAACAGGTGCTGTACATTATGGTGGATTTACGAGTCCACTAGCTCTTTTATCAATCTATGTTTATAGATGTAGGCCAAACTGACGGAATTTTGAGTTGAAATGCTGAAAATGGAGGGGTTTTTAGAGTGCTAAGTTTCATTTCATTTTAAATTTCCTCACTCTCAAGGGGCTCAATGAAAACCGAAACTAAAAGTTCTGCGATTTTGGCAGTTTGTAATTGAACTATTTGGACTGACCTAATTTTTGTGTTCTAACTTATTTTACAATCTTGATGTCTCGGATCTTCTTTTTACAATCTCGGTCGGATCTACGCAACATTTGTCACTTTTTACTCTTGGCCGCTCCAATATAGTCTTTTAGGTCTCAATGTTTGGAATCTCATATGAAATAAGGGGTATTTCAAGCTAATGGGAAATTCGTGTCGATTACGAATCTCATCCGTTGTATAGTACGGACATAGAGCAATGTATTGCCAGCAATACTCCTTTAAAAAAAATTTACCTGCAGAGAAAACTTCAAAAACAACGCGAAAATCGAGGGGACCGTAAACAGGACGAAACCCCCCGGTTGGGGGGGCGCTGACATCGTCGGGCTTCAGAGTGGTGGGTCCAAGTGGGCGTCACCGCGTGACGTCATACGGTCCCCTCGCTCCCGCCGTCTTTTTCAAACGCACCCAGATTCTTTAAATTCCCCAAATTTTTGGGAAGACTTTTTGGACAGCTTACCATCATTTTCGTTACTCTCCTAGCTTGTACTCATATTTTCGAGAAAAAAAAAAAAAAATAAAAAATTGACGCAAATTCCCCATTGTCACAGATTATTATTCGAGTTGGTTGTTGAATTATTTATTACAATCCAAGTATTATAAATTCAGTGTATATTTATTTAGGTTTATGTTTTTCATTATGTGCCAATATATTTTCCCATTATTATTACTGGTTATGTAATTGTTTACCTTCGTTATTATGTCGATACATGGTAAAAAGTTACTTGTTATGATCACCGATTTGAATGCTGTATGAATAGCGTATTTTCCCCTCATCTTGAACGTCCGTCGACCTCCTCATATCTAAGGGGTTTGTGAATGGTGAAATTTTTTTTATATAGCGTTCACGTCGATCCATTTGAGATATTCACTGACTCTGGTGTAGAGGTCCGGGAACGCTGGTTGTACAGCGCACCCAGTGACTCCAAAACTGACGACTCCTATGAGAACTCGTCTTCCGGATTTGGTCTCAATGGTCAACGGCCCTCCGCTGTCGCCCTGAAAATGTGAAGAAGAAAAAAAAACTAGTGAGGGGAATCTCCTGAGTAGGTACTTACTATATTGACCTCTGAGATACCCCACACTGTGTGGGCCACATATCGAACACAAATGTCCCATAACCTACTGCATAACCTCTTCAAGTTTTAACCAAAAACCGAGCCCCAACACATCGGACCGATTCAATATCTCAATCCATTTCCGTTTATTACGTGCGGTTATTTCATTCGCATTTCTTACCCACTAAAGGGCGCTATGACGAGTGTAACGTTAGCCGACGCTAGCGGTACTCTGTACCGCACATTCATTTTCCATCATTCTCACCACCTATGGGTCTTGAAATCTATTTTCAATTAATGGGATGGATAGGAGAAGTTGATATAATATAATATATAGAAGTTGATATTATCAACTTCTCCTATCCATCCCATTAATTGTTTATTGTTCCATAAAACCTACTAATGATTTTGATGATGAATCTCGAACCTCTTTTCTGATATGACTACGTTTGAATTTTTATATTTTCTAGGTATCTATAAAATATAAAAATTCAAACGTAGTCATATCAGAAAAGAGGTTCGAGATTCATCATCAAAATCATTAGTAGGTTTTATGGAACAATAAACATTAATCAAAATTTTTAATACAAATGAACCAAAATATAAAGCATCAATCAAACTTGTTATAAGAGCAGGTAATGAGACCAAGTTTTCCCTCATCTTCTCGCTACGCCATCTCCATACGAAGGTCGGCGATCCATTCGGCAGTTTTCTCGCGGGAAGTGGCTCCTCTGAAGATGTCGACAGACGTAATCCCGAACCATCGACGAAGGTCTTTCATCCAAGAGTTCTGCCTTCTCCCTATGGACCTCTTCCCGGCAATCTTCCCCTGGATGATGAGTCTCAGCAACTCATACTTATCACCCCGCATCACGTGACCAAAATATCTCGTTTTCCGCTCTTTAAACGTAAGAAGCAGCTCCCTCTGTTTGCCCATTTTCGCCAAGACGTCTTCATTGGTAACCTTCTGTACCCAGGAGATTCGGAGCATGCGACGATAAAAATACAACTCCAGTGCATTCATCCTCTCCTCCAAGACGGGATCAAGTGTCCAGCTCTCGCAGCCATACAGAAACACCGAGAATATATAACACCTCAGCATCTTGACCCGCAGGCTCAAACTGATATCCGATTGGATGAAAAACTTCCTCATCTTGAGGAATGCCTGTCTGGCAATTCCGATTCTGGAGTGCAGCTCCTTCTTAGGGTCACAGAACTGGTTGACAAGGGCCCCAAGATACCTGTAGCTTTCGACTTGCTCCACCTGAGAACCATCCACGGGTATGGTGGCCCGTTTCGGGGATTTGGCAAAAACCATCACTTTAGTCTTGGCAATATTCATTCATAAGCCCCATCGAGCACTGTAGTGAGCTACCGCTTCCACCATAAGCTGCAACTCACCTTCGCTACTGGCCAAAAGAACTGTGTCGTCTGCGTATCTCAGATTATTGATGATCTTCCCATTGACAATGACTCCCCCCAGATGCCTCCGTCAAAGCCTCCCGGAACACCGCCTCTGAATAGATATTGAAGAGTAACGGCGAGAGCACGCAGCCCTGCCAGACACCCTTCTTGATCTGGATCTGATTCAATGCCTGACCACTAATCTTAACCTCTGCAGTCTGAGCCCAATACAGATGAGTTATGATCCGGATGTCCGAGCGGTCGATCCCAGCCTCCTTCAACACAGCAACCATCTTCTCATGATTGACGCAATCAAATGCTTTGAGGTAATCGACAAAGCACGGATAGACATCATAATTCACATCGCGACACCGCTGGGTAAGAACATTGAGAGAAAATAGCGCCTCTCTCGTGCCGACACCATTACGAAACCCAAACTGGCTATCATTGACTTGCCCATCACACTTTCCGTAAATGCGATTGTAAATTATTCGAAGGAACACTTTCAGTAGGTGGGACCAGATTTATCATCCGATAATCATCACAAGTGGATGCTCTCGCTTTCTTGGGCAGTGGCAGGAAAGTTGATCTCAGCCAGCTTAGGGGTATTTTCCCAGCCCAGTAAATAGCATTGAACAGCGACGTGAGAAGTTCTAAACCCTTCCTTCCCTTTACCAGAACCTTGAGGACTTCCGAATGAATTCTGTCAGGGTCTACAGTTTTCCCATTGTTTTGAAGCAAAACAGCTCGCTGAACTTCCTCTTTGGTTATGTCCAGTCCCAACTCCAAGTGCTCCTCATCAGCTGTTTTCGGGTCAGCTCTGGCGTCATAAAACAGCGTTTCAACGTACTGCTTCCAATGCTGTAGTTGGAGGTGGATACCAGTAATAATCCGGTTATCTGAGTCACGCAGAATGGCTGGCTGGCGACGACGGTCCTGTTCGGTGAATTCCTTGACTTTCTTGTGCAGGTTAAACGTATCATAGAAAATGAACCAAAATACAAACACGAATGAAGAAGATCCTTACATTCTTTTTCGCCAAATTATTTTGGTAGGCATGTTTATTGGGTAGGTAGGCACTTGACAAGGAACATTAAATGTTAGAAACACATTTTGTGGAGGGGGTCTTTTCTAAGAATACCATTGGGTGTCCCAGACATCAAACGAATATTTACCACCTTGTCTCAGATTTAGCACCGGTGCCGTATAGAGTACCGCTTAGCGTCCACTAGTGGGTTAAATGAGTACACGAAAACATCAGGAGACTAAAACTCCCAAAAAATGAATAAAGTGGAAAACCTTACCGCCACTCCACTGCTTGAAGTGACTTAAATCTCGAATTGAATGAGTTCCCCGGGCAACGTGCTTTGTCGTTCGTGAAAAATGGTTAGCATCTTGAACTGATGGCTTTAAGCCTGTCACTTCATCCCTCTTTCTATTCGCTGGAAACGTTCATCGATGAATTTTGCATTATTTTCCAGCCGTGACTGTCAAAAGTGGTTTGAAATACTTACGAAACAAGTTCCTTGCAAATCGGTGGGTGCGGCGCAGAGCATTCCAAGGGTCACGGGTTCCTCGATGACTTTCGAACACTGGGAATTCGCTAGAGTTTCGACTTCGAGTTTTTGTAGAACTGGACTCGGCTCGCCCATCGGGAAAGAGGTGACGCCCCAACCCACGACGTTCGCCTTCAGGCCGACATAAGACTCAGCTGGAAGTACACAATAATTTCTTACCGAAATCTTTGAAACATTATTAAGACGCATATTTGATGTAATGGCCATTGACGTTCCAACTCAACGTCCCTGTTCTATAGAAGTGTTTTATAAAACACTCACTCGGGCTCGGGAGGCACGCAGGTTGGATCGTATCTGAAAAGGCGACCGGCTGGTTGAGACGAAGGAGAGCGATGTCGTTGGCCAGCAGAAATGGGTGAAAATGGGAGTGGAACATGACCTTGCTGACTCCCCTCAGCACGTGTGCAGTTTCGTTTGGATTAATCAGATCAAGATCGCCCAAATGAAGGATGAGGTTCCCAATCGGCGTGTCTCTCCTGTAACAGTTGGAAATGCAGGACATGTCTCTTGTAATCTGAACGGTGACAAACGGATATGAAGTACTTGACTGTTACAGGTGCTACTTATATACTGCCCTGTTAAGGAAAAACGCCTCAACTCTAAATAATTGATTTTTCAGAAATCTGCTTCAAAGTTCATCAGTGAAAACTCCCATTTTGTTAACTGCAAAACAATCCTGCAACCGCATTTTTTTGGTAGGGCATCGATTGATGTTCGATTAGATCGATGGGTGTGAGGGCTCCATCAAATAACAGTTTCTCCTATTGATTTACGGCATTTGAGGCGATTATCGATTATTTCTGCCTGATTTTTCGAATGTTTGTTAAATAAAAACACCTCAAATCGAGTTAAGGCGTTTTACCTTCACAAATACAGGATTTTTTGGAAGGATTGTGATGAAAAACACAATATCACTTACGTAAAACGCCTCCCAATCGCCATTTGAAACACCTCAACCCATTATCTGAAGCCAACGATGTTTTCAGTTTTCAGCTATTTGAGGCTTTTGTGGTATACAAATAACATCAAGGCATGTTATTATTAAGGTGTTTCAAACAAAGCGTTGAGGTGTATTTTCCCAACATCCAGCTTATTTGAGATTTCAACCCATTCCGGGTCGAATTTTGAAATTTCGACTCGACTATTAGAATGGTGAGGTAGAATTAATGAGGGGTACGTAAGAACCCCGTTTTGGACAATTTTGGAGGCGTTTTTCATTAACAGGGCAGCATAGTAGTGTGACAAGTTTCACTGGTGCATTTGGGGGCTCGTCCGGGATAGCCATGTTTGTGGTCAAACACCAGAAGAATTGGAACGGAAAAGAACCTCCTATTCTTTATGGCGTAGGTACTACCGGCATATCCCCAGTCCAAGTTATGTAGGTATAGAAGGGGTCTCCATTTAACCGAAAATCTCGTTCACCCGTCTCTCCAACCCGAAAGGTTGAACACTTCCTACGCATTGAAACTCAGAGAAGAATTCGAACAGGTCCGGAAGTTCGCTAAAGAAAAGGCTCAACAGAAGATGTGCATGAAGAAGGAAACGTTTGATCGCCTTGCAAAGAAGCCACGGTTTAAGGAAGATGACTGGGTGTGGGTATACGAACCTGAAAGAATCAGAGGACTCTCCGCAAAGCTCCAATCAATATGGACTATACCTTGGGTGATCCACGTGGAATGACGTACTGTTCGACGTCCAAATGGGAAAGAAGATTGGCCGGATGCATGGCAATCGGTTGGCCAAAGCAATCTTCAACCTGAGGACGGGCCTCAAGAGACAGGGGAGCGTAACTACAGTTGCTGGACAAGTTTCACATGTGCTTTTGTTGACACCTTGGGATTTGTTACATTCTTATAAAAACTCAGTCCTGGTGGCCTCGCTGCCCTCCTTCCCCTTTCGTTTTGAGCCTTGAGGTTGAATTTCTATAAGCATGGAACCTTTTCTAGCCACTCACCTCATCCTGGGCCTGGACAACGTCAAGTCCTACGGAGGCTACACGCCAAATTTATATTCCTATTATATAATAGGTCTGCTATTCGCACAGTCACAGAGTTATGTTGAACAGGAAAATGTTAGTTAAATCGAGAGCTGTCCAACGAGTGGTGAAAAAAATGGCGGAGATAAATTTCAGTAGTAACGGTTTAGTTGTAACGGACGAACGGAAGCTCGTTTTGTGCCAAAAATGTTGAGGCTACAACGTGTTCCATGTTAATTGGTTGTTGTGTTATGTTTGGACCGTCACTTGGTGAATTTAGTTGTTTCCTTCAACAACACGTACAAGTTTGCCACTTCTGTAAAGTGATACCTATTTGCAACAATTTGGGAAATATGAAGAAAAAACTCTGCAAATTCTTGACACAACGGTTCATTATCTTCTTTGTACAGATCACCCTTCTGTCTAGATCACTAGGTCTAAATGTCTAGATTCTAAATGTTAGATTAATAATTAATCTAATATTTAGGATCTAGACATCATTATAATTATTGATAATAATTATTATTATTATGAATTATCACTAATTATTAATAATTTTATCAAGTACCTAGTGAAAATTATTATAATTTATTGTTAGGTATTAATAATTCGTATTTATTATTAATAATAATTATTATTAATTATGATTAATTAATACGATATAATTCGGGGGTTTTTAATACTACGTCGGTAATAATAATTATTAATTATTATTAGAAAAATTATTTTTCTATAAAAGAAGTACCTACCAACAAACATTCGAAATTACCTTCATTTCCGTAGCACGAAACGCACCTCAGAACAACAAACTCGACATCACTTAAGCCATATGATGTTCCAAAGAGCTTGTTAGTATGAAAATGGACCTGTATTTCAACAGTTTGATACACGATCGCGTTGTGAGGCACAATCTTTGAGCCGTCATTGTGAACGAACGGCTGGTCGTACACAGCTGCGGATGGTCTTAAAAAATTCTACGGAACAAACTCTATCTAAATATGAAATAAAAAACATACCGTTTGATGGGAATTTTTCGAGATATGGAATTTTCAAAATTTCAAAATTCGTTTTGAACCCCTTCCCCTTGACCTAGGGTTATGAAAAGTTTCGAGGACCATTGTGGGGCTGGTCCAAACCCAGAAACCAAATTTCGTAATTTTAACTCAACGCTAACTGGGCAAAGTGGCGCGGACGGCGGACGGCGTACGGCGGACGGACGGATTTTTTTTTATTCGATTTTCTGAATCTACGTATCTTGAAACGTAAACCAACAAATTTTGAGGGGGGGTTAAAATTTTTTTTTCTTTGGGCGATTCCAATGGTTCATTATCGAAGATAATAAACCAAAATCATATTTCTGAAAATAATTCCATTTTGTTGAGTCCTGAAACGTCCGAATTAGTTGGAGTTTGTGTCAAAGACATAAGTGCACTGTTTAAATTTTCTGACCATCCACAACTTACGCCATCAAACAGTGTGCCGCTGTGAGGACGAGGCTGTCCGTAAGGAGAGCGCCACCGCAGAAAAACATCTGGTCCAACCCGATGGCGACGACCCAAGGGAACTCCCCGAGGTAAGCGTCTGTCCCTGATATGACGCGTCTTCTGGCCCGGGGAGGGACGCCCATTCCTTCTTGGATCAAATGGCGTTTTGTGGAGGCTGACACGAACAAAGTCAATATCTGGATATTAGCAGCAACTCGATGAATGCAATATTATTTCACAATGGACTGGAATTATTACCGTAATAGTAAGTGTTGAAAATCGGTTCAGGGTAGCTCCACCAAGCGTGATTTGGATCGGACATCTTGTGGTTCTTCCAAGATCCGTCGTTTCGACCTGCTTTCCTTGAATTTGTGTAGTACCATTCGTAGCCATGGCTGGACGGACTGCTTGTCAGTATTTCGTTCCTCACTTCCCCACAGGTTGGTGGCCCTAATGAGAAAAATGTGAATAACTTAATATAATTAGAAACCACTCCAAATAACTCACTTTGTTGTTAGACGAATTTCGACTGACTTTTAAAATGTTTCACTTGATTGCAAGCGAGCTGAGTCACTTTTATGTCCCAGTGGTAAGATCCTTCATTCTGGATGAGCAGCGCGATTTTGACTGGTTTTGATTGTGCTGGATTGACTGCTACCGTAGCTGAACAAACAGTATAATATAATATATTATTATGACACATGCTCATATTATGAAGGTACTAATTAATTTTTACATTAACAATTGTTTATGCGACTATAACACTCTGTCTTTGAGTGAGGGGGGATATGGTTTCCTACTGGCCATTCCTATTGACTCTGTCATTTTGACCTTTACTTGATGGTTAAAGTTGGTATTTTAGGTATTTACTCGTGGATGCAAATCTTGACTTAGGAAATGAAAAGTGAGAATGTTTCCAGTTTCTGCTCCTCTATTTTAAGCTATTGAAGAATTCCCTCAGGCACACATGATAGCCAGGCGAGGCCTTGCTAAGCAAGGCTTGCTTCCTCCAGGCGATAAGGTTAAGTTGAGGTTAGGATTGGGTTGAGGGTTGGGGTGTGATGGCTCATGGTTGCCTCGAGCCACCCAAGGTAGAAAAGTTCCAACCAAAAGTACCCTGGGAATGCTGGGCGGGAATGCAAGTGTGAACGGTTCCTCCGCCACCGGTTCACTATTCCTCCGCCGCTGACTCCGCCACACGACGAGGAGCTTCCTCACGGACGGCTAAGCCACGGAAGGGTGGCAACCCTGAGGACCGGGCCAGGGGCGTGGCGAAGACCACACGCTCCTCTGCCCCTAAGCCTCCGCCTGGTATATAAACGGCCATCATACCCTCCGTGAAGCAGTTCCTCGTTCTCACCCAAAAGGGAGACATTAACTCGTTATATACATATTTTTCTACTGGTACGCGTACCATCCTTAGTACCGCGGTACGTGCCATTGTTGGCAATCGGCAAGAGCATCCGTCGATCCAGCGTGTTGTTTTGTGGTGCAGTGAGCATCTGTTTGGTGGAACTCAACTCTCCATTTGTCCTCAAGCCCTCAGCATTATCTCTGGTATCCTTAAGCCTTAAGCATAGCGATATTGTGTAAACCTACCAAATTCTTATACTTAATCTACATAACTTTAACGTCAATATAACCCCTTAGCTTCATTTTACTAACTACTGTATTTTCAATTGTGTAAACTGTCGAAATTCTTTTAACTTTTTCCATCCTACGATACTAATTCCTCCAAGAACCACACATAATTCCTCCAAGAACCTATCTCCGAAGGCTGACGTTCGACGCTACCATTGTAATTTTCTTTCATTTAACTTTTCGATTATATTTTAGTTTGAATACGTTAGTTTCCTTTCAGAACCTAACTACCCTGAAAGGTGTCCTACGAAAATCGTAGGTGGTGGCAGCAAAACAACTAAATTCCTATTTCAGTTTTCTTTATTATCATTAACTCTTCAAATTCTCAGTACCGACTCCTTCAGAGTCCGGTTACACAAGGCTGTGCAGTAATGGACTGCGTACTTGTGATTTTACGCATCCACGTGAACATTCTGCAGTCCCCACTACAACTTCCCACTACTTTTTACGCACTACGCCGTTTTGGCATCCATGTGAACGCAGCTTTTCAGTGGTTTCAAGATCGACGTACGTCCTAATTAGTCTACACAAATTCAATGCGCAACGAGTTGACCATATTGTCCTCGATTTTGTTTTATTATCTTCGATAATGAACCATTGGAATTTACTTACTCGAATAACCGCTGAGTGGACCGCACTGACCAGCAGTTGGTCCATCGACTGAATTCAATATGAAAAGTTGATCGATATCGCAAACGCCTCCCAATTTCCTCGCCAGATTTACTTTCAGGTAATCAACTCTGAAAAACGATACGAAAGTGTATGAATTATGTTATTATTAGTATATGTGTAACATGTAAACGAGTTTTTTGTACGAAGTAAATGTACCGTTGGCACTAAGGATTATTAAATTTGGTGACACCATCGAAACAACATTCGCATTCGACTAAGGCTAACCAACAGAAATCAAGTAGGTATTGAAGTATGAAATTGCAGTTATCACTGAGTCTCACTAGTAAATAGATTCTCTGTTACTAAGTTCTAATTCTGAGACCTAATTCGATCATTCGATGGACCAGGCATAACTCGCCATTGAATTTCGATGGCGTGTTATGAGACCTTTCTCATATGGTGTGTTGGTTGAATTTGGAATAATAATAAATAAGTCATGGATAAAGTAAAGGCCTGCAGGACCCAGGTTGGAAAGTTTTTGAAGGATATCTCAGGCTGTGATTGACTTAGACTTTTGAAATAAATGTCTAAATTCACTATATTAATAAGAAAAATCCCCTCGTCTTCCGATTTTTGAAATTCATGCAATAGGACATTTTTTTAAATTGTGGCTAAATGATTTTTTTTAAAGGGGGCATTTTCGGACGGCTAATAGACAGCAAAATGCAAACATCGCAGTTAAAACATGTAAAATGAGCGAGCAGGATAAATTTCGATTTTTCGATACATTTTTTGTAACCTTCTTCTTATTGGATGTCTTGGCGCTTCTATAGTGGCGGACACTCACTCCCCTCCCTCCCACCCCCCCGGAAAGTCCATCTCAGCCTGAGGTAAAAGTCAAATCAAAAATGAATCCTCATGTGAGTCATTCGAATTTTTTTCGATTGAGTGATAGTTTCGTTTAGTTGTACCACTTACCTGATGGCGCATGTGTTACTCTGAACTATCAGATCATAGTCGCACGCTAGTGAACCTAGCGACTTGTTTGGGTAGTCGGGCGATCTAAAATAAGTCACTTTCTCAGTTGAAACGTCTCCGCAGGTGTGAACAACTGCAAAATCGTATTAAGATGAAAAATTGTAAATAGGTAAAACATAGAGAACTGTTTAAATATTGGCGCTGATCTTGAGTGGGGACAACCCGTAGCGGTTCATGCTGACACGAGTCAGTCACACTCGTGAACTCGCACCTTTCCAACAGCTCCCGCCAACATAACCAGTTTTCTCCGCAGAATAATCAATTTTGTAAAATGGTGGTAAATGGGAGTAACATGGGAAGTAAACGAAATGAACATTGCTTTCTCGAGTCTTCCACCGAGACGGATTACAACCTCATTGTCAAGAAAAAGGCTCAACCTCTTTATGATGCCCCCTCTCGACCTGTTTATGAGGAGTTTGGTGGATCAAATTGCGTTGACAGAGAAATCACATGGGCAACTAAAAAAATCGTGATAATGGGAGCACGTTCCTTGGATGGTATGTACTTTGTATTATGTGTGACAAATAGGTAAGATTAGTTCATCTCAATCAAGTCTTGTGCAGGGATGGGGGGCTTTGGTTTTGAAATGAGAAGGTTTTTTTCCAGTTATTTGTTATTTAACTCACAGAGGCAACAAAGAAGAGGCGGAGTTTCTTGGAGCGGCTGGCGCGAGCAAAAAACGTCAGAGACGTGTCCCCCTTTCCTGAAGCAGTCGTCGCCAGTGAAACAAGCGCCTTCTGTGTCATCTGAAAAACACCTTGAGCGGGCACGAGCCGGAGGTCGGAGGTTGAAGCCGGACAGTCCTTCCGCGACGACGGTGTCTGAAATTGAGTTCCACCGATATAATTGGTAATTTTAAGATGACACGATGAGATGACGACCTGGTGAACTAAGAAGAATATGCGTAGGTGCCTACTTAATCCTGCGTTGCATCATGATGCCTGATATATTATAATGTATTAAACCATCAGCAAACTCTGTAAGATTATTTTGATTTCTCTGTTTCCTTCATGGATCAACAGGTGTCAGAGGAACTGAAGAGTTTTGGTCGCCGTTCTTTGGACTCAAGAAAAGATAATCAAGTTATAGTCTGTTTCAAACTGCTTTAGTATTGGGGCAACCGGGCCGTAGGGGTGGTGAGGCGGACAGCGTTGCCATACTGTTGCGCAGTTGAAAGAGACACTGAAGAAGCCCTTGTCACTTTCCGGAGATGTGGCAATCCCGCGGTAAACAACCCCCGGTCATTGGCCGAGCCCCTTCTCGAGTACCCGAGGGCAAGCGCCCGTCAATACTGAAGCAGTTTGAAACAGAGTACCTATAAGGTTGACACAACCAGCAGTCTCGTTTTTGACCCTCAGGCGGCTACAAATGTGTGGTCTTTCAATGATAAAGGTCATTCATCTTCTCTATTAATTTTTTTTAATATATATATTGTCCAGTTAGTTACTATTCTACGCCAAACTGGACAATATAAACTAACAAAAAAAAACTTTTAATAGAGAAGAATGAATAACCTATATCATTGAAAGATCGCACATTTGGAGCTGCCTCAGGGTAAAAAACGAGACGGCTGTTTGTGTCAACGTTGTACTCTGTTTCAAACTGCTTCAGTATTGACGGGTACTCGACAACTGTTGCTTTAGTTTACGCTTCTTTTAAAGTGCCGATTTGTATGGTTCTGCCCGTGTTTCCTGTAGACACCATTGAGCACTTGTTTACATATGTGGATGGTGAGAAGATAAAACTCACTAAAACCGAGCTTTTTCTAATGAAAAAGGCATCTGTTGGGGATGAAGATGTCGATGCAAATGAGGACGAGTACGTTGGTCTGTTTCCCGATGAAAATGTTTTTTTCAGGCGAATGGGGACGAGTTGGTTGGTCTATTTCCAGATGAAAATGATTTGTTTGAGAATGTGGTAGTTGACCTTGGATGTGGAGTTTATTTGTGATTAACCAAAGGAAAACGTGTTGTTCTTAATAATTAATCATTTTCAAAATAAACTAGAATCAAATTAAAATTATCTACACAAAATGTAAGAATCTTCAAAAACTATTGGTACCTAGGTGTTTTTTTTTTTTTTTTTTTTTTTTTTTTTTTCTAATGCATGTAATGCATTAATAAATTTAAATGCTCGTTAGAACTAGATTTCATTTCTAAAACATCCTTCCGAGGCTTAGGGCCAGGTGCTGCACAATGATGCTTTCAGGCATCTTTCAGATTTTCTTGGAATTCAAGGGAAAATAACAGCACCTAATGAAATTTTTGTGAGACCTACTCCCACCATTCAGATTGGTTTCACAACAAAAGAAAATATCATGCGCCAAAGGGTTGAGACTTGGCTTGATAATCACTATGTGCGGTATTTCTAAATATGTATATCAATAGATATGCCTGCCAATATATATTTTTTGTTCAGTCTGTTCTTTCACAAAGTGGAGGTTTGCAGGTGTCTCCATTGCAAAATTAGTGGGATTTAGAAAACCCATCCCGATTTTCCAAAATCGCATAGATGCAACAGTAGGGGAGTCACACAGGATATTTCTGTCCTCGTCTTGCTGATATTTTCGAGATGACTCGGGTTTCACTTGATAGTAAGTCCCATGGCGCAGCCGATATAAAGTTTGACCCCTTTACACCAAGTCCGGCTCATCGATAACTGACCCATGTGTGCACAGAAGTGAATCTAGTTCAAGTCGAGGTGAGCCTCTTTTCGAGGTTTCACGCTCATTTTCGATCACTTTTTAGTTATCGACCAGTCTGTGCAGCCTGCAAACAAGACGTAACCATCAACAATAACGTAATTTGGCTGATTGAATGTACCTCAAACTACTAAAACAAGACGGCTCCAGATGAGAATTCTCCTTTAGAGTATTTCTAAATGAAAAACCATTAGCCTGATGAATTACGGGCTGACCTGACCTGGGCTGGCTGTCGGCGACCTGGTCCAATTCAATATAAATACTACGCCGTAAGATGCTGAGATGTTCTGCTTATTTGCGGTTTTGATAACACGTTGCTGGTACAAATAAGAAACTACATGTTGATCGTCGAAAGTTCTCTCTAAAGCTAACGAACCGTATAATGAATCTTGTACGTTCTGTATCGTTTCATCATCTCAAAAGCGGAATTCTTTCTAATCCCAGCCTGGTAATGAATATTCATCAATCAGTTTTTTTGATTTCGCCCTGTGTTTTCCCGGAAGATGAGACACTACGATAAGTTCGTCGTGAACTCACATCAAGAGGCATCTCAACCGTGCGAAACCTCCCTTCTCAACCTATTACTACTTCATGCACACTAATACTATGTTAACTGAGGCAACTACCACAACCACAAGGAAGTATTAGTTTTTCGGTGACCTGATGTTTTCTGCTTCACAGAACAGTATCAGATTTTCATGAAATAGAGGTTCAGCTCAGCATAGCTTCTTCTGTATTTCACTTTGTTTGATCCGTACCTTCGCTAACGGTTGTTTCGTTCAACAGATGGATGAGATCAGGAATCGAGTCTTCTGTGGCATTTGCGGGAGCTGGCGTGTCTGTTTCATTTGCCGTCGCATACCTGAAGGGGAAAAATACAAAACCAACAGTAGTTAACGACAAAAGGTGTGCCGCCAAATCTCGATCTCAAGTTTAAGAATATTGGTGGGTACGTTTTATAAATGATTAATTAATAATCTGATAATAATGAACCGTTCATTTCGAAATGCATAAACAGAATGTGTTGGAGCAGGAAGCTTATCAGTCCTAATGTAATCTAGTCCCAAAGCTTATCAGTCCCAATGTAATGGTAAAATTGAGTGACTTCATCGAACTCTTAAGACTACATTGAAGGCCCATACCAAAGTGAAATGCACTGACACTTAGCCAACAGTTCTTCTTGAATTGCGAGCCGTGAAGACTCAAGCTGCTTCATTGTCAAATTGACGTATGGGAAGGCGATTCGTGTACATGGTGATTTTTTTGAAGACAAGCAAATCGATACCGAAGCGGACACACTTGCTCATACCCTACAGAAATGCCCTAGCTCCATTCAGAGTGAGTCACAAGTCCTGTGCTGATTTGACAATTATTTTTCTCTCAAAATATATTATGGAAAAATTACCAAGATATCGGTTGACCGCCTCAAAACAGAGTACCTACTTATAGTATTGACACATTAAGTTAAACTTTTGACAAATATATTTAAACTTCTCACAGATAAATTTAAACCTTCGACAGATAGATTTCAACTTTCGACAAATAGATTTCAACTATTGACAGATAAATTGACAAATGGACTTCAACTTTGGACAAATAGATTTCAACTTCAAGCGGAACGAAGAAAGAAATAAGAAAATTAACCAAATCACAAAATTAACGAGTTCTGAAAACGAATTTCAATAAAGTGGACGTCCAGCTGCTGCGGATGGTAACGTTAAAAACATATCCATGACGTAATTGGAACAGTCATTTTGAGTTAAGGAGGCCACACTTTGCGACGGTATCTACTGGAAGGTCCTAAAACAGGTGACCTGAAAACAGAATCTGAATCACTCATCACGGCTGTTTTGTGATGAACACGTCACTATTCAAAAAATACGAACACAGTGAGACCTTGAAAGTGCTATGATTAGAGATTATGCCACCCATGCAGAAGAGATTCAAACCCCTCGCCCAGGCACACCGAAGGTTTACCTATGCGACGAACGTTGGTGCCTTGAATAGCAAGAACACAGCCCTGAAATCGCTAATAGGTTGGTATGTATAAATAGTTGAAATCTATTAGTCCAAAGTTGAAGTCCATTTGTCAAAAGATTCAATTTATCTGTCAGTAGTTGAAATCTATTTGTCGAAGGTTTAAATTTATCTGTCAAAAGTTTGAATATATTTGTCAAAAGTTTAAGTTAATGTGTCAATACTATATAATAGATATTATCCTGGCTTCACAAGAGGAAACCATCCCTGTGCTACTTGCGACAAGCTGGGATGACCACACTACTCTGCTGGATAAAAGCACACAACAGTTTGGTTGGCAACGAAAAAGCTGCAAAAACTGCAACGAGCCAACAAAACCCACCAGATAATTGGACCATATACCCACCCCCCGATCTAATCGCAAGTTTAAAGCTCAGTGTCTCCGTCGATGGCAGGAATGGATTTGGATCAACAATGAAACACCTCACTAGGTACGCAGGTATGGTAAGTATATTTACTATTGATCAAGGTGATCTGAAGATTGCTTGTTGAAGAGGAAATTATTCTCTTTCACGCTCGAGACTCGATCTTACATTGAAGCAGTCAGTTGAGTGTGAACATTAAGGAAATATTAAAGTGGCCTTTTTCGCTACGGTAATTTTACCACGTCAATTTTCGATTCAGGAAAAGTTTACAAGCGTTAGGTAATGATGAACAACACGGAACTATTTGAAAGTGGTCCTTAAAACAAAATAATGAAGTAAGATTTTTCTAGGGAATACCTAATTAGATTGATGAGATATCGAAGATCGTTGCCACCACGTAAAAAGCACCAATCTGATTTTTTTGTCATTTTCGTTTTGGTGCACTTTTGGGTACCCTGAGTTGGGTACACCATGCCAAAGTCAACATACGTAATTCCCAGTGGATTTTTTGAAAAATAAGAAATAGGTTTCGCGTGTCTGTAGATGCGCTAAAACGTAAATAAATGATCAACGAATCCTAAATAACTCAACCATGATGGGTCAGGGGATGATCGACGTATGGCTCTCCTGTCCTTTGTTGATCCTTTGTTGTCTTGATATGTCATCCAAAATTGGAATAATCAATTCACGTTGGATTTTCAGTCTTGTGAAAATGCTCGGGTCATCAAGTTGCTATTCGGAGGGTTAGTGAAGATTGCGCCGGAGGGTATATTTATTTAACTATTAGCGGAGCTACCCCTTTATATTATAATATAATTGTATATTATAATTATATATATATTATAATTGTAATAATATTATAAATATAATATATTATAATTATAATATTATTACAATTATAATATATTTATAATTATAATATACAATTATATTATAATACAAAAGGGGTATATAATATTATTATAATTGTATATTATACCCACTATACACTCATCATTGTTGAAATCTTTGAGAAGCCTTATTCAAGGTAAAGGTGAAAGTTTTAAGGAGTATGAGCAGAAAGGTATCGAACTAACGGGGTGTCTAGAATATGAAGTTAAATATTAAGCACAGGAAGTTGAGATATCGCCATCTGATGCATTCCGAAACCAAAGCTTCATTACAGTCAATGATGAATTCAAAGAGGATTCAAGCATACGAACTTATCGATAGTTACGAGGTTTGGGTTCCTGAAGAAATTGGACATGCTCTGTAATGCTCTGACGAAGCATTAATATTTTCAGGCCAGACAGTAAAGAATATTTAGCGCAAATTCCCTTAAAAATCATCATTTTGCACAGAATTCTTCAAATTTTGGCGTACAAGCTTCAGGGTTCGCCTCCTGCCGAAATGTCCACGCTTATAAGCTTGCCGCACAACATCATGTTGTTGTTGATGCATTCACCTCAAGACCCCTTGCTACAGTCTCAGCTGTTTCTGTGTCTCGGGAACTGGCCAAGTTATCACCTTTTCCACCTTAGCCAAATCTGTAGCAACCCCGTTCTTGGAGATGACATATCCCAGGAAAGATGCTTAATGCTCGAAAAGCCGGCACTTTTTTTGCATTCAGCTGAATTCCAGCGACTACTCGCCTCAGCCACGCCATATGCTCAGAGGAGGTGGCATGTCCACCAGAACATCATCCAGATAAACTTCAACCCTTCCTTAGCATATAGAGTCATGCTCTTTTCTTCAACCTTTTCCATTGCCCTCAGGAACGTAGCTGGAGCGTTGGACAGTCCAAACGGCAGCACTCGGTTTGCCAGAGACCCCAGGGAGTATAAAATGCAGTTTTTTCGTTATCTTCTTCATAGGGCCTGTAGGTATCCATTCTGGAGGTCCAACGTCGAAAACCAGCAACTCCCAACAGATGAAATCATCGACCTTCGGCAGAGTGTGCGAATCCATCATGACGTCATTTAACTGCAGGTAATCTTCGGAAAACCGAGTGCTGCCGTCCTTTTTAACCAACTCTGTTGGGCTGGCCCAAGGTCTCGTAGATGGGTCAATGATCCCGTTTCGTGCACAAGGAAGGAGGACATACCTATTGAATTAATTGTTTAATGGAATTTTTCAATTCACAAGTTTTGCTTCATTTTAAAGAGAAACAGATTTATTTAGTTATTAGCCAGTTGCCAGTCAGCGTTTATTAAGGAGGGCTTATTAATAGTGCAATTTAATGAGTGTACTGTATGTTTTCAATTTGGAATTAAACTTAAATTCCAATCACATTTATCATAAATAATTAACTTCACCGGGTGTCTAGGCATGAAATTACTACAAAATCACCAGTGTAAGACAATGACATTGTTCCACAGTTTTGTAAAATACCAGCCTTCGATGGTATATATGAGAAGATCGGATTTCGAATTCCTGAAACTTTGACGTTCAAGAAGTGGTAAAATTTTGGGCCATTATTCACTCAAACAGCTGTAGGATTTGATCTTGTAAATGGTAAAACGGTTGCACTCACGTGACATACTGCAGCAAATAGAGCAAAATCCAAGTCCTCATGACTTGAGGGAGACGGCGAGAAGAGCTCTGGTTTGTACATCACTCAAATAATCAAGTCCATTTTTTTTTTTGTCTTGTCTTAGGATACAAAACTCGCACGACTAAAATGTATTTCAGAGTATTCGCGCTAGACAGCCATTACGAGTACCGAGTTATTAGACGAACTAGCGGTATTCACTCTCTCCTGCGGGACGGTCTGGTACGTTCTCCCCACTAAAAAGACCTTTTCGCATCTCGCACCACTTTAGCGGGTGCGAGAGCTCAGCGAGGTGATTCTAATTGTTTAATGGGTCGGTGGACCGCTCCATATACGAGTTCTGGGAGATATCAATAGGCCCCTAGTTGGAAAACGGAATATGGAATGGATATAATCATATATATTTACGAAAATTCTCGACAACGGTTTATTATCTTCTTTGTGCAGATCACCCTTCTGTATAGATCATAATATGATTATATATATAATATATATTCAATCATTATATTATAATGATTGAATAATTATTATTATGCTTTATCACTAATTATTATCAAGTAGTGTAAATTACTGTTAATTATTGTTAGCTATTAATAATTTTTATTGATTATTATTATTAATTGATTCGATATCTGAAACCTTGAGCTGTTCGAATCAGCTGGTGCAGTATGAACATTGACCCGACAGGCTACTACATGACTAACCCTCATGTTGACGACTTTTGATCTGCTCCAACTTTGAGCACTCATTGTGAACGAACGGCTGGTCGAACAAAGCTGCGGATGGTCTTAAACAATTCTAAAAAAAAAAAAAAAAGTAAACCCTATTTAAATGTGAACTAAAAACTATACCGTACCATATGAATTTTTCAAGATATGAAATTTTCATTACAAATTACAAAAAACGTGTATGCAACCCATATTTCTTAATGTTTTTGGGGTCGCTGATTCCGAATCTGAGGTCGTTTGACCTTTATTGGGTCAGGTTCAAGGTCATTTGGATGTCAAATCGGGGGAAATGATTGAAAAATCTGAAAAAAATGTACATAAGTTTTTGATGTTGCTTAACCCCTTAACGCACAAGATCAGAACCACGTCGAAAAAAAAATATTTTTTGTGCTTTTCATCTTATTTTCGGTCTCCTATGATCAAAAACCAATAACAATCGTGAATTTACCCGAAATTGGAAAATTGGGAAAATTGTATCTTGTCAGATACATTGTGCTGTTTTGCGGATAGCCTTGCACTACGAATTGGTATCTTGTCGGATACAATGTGAGCAACTCCGTGCCATCATTTATCCTAAAAAGAAATTCACCAATTTGATTGTCGGGTAAGTGATTCAGAATAAAGATACTTTCATATAAATGTACTTGGTTTATTTTACAAAAACAGTAAACATGAACGGAAATTGGACGGGTGAAAATACCCCTATAAAAGTACAAGAAAATGAGAAGTGTCTAGTATTGACATGCGAGGTGAGATTATGCTTCCAAAACTCGACTGTTTTACTGAGTTACCAAAAGTTTCGATTAAATAAAAAATCACTTCTCATGATAACTCAGGAAATAGTTCCGGGTCGGAACGAAGCACAATCTCACCTTGCACTTATCACATGTCACCGCTGTTTGTCCATTCTTGCAATGGACACACCGCCCTTTTACTTCAAAAGTTGGCGAGTGATCAAGTTTATCAAATCTTACTCCTGTCTTCACTGGGCAATTTCGAGTTGTCATTGAAGTGTAAAAAGCGTTTCAACGATATAATATATCGGTTGAGAGTCATGACACTGGCGATTTTCTCATTTCTCAACGAGGTGCTCCAATAATCTCGCACTGATGGCATCACAATAATACTCATGAGCAGTTCTATGGCCAACAGGTCTCTGATTTCCATGGAATTAGTGTTTATACATTTACCAGTCTTTTGGATGGAGTTGGTGTTCGTTCGTTCAACGATCAGGTCAATTGCTTTTTCAGGAAAAAACTGCTGAAAATACTCCAGCTTTGTGAGCACCTCTGGTCCTTTCAAGCTTGTTTCCTCAGGGGGCTGGACGAGAAACGTTGGTCTGACTCCTCTCTCCCAAATCCATGTGACAACTTCCCTTCGAACCTTGAGTTTTGCTTTGGAACGGGTATTTTTCTTTGGATGCCTTCGCTTTTTAGGTTGTTTTGTCGCAGTTGAAGAACTTGGAGTTGAAGAAAAAGTGGTCGGAGTTGTCGGAAAAGTGTTTGAAGTTGTCGGAGTTGAAGAAAAAGGAGTTGAAGTTTTGTTTTCTGGCATAAGGATTGAGTCTGATTGATTTGGCGATTCTACGGATTGGATATTTTGATGACGTTCCCAAGCTTCTGTCTCGCTATCTACAAAGTGCAATCTTCCTTCATCCTCCAGGTTGATGGTGTTATCGTCAAAATATTCTAAAATCTCAAACTGGTCTTCGAAATTCTGTTCCTCCCTTTCCAACCCACCAAACCCAACTGACACAACATTCTCCTCTTCCAATCCATCGTCGCCTTCATCCTCCGATGGCACATTATTTTTTGGGACTAAAGCCAAAATTCTTTTCCCTCTGCTTGTGTACATCTGAAAAAGGAAAAAAAACGGGAAATAGTGAAATTCCCAAGAAATTGTAAGAAAATAAATTTGTATCTCACGAGATACATAGTGCAGTAGGCCGTGCCCAACTCCATGTTTTGGTCAGGAAGGGATGCCTGGCAAATCTCACGATGTATCTGAGAGGATACAGATCTTTTATCGGGTCTTCTAAAGGTAATAATCAACGAAACAGCATTCCAAACGCTTCAAACCAAACAGCAAGCTCCCAAAAATCACAACATAATTTTCTTACCTTGATTTTCTTCGAAAAACTATTAGAAAAATGCTGGCGAAAACTGGCACATGTCACTAGAACACAACGAGGCGACGAAGTGAGGACTTCCTATCTTTACTATCTCTGTTATCATACTGGGAGGTTCAATCTCTTCCGAATGTTGCATTGTGACCAACTATTATCCCAAGTGGGTAAAGGATTCGTTTCCAAGAGGATCAACGGCATGTTTTAGGATTTTCATGCTCATAAACTTTACGTATCTGGAGAGATACGTTGTGCGTTAAAGGGTTAATTTGAATATGGCCAAGTTCCTGCTCAAGGTCATCTGAAGGTAAAATAGCCAGAAAAGAGGTCACTATACTGCCGCCGTAAGTTAAAACCACCTATCTCCTTTTTTTTCATGTCGAGAAAAATGCAGTTAAGTGAGGAAGAGGGCCAAGATGATCAAATTGGAGATAAGATAAAGTCTTTTTTCGAACCTTTCCAATGGAGATAGGAAATTCTTCCTTGGCAGAAAAGCCGCGCCACGTCGAGATCTACGCAGCCATGTGGCCAACTCCAAAAACACCAAAATGGTCGATAGGGGACAAAATGGTCGATAGGTATGTTCCAACCTGACCAGTTCTTGAACTGGTTCAGGAACTAGTTCTGCGCAGAAGCCATGCGCATGATGAACTGCGTTCCAGCCTGTTTCAGTTCGTGAACTCAGTGCAGACAACGCGTTCCACCGCGGCCAGTTCATGAACTCAGTTCAGCTCAGTTCGGGAACTTCTTGCACTGAATTGAGATGAGGGTTGAGAACTCGAACTGGAAAGGTAACAGTGATCTCACGTTATAACCTCCCACAAAATCATTTGACTTCCTGAGTTTCACGGGAGAAGACGTAGTATAGTAGGGTTTTCTGTGGGAGAAGAAGGGTCCAGTTTGTTTTGTGTCTTTTATTTGTGGTTCTCGTTTTTAGCGTATTCCGGTACGTAAGTGTTCATATCTCGACAAGATAAAATCATATCATAAAATCATTTATCATTTAAATCATTTTATCATAAAATCATATCTCGTAAGATAAAATACGTCTAAGTACAGTACCTTTAAAATAAATAATTTCTCAGAAAACTGTAAAGATAAAATTATAACCCACGAAATGAAAGATTGTTGGTGAACATGCGTGTATTTTCAAACCAAATAATTTTTGAATTAGGTACCTACTTAAATAAATTAGATTGAAATAAAGTGCATTGTTTGAATGGAAGTCAACTTGGCCGACATTAAAATTAATTATAGGCAAACGATATAATATGAACAATGTTGCAGTTTCAATTTAATTGAAAATTGCTTCAATTTGTCCACTGATTAATTTTGGTTTATTATCTTCGATAATGAACCATTGGAATCTCCAAAGAAAAAAATTTTTTAACCCCCCCCCCTCAAAATTTGTTGGTTTACGTTTCAAGATGCGTAGATTCAGAAAATCGAATAAAGAAAAACTCTGCAAATTCTTGACACAACGGTTCATTATCTTCTTTGTACAGATCACCCTTCTGTCTAGATCACTAGGTCTAAATGTCTAGATCCTAAATGTTAGATTAATTATTATTATCAATTATCACTAATTATTAACAATTTTATCAAGTACCTAGTGAAAATTATTATAATTTATTGTTAGGTATTAATAATTCGTATTTATTATTAATAATAATTATTATTAATTATGATTAATTAATACGATATAATTCTGGGGTTTTTAATACTACGTCGGTAATAATTTTTCTATAAAAGAAGTACCTACCAACAAACATTCGAAATTACCTTCATTTCCGTAGCACGAAACACACCTCAGAAATTATAATTATTAGTGATAATTCATAATAATAATTAATCTAACATTTAGGATCTAGACATTTAGACCTAATGATCTAAACAGAAGGGTGATCTGTACAAAGATGATAATGAACCGTTGTGTCAAGAATTTGCAGAGTTTTGAAGGTGTTCAGAAACGCGTAAGCATATAGTTTTTAGAACTATATTAAAAATAAATATTCAACAATTCCCGCCGCCACCCGGTAGTCCACAGTACAAGAATCTCTTTTTTTTTACAGAAGGAGCAGACCTCTGCTTACAGTTATTCTTGTTTTAAAGAAGTTACTTGAAGTACGGTCAATGCTAGATACATTCCAGTTTCTAGTCCTGGACCACGTCAATTAATTAACCAAGACCGTTAAATGGGATTCTGAAATTCGGAATTTCAATTCGGAAATTGTTGAGTTCTCATATCTGATAGCGATAGAAGAAGAGGGTTACTCTGATCAAAACCGCCCTCAGCGCTACCTGCCGGAATAGTTCGGGTCGTTCCAGCCATGCAGTTCACGAACCCAACAGTTCTTGAACTCATCCCCACTACTCCTGAACTGGTTCGTGAACTCAGTTCATGAACTAGGTCAGGTTGGAACATACACATTATCTTAGGCAGTACCTATAGGTCTAACATACCAACATCTTGGGAAAATCTCAGAACAATATATTTTTTTTTTTCATTTGTTTTATTTTTTATTTATTTATTTTATTTATTTATTTATTTTTTATTGAGACTGTTACATGTTGTATCATACCTCATTGAAATAGTGTACGCACTTATACCTACGCAGGATATATCTATATAGGTACATATCACTTCTCTTAGTTGACAGTCGAAGGGACTGAAATTGACGTTTGTACAGTTGTAGGTGAGATAAAATCGAGGATGTGGCGAGGTCTGGTGAGCCGTCGGTTGTAAAATGGCCCAAAACTGCTTGTGACAAGTGGGTTCAACCCACTTTCAACTCAGAACAATATGGACACGTTTTTTCAGATTTTGCCGATCAATTCCTCCGATTTGACCTTGCGCATGACCCGATAAAGGTCAAACGACCTGATTCGGAATCAGCGACCCAAAAAACATTAAGACATGTATGTCTTAACCTTTAAGGAAGAAGCAATTTTGATGAGACACACGAGGGCTTAGATAGTTAACAGGGTGGTGAGAAACAAACTGAAGAGTTGCGGTAATAGTATAAATATCCAGAGTTCTTTGATAGAAAATACAATTGTACATAATATGTATGATATTATCACGCTTGCGAACTTACGCCAGCAAGATGGCATTCATACAGCCCGTCGAAACTCGTCAGTGTGAATTGCTCCCCCCTGTGCACATGATCATAATTCACCGGTTTTACGACTGTCTTAAGAAGAGGTCGACGAGAGGTCCAAATTAATGAATCCGTACTCGTGGGGGTCATGGTATTTATTATATTCGTAGTATCTCAGGCACTAGTTGTCGGATTGTCGCAGTGTTAAGAAATACCGCGTTATTGAGTCAAATATCTTCGATGGGCGTTTCTTCAGAAATCATCTTCCGTAAAATCCAAAACCGGGGTGAAGAAGCAGGAAGTGCTTGCAGTTTGCCGGATCGTCACACACAGGAGCGTGTCCAGCCCAGTAGGGAGTGCTGCGAGCGTGGATCGCCATCGGAACGCCTCTCTCCACCTCAATCAGGACTGATTTACCTGTCGAAAAAAGTCGACATTAGTCCCAAAACGTTGGCCTTGAATTGTGCTGAATGTGAAATGAAATAACTACAAACCAGCGAAGCCGTCGGGGTCTGTTGTGGTTGACGCCTCAGGGCTGAGGTTCGCTCGGACTGCCTTTTTGAGATGTTCAAGTTGGGGTTCTTCCGAGACTCGAACGATATCAACGGTGTCGAGGAGCATCTTCGTGTCCCCTCCAATCTCTTCGACCTCCTTCCCGATGACTCTTAAGAATGAAAATGGCCATCAGAGCACGAAATTTCGGTCATTTTTGTTTTAGTGCACCTACAGGTACGCGAAATGAATTTTTAAGAAAGAAGGGAGGGTAGGGGGACAAAAGCAGGGGAGTCCGGGGGTACATCTCCCTTGGGCACTTTTTGACAAACAGTGTACTAAATACAGGGTTTTAAACTGATTTTAACAGTTTTCATAATAAAGCAATCTTTTAAGGTTTTTCGAAAGGGTAAGGGTAAGTCTCCTGACTAGGTTAAGACGTGACAATCCAAACTTGAGTGCACACTGATAAGGGGTTGGACGTAGAAACAAAAATCAAACTACCCAGATGATATTCTTAACAGAATCTGTTCTGTCACTTACGAATATCATCTGGGTACCTGCCATCTAGGTATGTACTTTCTAAGCAGGTACATAATAACTAGATTATGACTGTACCTTATGGCTTCAACCAGTTTGTCAACCGGATACCGTTCTGGAGCAAGAAGCTCCACCATATACGGATGCTCGGGCAGCGGATTGTACCTCTCCACAGACGAGTTGACGCGCGGGTGTTTGGTGTTAAAGACTCTCCCAGAGTTCCGAATCGAAATGTCCTCAACCACAGATTGTTTCTTGAGAAAGATGAAAATTATGTCATTACTACCCCCCGTTGTCACAGAAAGTTTGGGTAGTTAGACCAACCTTAACAAATTATACCTAATTACCTATACATCTCAGATATTATCTGGGATGAAACAATCGCATTATTACATTTTATATTGCTAAAAACCGTTGATTTTATTCATCAACATGAGTGGTGATATTTTTAACAAAATTTGTGCACCTACAAACACAATTGAAGCCATTGAACATTTAAGCAAATTACCAGTATGTGAGCAATGTAAGTTACGCCTGACAGATTTGGTGCCAACAAAACTGAATTTTCTCAATTTTTTCTTTTTTTCTGGATTTACTAATATTTATTTCAAGAACAAACAACGTAACCAAATGGCCGAGTTCGATTAATGGAAAGCCTCAAAGTGGGGTTTGGAAATTGGATATCTAATTTAGGTCTTGATTATAATGTTTAAGCTGAATTTACCTTCGAATTAGTACCAGCTCGTTGGGCGGGATCTAAATTGAAACCAGCCATATGAGATGTTGTTTTCAAGTTACTCGGAGTAACTGAATCCCCAGCACCGGAAGAGACACTTGTGCGCTGGAATCACAAATCAATGTGAATTGATTTCAATGGTAATTCGGGAAATTGTGCATTTTTAAACTCAGTTAGTGAAAAAACATCCCTGGTCTGGTTAAGACTAAGCTAGTGTCACTGCCTTACAAATTCTTCTTGCAGGCATTAAACGGACTGCGGGCATGGAGATCCTTCATATAAGGAGCGACTCAATAGTTCCGGTTTGACTTTGAGAAGATGTTCAAGGCCAGAATGACCAGTAGGGATGATTAGACGGGCACCAGACCCCCAGATCGGACTGGAGATATCGTCATGTTCACAGATGGCTCTAGGATGGTTGAGAGGTCACGGGCTGGGGTCAGTGGTATGAGACCTTTCAAGAGGCATTTTGGCCGCTGGCGTACATGCTACTGTATACCAGGCGGAACTTTACGCGATTGGAGGTTGTTGGTGGAGATTATGAGGAGGAGATATAGAGGAAGGAAGGTACTCATTTCCTCGGACAGCCAGGCAGCACTGGCGACCCTTGCAGCGACCCAAACTAGGACAAGAGTTGGAGGTGCTGAGCTGCCTGGGGGCAGAGAAGAAAGTCACCCTGATGTAGGTACTGGGACACACTGGGGTGGCAGGTAATCAGCGACCAGATGGCGTGGCAAGAAATGGGGCCCCACAGCATTTGACGACCACCGGTAGGGCCCCAACCGTTGGGATCATCAGTCTGGCGGGGGGATTGGGCTGGACCCAGAGCCTATAGGTTGGCCTACAGCCAAGCTTGAGTGCGTCGGATGGGGATAGGACCCACCCTGGGTCCCTGATACAATCTAATCTAGAGTCGATAGAACACAGTTGTACATTTGCATACGCAGTTGTTTTTCTTCCAATCTCGTACCTACAACCGTTTTTGGGGTTTACGTTTACTTCTTAATGTCATTGATCCATCAACCTTCATCAAGTTCTCTTCAAGACGCAAAATAATTTTTCTCACCCTGCCAACAACTCTCGAATCCTCTTCATCGTAACTTCCTTTCTCCATGTTGAAATGGGCTATGGCGACGTGAGACATGGATTTGTCCGAGTGTTCAGGGAGTTTGACCATCGACAACCCGGAAATGGCGTTAGTCGGTGGTTGATGGGACGGTTTGGACTTGCTGAATGACGTCGTGACTGGAGGTCTCAAGGATTTCCTGCGAATCCTCTCGATGTGGTTCTTGCCCAGCCAAGCCTTGGGGTATTAAAATCTTACAGAACAACTTACAGGTTGACATATTGATCACAAACGAGTTTAAAGCTCTTGGCCCTTAACTACAATAATTAATTTCGTCAGTCTTCTCCAAATTCCATTAATAGTGATCTGAGGTGTTAAACAAGTCAGACAAACCCTCAGCGCCCACCGTTGATTTTGTAATCCTCTGGCGTTTACTGGACTTTATTATACTAGTATGAAGGCAGAAAACTTTCTCATGTAAGACGGGACTCGGACAAGAATATCTGTGGATTTTATGAAGGATAATTTTCGTCAACGCCAATCCACAAGGTGTTGAAGAAAACTTTGCAGAAATTCTGCTGAGGGTGCTCATTTGGGCATGCAGCGTGACTAGAACTTCCTTCTTTTTCATTTTTCAAGTATCTTACCACGTCCAATGGAAGGAATGGCAGAGAGTAATGGTCCGAGCGTTCTTCCGTTTTACGCTGAGTGCAATTACAAGTCCCTTTCTTGGGTTTGGCTGGGGCTACTAGTCGTTTGGAGCATTTTTTCTCAGGCAGGAGCTCCGGGAAGTAAGCCTTGACGTATTTTAGGTCCGCACTGCCTTTCTGGAACGGCCTCCTGAAACCGAGATGATTTGTGAATGCGTTCAAAATAGAATGACAGCTTTCATCGACTGATTTGAAGAATTCGTACGGTAATTACGTACCGGTTTTTAGCGATCAGGTCTCTGATGACATTCCTGGTGAATATAACCTCCCAATCATCTATGCATTTGTACTGAGGAAACTGAGAGAGCGTAGCTAGCCGAGCCTCTTCTCTACGACGCTCTTCTTCCTCCACAATGGAAGTTTCCGGTTTGGGTTTCGACGGGGGGTCCAGGACGTTCTCATCCGCACAGACTATTGGCGGCAAGTTGCTGATGTCCCTCTGAACCTGCAATAGGCGGCGATATTTTTTTATTTTTTTATTTAAAAAAATGCATTTATTAATCATAATCTCACATGAAGCCAATTTTCATAATTACAATAAATGATAACTTGTACAAAATAAAACAACTTCTCTTAAATTAAATGCTTCTCCCCTCTTTGAGGTGATAACCTCGTGCTGAGGGGAGGAGTATCTCCATCCTGTATTCCTGCTTCGATGGTATTATTATGTTATTAATAATTTATTTTTATATTCAAAATATTATTTGTTAAATGTTGTAGACGATTTGTAGGGTTAATTCTTCATAATGTCATGGATTGATTCCATAATAGCTTCTTTAGGTGTAACTTAAATTTACTGACAGTTTCCATATTTTTAATTTCGTTTGGCAGTGCATTGAACATTTTAACTCCTTTGTATACATATTGGTTCTGACCTACCGTAGTTAATTTGAGTGGAAGTTTTAAGTTTATATCGTTACTAAATCTTGTTCTTCCGTGTTCAACTCTGTCTATTTTCTTTTCACTCCATTCTTTGTAGACTTTAGTAACTGTTTGATAGGTTATCAGATTTTGTACCGTCATAACTTTAAATATTTCGAAGAGTTTCACAGTCGAAAAGGATCTAGGTTTCTTTAGCAATATCTTGATAAGAAGTTTTTGACAAATAAACACCATTTCCATTAGACTCTTTGAACAGCTTCCCCATCCTATTATCCCGTATGTCAGTACAGATTGAATTAGTGAAAAATAGAAACTCCTTAAATATTTCAGTGATAGAAATCCTCGGACCTCTTTACAAATAGCAATTAGCTTTCTTAATCTATTTATCATATGGCTCACATGTTTTTCCCATGATTGGCACTGATCAGTGATTATTCCTAAATATTTGGTGGATTCAACTTGAGAAACGATAGGGCAGTTACAAGATGTTCTAGTTTTACAATTTTCAGTATGACATTTTATTGATCCAATATTTGGCACCATTATTCTTTTATTACTATATGCGATGAAATTTGACTTCTCAAAATTAAATTTCATCCCAGCACCGTGGAGCCAACTCACAACCTTCTGTAAATTTCCTGTTGTAATTTCAACTACTTCCGGCCAATGTCTTCCCGTAACGATCATAGCGGTATCATCCGCGAATGATGATATTTCTCCTTTTATATTTAGATCTAAAAGTTTATTCATATATGTGATGAACAGGATAGGCCCTAAAACAGTCCCCTGGGGTATGCCATGCACGCACTCTGCCGGATTACTTAGTACATTCTCAATTTTCACTTGCTGTATTCTGTTAGACAGGTAGCTATTAACCCAAGCCACCAAACCACAGTGGGCACCTGTCTCCAGTAAAGCTTGTACTATTTTGGCATGTGCTACTGTATCAAACGCCTTGGTTAGGTCCATATAAACAGTTAAAACTTTATCTCCCTGATCAAGGGCGTCAGATACACGAGTTGTTAGAAATGCAATAGCATCCTCAGTGCTTCTCTTATTACGGAACCCAAATTGTCTGTCATTTAATTTGTTTGTAGATTCTAAGTAATTTACTAAATGTTTTTTTACCAATTTTTCTATTAATTTTGCAAATACTGAAAGTAGTGATATCGGCCGATAGTTGTTTACATCTTTTGGGTTTCCCTTTTTATGCAATGGAATTAGAATGGCTTTTTTATAATTATCAGGGAATGTGCAGGTTTCTATACTTATGTTTATGATATGCTGTAATGGTTTTGTTATGTAGGGTTTCATTTTCTTTATTGTTTCTACTGAAATTGAATCATATCCTGATTGAATCATATATTGGAAATGTCATATTGATACCAGCCATATGAGCAACTTAGGTACTTTGAGAATGCTCTTGATTGTAGACCTTTCTTGAAATAACTGGTTTAATAATCGAAAAAATACTTACACTATTGAAAATTATGATATTACGGTGAATTTATCAAACAGGTTTTCTACAAATACAATAAAAATGATCCTAAGAGATGTACTAAACAAAAATAAAATTTTCAAGCAAATAATTGTAATAACTTAGTTGATAATTATACGTCACTGCTATGATTATCAATAATTTTCTTAAAATGTTGGTTTCATTCACCTTTTCCGTGATAACATGTAACAACTACCTATTACGACCAAGGCTCCCCCTCCCCGTCTTGAACCTGTTTTTGACCCTTGGTTGCGTTAATTTAAACGTACTCTTCCAATCAGTGTAGGATTAGACTTGGAAATGAAAATCTTGCTCTTGTGGCGGATAACCCCGAAGTTGGCGGTACTCATTTCAACCACAATCAGCCGCTGAGAAGATGTTTTGCGAACAGGCATGTTCTGAACAGATTTGTCGTTGGGGTTGTCTGTTACAGAAAAAAAACCACGTTGAATTTAGTAAGTTATTACTGGACAATAGCAGTTCTCTTGTCACCTGCTACATGCTCAAAAGATTGAGGGAACAGAGGAGGTCATTCAGGATGATGTTCTTGGCCTAGAAGGGACTGGAGATGAGGCAGAATTGATTTTAGAGGATACAATCACCTATTACTGGACAGTGGCAGTTCCCAGTCTACTGCTACATGCTCCAAAGAGCAAGGGGACAGAGGAAGTTATTCAAGATATTGTTCGGAGACTAGAGATGGGACATAATTCACTTCAACAGATGCAATCACTTATTACTGGACAGCGGCAGTTCCCAGTCACCTGTTACCTGCTAGCGTGTATGCTCCCAAGAGTGCTCTCAAAGGAGGTTAGAAGACGTGGCAAATGGTCAGTTCTGTGTGTTGTCAATATTAACTGTGTAGTTAGAATTCAATATGAAAGGTGGAACGGACTGTTGAATATCTACCTCTAACGTGGATCTTGTGGAAGAGAAATGGGCCAAAACACGACAGTCTTACGTCGATGGTCATCATGCCGACCTTTCTCCCCTAGAACGGAATTCGAATCATATCGCAATTACTCAAAATCAGTTGTCGTTACCTGATGTATAGGTACCATTTCAGGGTTTGGCTCACTTTGGAAAATATGTCGAATGTGTCCCTTATCACCCCCGAAAGCGGGATGGACTTGGTGAGAACGATCGATTTGTCAACAGCTTCTGTGAGAGCGCTTAGAGGCACGCGGGCGATCCCAAGGACTTCGGAGGGCTTCCTGAAGAATATGATGACCAGCGGGTAGCGGGGGAGACTCGACAGAAGATTCAACGGTTCCTTGCAGAAGATTATCGACTTACCTGGAATTGGGGATTGACTACAACTTACCTGGAATCTCAAAGAAACAAAAATAACACGATCTACACTAAAGCAACTCACCGTTTTCAAAATTAATGGACGATAGAAGGTTTTCCTTGTCTTCGACCCCTTCCATACCGTCTAAAAATTGCATTACAAAAATAATCACAAATCTGTCAGAGAAGTTAAATTTTTGAATTGAAATATTAGAATTTCAAAAAGGTCGGACCTTTCAGTGCTAGAGACCCACCGGTGGGTCGGTGACGTTTCCACACCAAACGGGAGACCGACAAGTCGGTCCTTCTCTCTTGACGTCTGGAAATAGTGGGGGGTGTTTTCATCACGTAATTTGATTGCAGTAATTACAGTAACGAAATGTGCCTAATAAAATACCTGGAAATAGGTTTTTCACGTTTTACGTCACGAATTTTCATCATTTTTATGGAACATTTTGCTTCCCTCTTGATTGATTCATTATATCCGCATTTATCTTCTTATTTGTCTGTTCTTTGCAGTTTCAGAAAATCACTTATAAAATTTCTCATCGGACGTCCAACCAATAAATGTATATATTTTCAGTCGCAATAAATAAATATCACGAAAAAAAAAAAAAAAATCGGACGTCCAACCGCAATTAGCCCCACGCCTCTCGAGAGGGAAGAATGATTCCCATATCAATCCAATCCGTTTTCCCAGCCGAAACCCGAAATGGTATAACCAAACAGGTGAGCACTGACTGCCAAGGGATTTTACACAGAACCTGTTATTTCTTCGAAAATTCGCTTTTATAGCCATCCATCCTGATCGACTGTGGATTTTTATATAGCATCGCCTAAGCAGCCTTATTCAAAACTCAGTAACAGCCTATGAAATACCTTCTGTTTCTGAGGCAGTCGGAAACGCCGAAGGGCTTTCAGTACCAGTTGGGGAGCTGTTCACTCCTTGCGAACTTCCCGGACCTTCTGAACTCCCGACAGGCTCAGAGACACCGTCCGAAACCGGCGAGCGGCTCTTGGGGACGTCAGAAGCTCCGATGTGACGGGAGTTTCCGGAGCTACTCGCAGCCCCAGCAGTAGGCGTTGAGACGTTGTTCGTCGGCTGAGTCGCCTCGCTCGGTCTTTTCTTTATTTCACTCATGTCTGGTTTAGGTGTAACTTCGGACGCATCTCGACCACTGAATTCGTTGAGGTTTGGGGAAGTCATTTTTGGGCTGAGCAATTTTTTCGGATCAAAATATCTCGGATCTGCCACAAAATCAGAATTGAAGTCGGGTCTTTTCTGTTATATCTCTGCATTTACAAACTATTTTCTATAGAATGAGGATTAATCTTGAATGCCCAAATAACTATTTATAATTTCTCCAGAAGGAAGTTTCCAGTTTTTGTTGAAGCCTGTGCATGCGTCACTCGCGTTATCGTTTTCTCATTGAGCGCCAGCTGTTACCAGCTACACAATGCCAGGGCACAGACTCATTCGAAGACATTAAGTTGTTCTGGCCACCAGAGTAACGATAAAGTGTAACAACTGTTACCAATATCAATAAATTACATGTGTGTTGTTTTTGTGTTTGTGAGACAAAACGTATACCTATTTTTAAAAATTTGTATTAATTTTTCCCAACAATTATGCGTTTAAATGGAGAGTAACGGTGATTATATTTCACATTAAATGTGAAATATTTTGTATAGAATGAGGATCAAAATTTGTAGTTCCATCCCGATTGATCCTCATTCTATACCTACAACATATTTTGTGAATGCGGGGATATAACAGAAATGACCCTCCGAGACATGCAACAGAACGTAGAGACCTAAAATTTAATGTTTTCTCGTATTTCCTCGTAAGGTTATCAAATACTGGTAGGTAATCTAACACACCTCTTTTGAGTCGCTCCTCAGCTCGTCTCTTGGTCGAAATGTACGACTCCGTTTCTCCGACAGTCGATTCCTCAGCTGATTGCGGTTCTTCTGATTTCATTTCTGTTTTAGAACCGCCCGGTTTTTCGGTTTTCGACGATTCTTTATTCAATTCCGTTTTCGACTTGTCCTTTTTCGAAGCTTCTTCCTTCACTTCAGCCTTCCGGTCATCCTTGGAGTTGTCTTGGATTTTGGTCTCAGATGCTTTTGAAACGGCTTCCGGGGCCTCGGTGTCGGTCCCTTCTGGAGAAGCCGGGCTTTCAGGGGACGTGCTATTGGGAGAAGTCGAGCGGCTCGGGGAGCCCGACGTCTCCTCTTCGACGTATCTCTTAACCTCAACACACGCAAAGTCGAGTAACTTGAATCTGTGTAATACAAAAAAAAATCCAGACATGAAGCATTGCTATAAGAGCGATTTGTTGAAGAAATAACGGTTTAAAAAATTCGAGTTTTGAAAATTGTGGACCGAGAACAATAGCTTCGTTTTCTTCGAAAATTCGCTAACGTGTTGTCCAGAATACCCCAAAACCCAAGGGGGATCGTAGCCCAACCGTTGGCCCGTTACAACAGCTCTCAGTCCCCAATTTACCTTCAATTTTCACCTTGTTTTGACGTTTTTCATTGGAACCTAAAAATGACACATGCGAGTATTCAGACCGTTCAATTAAGCAAAAATGTGATCTATATAAAAATTAGTTACGCCCGGGACAACGAAAAAACAGGAGTAGTCACTAGCTTTGCACAGTGGCAGGAAGAGGAACGTGGCTTGCACATCCACCATTGAGTTGTCTACGTCAACCTTTCATAGACAAATCATAGTTTGCGAGTACCCACACGGAAATACACACGGGGCGAGGTCAATGGAAAGATGGGAAAATATGGGACTAATCTTAGACTAACCCCCATCCTCAGATTGACAGCCGAATTGGGGCGTTTCATATGAAGCGCGGTTGAGAGCTGGAAAAATCGTCACTATCCTGCACTAGCTGACAGTAGAGTGCTTTGATTTATGGAATTTTCTTTAAAAAATAAAAAAAAATAAAAACTTTGCGGTATATATGAATGAGTTTGTTGAGTGTTGAGGAATCGCATACCTCACGCTGACGTCGTCATCGAAATTATCGGAGTCGAGCCCTTCCGGAGTGAAAACCCCCAGGTAGACCTCAAGGGCGTACATGGCCGGAGTCTTCAGCCTTTTGGAGTGTTCCAAATTCCTCTCTGCCGCCCTCTTCTGAGCAAACTCCCACGGATCCATTATAATATAATGGAATATTATTCTAAATTGGTTCGATCCAATTTTCGGAAGTCTCCTTCGTCGCTGTGTTCAGGGAATAACTAGAAATTTACCAAGTGAGCTCAGTATTTAAAAAAATTGGTGTGTGATGAAATCGTCAAAAGCGTATCTTCTGAATAAAGGAATTTTGCTTCTACGGTGCTGTAACTATGTACCAACTATCAATAAAAATGTAACTTAATTGGGGCGATGTCAATTTATCACACAGATACTTGATAGTGAAGAAGTTCCAACTAAGCCTTGAGCGCGCAAACATTTCGACACCCTTCAACCGTTTTGATCAATTACACTCAGTCAAGCCAACACATGACCTGCACAATTCACCTGTAGTTAGTGGTGAGCTTGTTCAGAGGTATTTAGAAAATGTTAAATAAAAACAAAGATTCAGCAGCATCATTTTATTCATAAGGAAATTCAACAGAATCCCTACATAATATCCATACGAACAAATACAGTTGTCATCCTATTAAAATATTCACAGCAGCAGTACAATGATATTGTACGAACGAAGCGGCGTGACCGTTCAAAACGATTTATGTACATTTTTGTATCCTGTAGAGGACCGAGACGGCGAATAAATAAAAATTGGGAAATCGTTATAACGTCATAAATACGAAACATATATTTATGTATACCTAAGGGAAAACAATCGCACGTTCAACAAGGGCAAATGTACACTTATATAAGATCCACAATACACATTCCCCACCATGCATGTACAAAATATATAATTACCTATACCACATACCTAGCATAATAAGTATCCAGTATTACACGGACTGGTCTTTCGAGTCATTCACTCCGAGCGTCCTGAACAAAGATTGATACTTGTTCGAAAAAATTAAATATTTGATTTTCATCAACACTTAAATCAAACGGCAACTTGGTGTTTTGTGAGTACAAGTGATGCGATGTTTTTTCGTGTAGATTACCGGTTGCTAGTTGAATGAGAGTAACAATAATGTACCGTACCGTTACCACGACGCCAAAAGCGCCAACCTGATTTTTACGTCATTTTTGTTTTAGTTCACTTTTGTATACCCTGAGTTGGGCACGTGTAATTCCCAGATGGTGTACGTAATTCATTTCACGTATCGTAAATGCACCAATAGTGAACTACAACGAAAATGACAAAAAAGCAGATTGGTAGACGACTATTTTTTTTTTTTTTTTTTTTTTCAGTATGTAAATAACTTTATTGTTCTGTTGGGAACATTCCAGTTGTGATAATGGGGGGACTATAGTAGAGGAGTCCTCTAATTGGCGTGTAACGTGATGAGAGGATCAACATTAATAGCATTATTAATTAACATTAATAAGTTGTTAATTATAACACGGGTTTACAACAACAAAATTTTTATGCAAGCATTGTGCAATCCATATGTTTTAACGTTTTTGGGGTCACTGAATCTAAGGTCTGTTGACCTTCATCAGGTCATGTTGAAGGTCACCTTAAGGTCAAATCTAGGGAAATGATAGAAACAAATCTGACAAACATTTTGACATGGGTTTTTGATGTCAAATATGACTTTTGTTTATGTCTACTAGGTCCTCGTCAAGGTCATCTGAAGGTCAATAAAAGGTTACGATTGGGTCTAACATATCAACCACCTAGGGGGAATCTTAGAAAGATATGAACACATTTTTTCAGATTTTTCGGATCAATTCCTCCGATGTGACCTTGACCATGACATGAACAAAAGCCATATTTCTCGTAGACATAAACAAAAGCCATATTTCTCGTAGACATAAACAAAAGCCATACTTATTTCAAATCAGAGACATCAAATCCTATGTAAACATTTTTCCAAGGACCTTCAACCTGACCTGATGAAGGTCAACCGATCTCAGAATCAGCAACCCCCAAAACATTAAGACATGTGGGTTGCATAATGCTTGCATTAACGTTTTTTGTAAACCTGTGTGATCAATGATTCACAAACGAAAAGAGCTCAAAACATGAGCCGTCATTATAAAAAAATATATTTATAGTAATAAACATAAAAGGAAAATTTGGACAGTATTGTCTTTCGTGAATATACAGGGACTTGTGATATTGGATGTGGTAATATTTCATTATTCGGAGCAGTTCAAGGCCTTCAAATGGATTGGTTTAGTTCCATCCACAGACCTGAACTGCAGAGGTTGACTGATTAGTTAAGCTACAATATTGGGCAGATAGATATTTAAACACCAGAAAAGCGTACAGATTATAGAACTCCTGAATAGTAAGGTATCACGTTACCCAATAATGATCACGTTACCCAATAATGATCACGTTATCCAGATGTTATTGATGAGATGAAATAGGGATCTACCAAACAGTAGATTCAAGGACGAATTGAAATTAATATTCTAAAATAACGAAATTCATGAAAAGTACGATGGAGCGAAATAACGTAAACGAGATTAGGTAGCTATGTGTTGGTCTGTCACGATGGAGGTTCCTGCTTCACGATTGGTTCTTGTTTTATCATGGAAACAGGCACAGGCATGTCTCCGGGGCCTGCGTCGTCTTTCTTCTTCTTCTGTTTCCTTTTAGGTTTGTCTTCTTCGTTCTTCCTTCTAACACCTTTCTCTTCAGACTTATCTTTGTCGGCTGCAACATCAGAAAACAAATTTTTATGAAGGTTCTCAAACTGAAGGTAGTGGAGGTTGTAAACAGCCTCATACGGGTAAAATTAAAAAAGCTAGTTGTTATGGATACCGATCAACATTCAGTCCCCATCCCAGGGCTATGGTCACATGACCTGAAGTCGGTGTCAGTTTTGCTTCAGGCGCTTGATTGTCGTCCCCCGTCCCCTGCATGGCTACAAAGCGTCTCCTGCTGTCACCAGTAGCAATGTCACCCAGCAGATTATTTTATGGCCTAGTTATCAGATATCAGTGATAACTTCAGTATAACTTATCCCACCAATTTTCTTCTTTTTGTTGGTTTTGTAGTTGTTTTTATTTTCCTTGCACGATAATTTTTCATATTTTCTATTCTGTTCTCAGTTTTTTTTTTCTGTTTGGTGCTCGGTGGTTTGTTATTGTAAAATATATTTTCCCAAGTGTGATGTGGTTTGCCTCTTGCTAGAGACCCCTTTTTCTGTTTGGAGGGATTCCAACAAGCAGGACGTTGTAAGGCAGTTTCGTCCCACTCTTTAGGCGCTATGACCTCCAGAGGCAAGTCTTCTAATCGTCAGTTTCTCCTGGATACTGGCATATCATGTTGCCAGTAAATTAAATGTAACTTTCTCAATATCAGCATTCTACAACAACGCTCTATATAGACAATCACAGAGTTATTGTACTCAATTGCGACGTGTAAAAAGATAATAATAATAATAAAACCTTTATTGTGTAAAGACAAAAAACATGACAGTCTGTTGTCCATATAATACAGATTGCTGAGAACTGCGTATGTAATTTCTAGCTGATTAGGCTAACCCCCCCCCCGCCCCCTCTTCAATTTTCTTACCTATCCCTCATGTCCCTCACTTCATCTGCCCCTAAAACCGCCCCTGTTATTTAGTCAACCTTTTTGGTATTCAGTATCAGTTTGTTACTATTTTCCAAAGTTATGAGTGCCTTTGTCGAGCAGTAGAGTAGTGCTACGTCCCTACATTAGTTTTGCTTTTTTGCTCTTTTTTACGATGCCAACAAAGAGTAAGCTGTGGACATGTTTTGAACGAGTTGACGGGTAGTTGGCCAAGTATAAATCGTGCTAAATGTGATCAAAACCACGCATAATAATGCAATAATAACATGCAAGTAAAAGAAACAGACTTACCAATTTTTTTCCGACTCGGAGCCTCAAGCTCCCCACTTTTCCGACGCTCAGTCGAAGACTTCTCGCTGTTCTTCCGCCGTCGGGAACCTTTAATGACGTCACTAATCGCCTCCGCGCCTTCAACGTCTGTTGACGCCGTTGAAGCTTCGGACTCTTTACGGCGTCTTGTTTTTGTTGTTGGCACTGAAAGCTGCTCGTTTATATCTCTCATTCTAGCTTCCCATAACAAGTTTTGCTGATCGACGATTTCGGTGTACCTTAAGAAGGGATCCACACATTAATATTGTAAGAACAGTATACCTACAGTATAATTAAAAACATACACAAATCTGTGTGAGAGAGGTTCTTGAAACCTTAAATAATTTCAACAAAAACTTGGATCAGTACTATACAAGACTCACTCTGCAATGAACTTTTCGTCTGGAGGTAGCCGAAAATGCCACAGCTTGTTCCTACGGAGTACAGCTAAATTCGCCATAATTTGCTTAATCTCATCCGGAGGGATACTCAACTTGGTAGCTAACTCCTTTCTTTCGATGGCTTTGCCTTCGTGGAATTCGTGCAACTGTGGACATGAACCGAGGTTAATATTCAAATGGGATAGAACTACTTACACTGTAAGTCTTACAGGTTAACAGTTTCTTAACATTATAAATTATAATAAAATTGTAGCATGCTGATGGATTCTGCATGGAGAATAGCGTGATTCATGATGTTGAACCCGTTGTACATTAATTGACGACCAAACCTATCCAGGACAACATAACCTTGTACACCATATCCTACAACTTTACCTCTTGGTATCTTCCTGTCTCAGGAATATGCTCCACTGAGTGTAAAGGCAGATGGACAACAACCACGTTAGGTATTATACGTTTGGAAAATGAAATTACGTACAATGTAATCCCGTGCATTTGCCATAACCGCAGCTGGTATCCCATTGACGCCGTTCTTGTACAGGATGTCGCTCCGCAGCACCCAGTTACCTTGGACGAGAACGGCGCAAGTTTGAAGACAATCGAGGATTTTGCTCTTCTCGCCATTGAGCAGCCAGGTAAGTTGGGATGCATCCACCGTTTTCACTGAAAACAGATGCGTAACATTGATACAGTCTCAAAAAATGAAGGCCTGTAGAGGAAGGAGACAAATACAGTTTGTCTGTTAATGTCGCGTTTTGTTCTTCCTCTTTTCATCTGGTTCCTCTATACGCAGTCTTCCAATTCATTTACTTCTACCCGCAAAATTTGGGTTTTCGGTTTGGTAATGGTAGATGGTACCAATATAGATATACCTTGCTGGAGGATTTTGTGGACTTGGTCCTTTAACGGTAGCTCCTTGAGGTTGGCGACCGAAGTGAGATGATCAGGCAAAGACGGAGCCCTTGTGCTCCCAAGTTCTGTTTCTTTGGGAAGGAGGGCGTCGAGGTAGTCCTCGCTGGTGAGGTCCAGGGGTTTGCCCCCTCTGCCGAACCCGCTTGTCAGTCTAGTTCTCTCCAACTGTTAAGAAATGAAAAATTTTGAAAAAATGAAAAAAAAATTGAAAATCCAACGCTTGCGCGGAGGCTAACAAGGCATGATTCCCTTTGGAGCTAACATTGGATCATCGTCGACACACTTACTTAAAATGGAGAATTTCATAATTTCAACTATTATTAAATAAGGACATCGTGAGTGTCCGGACACGAAGCGGACATGGGTCATTCTCCGACTACATAGAAATTGTCGTCCAAATGAGATCATACGAGGGACGTCCGGAAAAAAAGGGGACAAATGCTGTTAAAAATAGAAAAATGCATATATTTTAATGAAATTTTCAGGATATGTTCAAAATTTAGTCCTTTATTTTTCAACATAGTCCCCAGCAAGTTCCACGCACTTCTGCATCCCAGGCACGAGCTTTTTTATGCCTTCGTCACAGACGCTCCGCACCACCTCGAACAGCCACTTCTCCACAGACTCCTTGACCTCCTCGTCGCTGGAAAACCGTTTTCCACCCAGGAACTCCTTCAGTTTTGTGAAGAGATGAAAATCCGAGGGCGCCAGGTCAGGGGAATATGGTGGGTGGTTAATGATATCCCATCCAAATCTCACAAGGAGGTCCTGGGTCACACGTGCGGTGTGGGGCCTGGCGTTGTCGTGGAGGAGAGTCACGCCTCGAGTCAGCATTCCCCTCCTTTTGTCCTTAATTTTTTTCTTCAATTTTTTCAAGGTTTCACAATAGGCATCGGCGTTGATGGTGGTCCCTCTGACCATGAAATCAACCAATAACACTCCCTTCCTGTCCCAGAACACAGATGCCATGATTTTGCGTTCTGAAAATTGCACCTTGAATTTTTTGGCAGTGGGGGAGTGGGTATGGCGCCACTGTAGGGACTGTCGTTTGGACTCAGGGGTATAGTGGCATACCCAAGTCTCGTCCCCAGTCACTATTGAGTCCAGGAACGCTTCTCCCTCCGATGCGAAGGAGTCTGTGGAGAAGTGGCTGTTCGAGGTGGAGCGGAGCGTCTATGACGAAGGCATAAAAAAGCTCGTGCCTAGGATGCAGAAGTGCGTGGAACTTGCTGGGGACTATGTTGAAAAATAAAGGACTAAATTTTGAACATATCCTGAAAATTTCATTAAAATATATGCATTTTTCTATTTTTAACAGCATTTGTCCCCTTTTTTTCCGGACGTCCCTCGTACTACCTGTGTGAAATGATTCAATTGCATCCAATGGTTAATAATATTAACCATTGGATGCAATTGAATCATTGAGTCATATTATGACTTCAGATTGTTTGAGAATTTTAATATCAGTATCAGTATAGGCCAACATTTAAACTCAAAATGTCAATAACAAACTCCCCTCACCTGTCCCACAACTCAAGTTGCTGACTTTGAAGGCAGGAGAGTTCTTTTTACATTTATACTTAACCTAATTTTTTCCAATGCCTGCTGGAAGGTCTTAATAATTAGTTTTAGGATAGATTGGTGAGTTATTATCCATAATCTACCTGTCCCATAGGTGCGACCTATCACCTCACATTTTTTTTAACTTGGCGCCAACACGTTGGAAATGTTAATTTCATCATCATTCACGATTGGCAACACTGTAGCAGATTCCTGACCAAACGAGGATAACCTAATTCACAGTACTTCTAGGTTCCTTCTCTGTGTGTTTTCATGAATGTAAACAGTGAGTGTCACTTCATCTTCTATCTCCCTCACGCGGTGATATTTCCTAAAAACTGAATTTGATTCACGTTATATTACATTTAATTTGTGTGTGTATAATATACAAACACATAAATGAAACATCACAAACATACACAACATCATTGAACCAACATTAAATGTTATACATTTTATAATATAAAATGTATTACATATGATGTTATACAAACATTATGTGTATTACATATTATGTTATGTAAACATATTATGTTATCAAATTTATAACAGTTAATGCAATAAATTTGATAACTGTTAATATTATAAATTTGATAACATATAAAATGTATAACATTTAATGTTGGTTCAATGATGTTCAATTTAATTTGACCCTCAAAACCTATTTCCCTTACACCTCCAACAGAGAGGGAGATAGAATTTCGTCGCCAATGGCAACACTAACTATCTCGCGTTTCACAAAAGAAACATCAGTTTTTTTTTTTTTTTTTTTTAATCTGAGGGTTTTCTTAAAATTCAACGGTAGGAAACATTCGGAAGTCATCTGGTAATAGGTATGTACCTACTACGGAATGGAAAAATGTGTCAGAAAACATTTGGAGTATAAACTAGTTTTTTGGCCCTCCTGATGCCTCGTCAAAACTGAGATAGCTGGTGTTGCCTCTTAAGCAACGATTTGAGTCATATTTGTATCATGATCATAATGTGATATTAGTATGGTCCCTATTATGATAATATTATGGTTTCTTCAAAGATTAGTTCTAAAAAGTATTTCTGTCGCAATTTATGGACAAAAATCATTGGAAAGCGTATTTTTCCACCATGAAATATATATGGTGACTCGTGTTTCACTCACTTTTGCAATGGCCGAATCGACGTCATGGAATTGCGTGTTGAACCAGGGCTCGACGCCAGTTTTCTCCATGAAATGCGTGTAGCTCGCTTCCCTCGCTCTTTTGGCTCGTTCGGATTCGGCTCTGGGAAATTGGACGCGCACTACTTTCGCAGTCTCTTCCTCTTCTTCTGAAAGCCAAAATAGTACGGATGCGACGATAGGACGTAGTATGATTGACACAAAGAGGAATTAAAATCCGACTTAGCCAGACCTTTAGAAATTCTCCCAGATCTACAGAACATGCTCGATGTTTACAAATTGACTGATAGTTGGGAGTGACGTATTATACCTACATACCTAAGGGACACTCAAATGTATAAGCGTCTCCTTTGGAATTCAAGGTGGTTACGTTACAAACTTGTTGGCGATATTTCTAAATAATATATTATATTGGGCATCGTACTACTACCTTACTCTGAGATCCCCCCCCCCCCCTTGTACCACTTTCTGCTTGGAATTCAGCGTCGTGGTTTACGGATACGGCAATTATCACCTATTTTTATATTCAAAAGGAATTTTGGTTACCTAACTGTTTTAGTCAACTCAACAATACAAATAAATTTTAGCAGAGGTATAGACACTATAAACGTAAATATTCAGTAAAAATACTACATCAACTATCGTACATGTAAACAAATGCAAATTGTATCCTCACCCATTCCTTCTTTTTCACTTGACCATTGTTGATCTTTAATTCCCATCATAACATTCTCATCAAAAACCCTGTAAAAATCCCACCGCCCCCCATTCTGAAGGCGCATCTTGCGCCATGTACATTTGAGCATTCCCGACTTTACTACTAAAAACGCTAGACATACCTTCAGGCTCGTTTTCTTCAATGTTCGAAATATGAGGGAATGACGGAGCGAGTGAAACAACACCGCGTATGGGCGAGATCACAAGTTCCCCGTTGCACATCGTCCCAACTGCATAGCTGTCCCTGTCTATCAGAGCTCTGGTCGAGTCAAGCCGGAGGCGGTCCATGATTTTTCTGTGAACACCATTAAGAGTGATAATAATATTATGGAACTAAATATAATATTTTCACTATTACATCAAAGAAAATTTTGCGAGGCCAGTTGATGGACTGCACCCTCTCATCACGTCATACGCCAATTAGAGGATTCCTCTATTATAGTCCCCCCATTATCACAACTGAAATGTTCACAACAGAACAAAAAAGGGGGAAAGGGAGGAAAAACGATAGAAGTGATACAAGTATACCAAAACTCTCGAATTATAACGCATTTCTTGCTTATTTGTTCTTGGTATTTATGTCAGACTTATATATATATTTGACATTTTATGTCTTTGCTTTGGCACATTAAAATAAAACCTCGATTCGATATTAAGTCGACTTTTTACGTTATGTTCGATGTATTTGAGTCGACAATTACACTTCTTGAAGGTCCATTCTAATTCAAATGGGTACAGCTTTCGTACAAGTACCTACGCAACCACGAGGGACATTTTATGTCTTTGCGCCCCCTCCCACACCCACACCACGTACCTCGTACTTCAATAATGATTACACACAGGTATTTATGAATACCTGTGTGTAAACAATTATTTAAACAATCACGCTCATACCGCAGCTTGTCGGCCACGCACTCCGCAGTGGTTAACGTAATATGGTTAGGTAAATCGAGAGCTATCCAACGAGTGGTGAACGATTTTTGTACGATGATAACTGGCGAAGTTAAAGTTCCGTAGCAACGAATCGGTTGTACATGAAAATCATTAGACATTTTTCATAACGCTTTCTTCGTCACACCGTCACAATGTCACACTTTTTGAGTAACTGTTAAAGACATAAAATGTCAAAAGTTATTTAATTACTGAAAAAAAAAGAAAATTTTGACTGACAATCGGAGTGATGGCAACGAAGCCCAACCATTCTCCAAAATTAGATAAAATGTATTATTATTACTTATTATTTATGTCTTTATAAAATTTATTATTACTTATGTTGGATCACACTCATTTTACGCAATATTTAATATTTAATATTGCGTAAAATGAGTGTGATCCAAGTAATATATAAGTAAATTAATACAGAACCTACTTCAACGTTTCTTTACCATAAAATAATAATTTAAGCTTTAATGCATTTATCACTACATAAGAAACATACCAAAATCAAGTCTGAGAGTATATCCACAGTAATTCAGCAGGAGAGCGAATTTGCGAAGAAATAACTTATAACACATTTTGTCTCCTTTTTTCAGATTATATAGTTAGATCCGAATCGCGACACATTAGAGCAGGTGAACCGTGAAGAACATCTCAGGTTACCCAGTTTGAGATCGGAATAGGATATCGCAATTTTGACTTCACCATCGTGTTAAGCGTAAGAAAACCTTTAAAATGAAGTGTCACTTGTCAGACTGTTTCATTTTCGGAGTTATGGGTAATTCCCCCCCCCCCCCCTTAAAACTCCCCAAAACGCCCGATTTTGTCTATCTTTAGCCACAGAATGTTTGTGGAAATCTGAAATTTTTGTCTTAATACTACCGTCTTAATACTGCCGTCTGGAATGACACAATTCAGGATAGTCTGGAACGGATTTTGGTATGAAAAACTCTTCGAAAACTCGTGTTTAAAAAATTTTGGACCGAGAACAATAGCTTCCTTTCCTTCAAAACTTTGCTAAAAATACTTTAACCACTTAGGCCTGTGCAAAGGCAATAATTATTTGAATTGTATTTAGAGGGATAAGTCACACTTAAACTGAAAAACTACAAATCATAGGCTGATGGCTGAGGTAAGTTGTGACGCTCTCAGTTCCAGTGTTTCCACTTCAGTGATATAACGGCACTGCAATGACTAGGTAGGTAAACGGTGAAATTATTTACTCACGTCGGGTAAGTTCTTTGTGACGAAGGCTTATCCTTGTCGATAATAGCTGCAATTTGCTCTCCATGACTTTTATCGAAATTGACGCTGGACGAGTCCAGTCCCACCTCAAGGACTACCTCTTGATTTTCAGGTTTGATACGACTCTGAAAAAATGTATATTAAATATATATCAAATTTTGACTTGAGTTGATTTTAGAAAGGCGATACTGTTTCGAGTTATAGTGAATTAAAATGAGGAGACTACTGCCCTGCCCTGTTATCTCTTTGGAAATGTCCCTAATCTTGGTGAGTCCAGGGGAATCTCTGTACGCCCCCGAATTGATGTCCTCATTCATCAGCTCCTGACTCAATTATCACAAAGTAACTGACTGATTTCGAGAAATCTCGGAAATTTTCTAATTAGATGAGGCTTATCAGCATGATACCAGAATATTATTCTGCACCATAGCACATAGCACAGTTGCTGATTTGGAACCTTCTTGTCTTGGTTAATACGGGAACATGGCAACCTCAACATCCTATTATGTGAACTTGGCAAAGTCTGACAAACACACCAATTTTAACTTACCTTGACAACCTTCAAATTTCCGGAGTTCGCAGCAGGGTGTACGGGGAACTGATAAACGAATAGGTTATCGCACAAGTCGTGCGTCAAATATACAGGGATCTGAAAAGGAACAACATGTGTACATAAGTACTTACAACTCCTGATTTGAAATCTTCGATAGTGGTCACACACGTTAAGGCAGGAAAATTGATTTTTTACAGTGTAATCAATTGCAAACCGTGCAACGCGTTCCTGTATGTCTTTCGAATCAAACCAATCTCGAGGGTATAAAGGATTAAGCGTTGCATTCAAGAACGAAACAATCAATTCCATGTAATCAGACGGAAACAAAACACACATCCAACACGTTGCTCGATTTCTGAGTAAGATTGCCAACTAATTTCAAAGAGTGTTCTACCTCGTCGACAACCGGGTCCTCTTCATCATCGGACATTCTTCCGCTGGTCGGTTTAAAAACTCAGAATTGCGCTCATTGGAAATTCGACGAAGACCCCGGAATGCACGTTTCAGGGATTAAAATTACATTCAAAACATAACCTAATGACGGCTGAGAAGTGAGAAGCCGAGAAAAAAAAACGGAGAACATAAAAATCGCAACGCGTGTGATACTGAAAAGGTGACAGTGAAAATGCGAAAGATCAACTGGCGAAACAGGTTGACCAATTCCCTATATTTTTCAGGAAAACATTTGATTCTAGGATGTTTACACTTAAGTCATTGTAATTTTTGTTTAGTACACTCTTTCAAAAATTGGTGTTTTTTGGCACAAAGTTTAGTTCTAATTTCTTAAACCAAATACTCTTAACATTATTCCATTTTTATCATAGAGAAATCATGGAGAACAGAAGGCCAAGAATTGTCTGAAACCTTGGAGAAGCCTGAAAGTAACTACAAAAGTTTCTGGGAATAGTGACAAGAGTAACAAAGTCGTATTAACGCATTGTTTAATTACAATCTTCCATACAATGATGTCATCATCTCTTGATGATGTAGATTGACAACGATATTTTTTACATTCAGATCTTCCTCCACAATTCCAATCCACTCTGTCGTTGGTTTATTTTCGACTGATAACAGATAACAACTGCAAACAGTGTGATAGCGATAAGATTTTTCCTCATTTTCAATTGACCTGTTCATCAATTGAATTGAAATAGTGTTTGAAACAGAAAACAACAATTTGAGGTTTTTTCCGATTCGTGTACACCAGTAAACACGTTGAGCTTCAAGAGCCATGTCGCGACAGGCTCGCTTAATGCAATTAACCACATCCTATGCCACTCGGATGAACCAACTGAGGAACAGGATTTTCGGGGATATCGTGAGGCCGACTACTATAACGTCGAGAAAAGTAAGCAGATGAGATTTGAGATTGATTTATTACCACTGTGCCCTAGAAGAGCTGTAGAGGCCCTGTTACAATAGGAACTTTTCCGTTATACGTATACCACGTAAATATTTCGACGGTATCAGAGCAACACACCCTATCATCGTTTTGGCCACTTTTCGCCAGAGCCAGAACTCTGGTTACCAATTATTTTCCCGTACACCTGGAAATAATAATATGAAAGATCGGTATTCACGATCAGATGATTAGGGCATGTTTTTATTGTGCAACTCCGTCCACTAGATTTATAATATAGTAGGTATAATATTAGATTTAGTATAATATAATTAGATTAGTATAATATAGATTTATAATATAGTACCATATAGATATCTATATGGTACTATATTATACTATATGTCCATCAAATCTATAATATTATGGTACCTACTTATCAGTTGATTAGGGGATGTTTTTATACCGCAACCCCTCCGTTTGATCCATAATATGTCCAATTTCATCATCGCACAGTGTGTCTTTTCACGAATCTAGCTGGACAAAATAATTTTTCGTCCATTTTATATCTGTATCGACCAATTATAAGACATGTGATTATAGAATAAAACAGTTTTATTAATTAAAAATTGAATCAAAGAAGATTGCCAGGAGAATAAGTGGAAAACTTGAAAAAAAGACCTATCTTTCTTTGATACGAAAAACAATTTACATGGTAGATATAAATAAATACAAATATACAACTATTATGTAAGTGTAATTGAAAACTTGATGGTACAAAGAAAAAATTCAAGTAAAAAGGGGTATAGAAGACTAAAAATAGATTAAATAATCCAAAAAGATTAAATAAAACTTATTCGTGAGATGACGATGAGTCACATTTTGAAGCAGACTTACCATTTATCACAAACTTACCCATTTATCACAAATTTTGGCGGCGTACCTAGTTAACCAACATCACATTGATTTCCCTTTCAGAGCCGCTGGTAAGGTTTTCAAAATTAAATTAGGACGAAAGGAACTTGAAGAGAAAAGAGTTTTTATCTCTTTGGGTGCTTCAATCATTCTTCAAAAAAGTCCCTCCCAAAAGAAAGTACTAAGTACTAAAAATAATTATACCATAGTTCAGTAAGAACGAAACAAGGCCATAATATACCATTTTTAAATAATAAGAGCTCAGAAAATCATGATATGACGTTATGTGCAGTTAATGAAGTTATGTGTAGTTCAAAGGTCAATTTGGAGTCGAAAATACCGATATTTTGATTAGTTACCTAGCAAATTAATCGAGCGAAGTAAAACATCGATATTTTGAGTATTGACATACCGTCGAGGCCGTGACAATATATAATAATTATTATAATTATTATAATATTGATGTTAAAGGTTAAACGTTAGACGTTAAACTGAAACCACCCGGAACCCACTGAGAGAAGAAATGAAAAACGTCAGAAAGCTGGCAGGAGGCCAACTAGTACGTCAGAGCCTATGAGGCACGAGCGTATGACGAAGGACAGCTGGCAGGAGACCAACTAGTACGTCAGAGCCTATGACGCACGAGCGTATGACGTCAGACGGCTGGCTGTAGGCCAACTAGTACATCAGAGCCTATGACGCACGAGCGTATGACGTCAGACGGCTGGCAGGAAGCCAAGTAGTACGTCAGAGCCTATGACGCACGAGCGTATGACGTCAGACGGCTGGCTGAAGGCCAACTAGTACGTCAGTGGCGGACACTGAAATCCTGGTGTATTAACGACCTCCTCTCGGTTGCTAGTTGCTAGGTAGGGAAATAAAATTAATATAGAAAAATTTTCTATTTAGTATTTAATACTCATTTCAGTTATAAGACGACAAATGATGAAACATTTATCGTTGATTAGGTGAAATTCATATGGCACATAAACCAAAGTAAACGCTTGCATACGAGTCTGCAACACATTGAGACATTTTCATGTTGTGTGCAAACAAACTTCGTATCAAGTCATGCGCATATCATAATTCGAATTTAGAGTTCCCTCAAGAGTTTGTATACCGAGTAATATACTGGGAAGTAATATCAAACTGTAAAGTACCTACCTAATTCCAATAACGAACAACTTCACTTCTGATGGTCATAATTTTGTCAATATAAATTATTGAGAATGATCACCTGTGTGTAAACAATTATTTAAACAATCACGCTCATACCGCAGCTTGTCGGTCACGCACTCCGCAGTGGTTAACGTAATATGGTTAGGTAAATCGAGAGCTATCCAACGAGTGGTGAACGATTTTTGTACGATGATAACTGGCGAAGATAAAGTTCCGTAGCAACGAATCGGTTGTAAGCGAAAATCACCAGAAAAATCAAACAGTAAAGTACCTACCTAATTCCAATAACGAACAACTTCACTTCTGATGGTCATAATCATCATTGTGGCGACTTGGGACAAATTTCGTGACGATCTTCGTGACGATTTTTTTTTTATGTGCCGTATGAAAGACATGAAAATGTCAAAAAATGTTGTTCGCGAGTGTGCTGGCTATAACACGTCTTATATAAATAACCGGAAATGTGCAGCTGTTATATGTAGAAAAATTAGCCAGGGTACAAATGGGTAGAAGTTATTACTGAAAAACAAGAAAAAAATCATCTGTTCATCTTGAAAACTTGAAAAAAATATCGAGCCTCGATTACACAGAGCGAGTTTACAAGCAGATAGCTGGCGAGTTGGGAGAGGGGGGATTGAGATAGTTGGCGAGTGTCGATGACACACAAAACTGTCCACTCGCTACTCGCTGGAACTATTTCTTCCGACATTTCGTGAAGTCACCAACACTCGATTCCCGAGTCGCATCCAATACTGGCCGCTTTTGCACCCACTCGCCGCTAGTAGGCCTTGACACACGACTAGTTTACTAGCCAACAAGCTCACTAGCTAGCGAGCAGCGAGTAAAGTAGCCGGGTCTTCAACTTTTCCCGCCGCTTGTCCGCTAGTCAGATAGTAAACCGATGACACAGGGCGAGTTTACAAGCTGCTAGCGAACTCGCTGGCTAGTAGCTTGTAAACTCGCCCTGTGTAATCGAGGCTTAAAGCCTAATTATCACAATGTAATAATTATTAGATTGTCAGTCAGAATGATTAATTGGAAAAATTAGCCCTTACCACCATAAATACAATTCATCTTCAACAATTAATTCGTATAAAATTAGGAACACTTCGATTTGTGTGTTAGAAACGATGTCTGGAATTCAACTGATCCCGATACGGATACATACCTTTGGATCTTATTACTCACGAGGTGGACTGTTTCAGACGTAACCAAATACTATGATGCAATGTTTTGGACTATTTTTTACATCATTTCAATAAGTACCACATTTTAGAATTCTGAACATGACTTTTGTCCGATGCTTTGTCTAGCTTGTACAATCGAAACACTGTGCATCGACTTTAACTTAGTTGTATATATTATATACAGCGGAAAATGCATATAACAAGGATCTTGATGCATAAACCGCTCATTTGGCTCGTTTCACTTTCTTTTCAGGTGGTCGCCTTGTTCAGCGAGCAACCGGTTCACAAAAACCCGGAAAAAACCGTCGACTACTACCCCCGACACATTGAAACCCACAAACTCATGGCCAAACTGAGGGACTACGGTCTATATCGTGACGAGCACAAAGATTTCCAAGAAGAAATCAATCGCCTGAAGGAGTTGAGAGGGAAGAAGCCTTGGTGGAAGAGGAGGAGGGAACACAACAAAAAATAGTTTGCCTAGTGCCCATAACTTGAATTTAATATCTTGTTAACATCGCTCGAAATTGATTATATTACATTAATAATGTGAGTTTTTCTTACTACCTACCACCATAGTATTTTATCATTGTCTAGGTCAGGTCAGAGCATTGGGGTCAACTAGTGGTTGTATTTCACTAAAGTCATGTGACGTAACTAGGGGTGGGTTGATGGCCCCTCGAGAGACGGATAAAATGTTGGAGTTTTTGCAAGTTGCACAAGAGCTATGGAGAGTGGACGTAGTGAGAAGAGGCATGTTAATGCTCTGTTATAGGGAGTCTTGATTGTTGTGACACCACGTAGTATCCCAATGTATATTCTGGGTACCATACCAGTGACAGCCGATTCCGGGGACCGCTCATTTTCTACACTCAAACGATTGAAAACTTATCTGAGAAACACAACTGGTCAGGTACGAAAAGCCTCTGGATGAAATAGGAATGTGATACGAAACGTATTTCTTCCTTTTAAATAAATAATGACCTGGCAAAAAAGCGACGAAAAAATTACTTAGTTTTGTGATTAATTTGAAGAGTTTTAGTTTTGCTAAATTTTTTTCTAATAATAAGTACAGATAATTTTGTAGAATGGTTGTTATTTTATTCAATACAGCAGTTGGGAAATTCCGATGAGTCAGTCTTACCTACTCAATTTTCTTCTTTAATCAGAATCGCTAGCTTTTCCAAGTCGAATTGATAATTTTCCAAATCAAATTGAGAAATTCCGAAATCAAATTGAGAATTTTTCAAATCAATTTGAGTATTTTCCAAGTCAAATTGAGAATTTTTCAAAGGAGAATTTTCTTTAAAAAATAAAGACAGGAATTATCCAAACTAAAGTGACAATTTTTCAAATGAAATCAAAACTTTTAATTATGAATAGAATGGTACAAGGTACCATTTAGCCATGCTATAGGTACCTAGTTGAAAGAAAGAAATCCAATTGGTACAATCAGCTGATGAAATGGTAGGGATGCTTTGAGCTATCACTTCACTCAAAATGAGATTCTGCGCTGACTCACTGAGAACGTTTCTCACGTATAGCTTCTTACTACCTACCTAGATTTAAAAGAAAAGTTTTTGGTTCGTGCCTATTTTATTTGGAATTCTCAATTTGGTTTGGAAAATTCTCAATTTGATTTGGCTTATCAATCTTGTTATGGTCGAAATTTTCCTACTACCAAGTCATTAGGTATAAAGATATTTTCACAACTATATTGCACTTTGTAAGCAAATAAAGTTAATTGAAAGAAAATTGTTTGTTCAAAAATCGATTTAGCAATCTGTTTACTGTCTAGGAGAAGTAAAGTGACGTCACCAATTACTGGCGTATACGATATATCATATAACTTGATGTATCATTTAAATAATACGTACTGCTAAGTATTACAAGTCTCATGATCCTGAAATCACCAGAGAATTAAAAACAATTATCCTCGTCCCCAATCATTTACACCTAGGAATAGATCATTTTCCCTGTTATTTCTTGTAATTTTGCTTTGCATTTTCCTCCCATGATTAGAATGATATACTTTGATTTTATAATGTATATTGGGCTTGTCCCGATAAATAAATAAGGAACAAAATAAAAACCTCCATCATAACCTTATCTACAACCTGTTACCTAATTTACTGTAGAACTAACATTTCGTGTCTTCATCAAGCCAGATATGACCCTGCGTGATAATGACAAGAAAAGGGCAATAAAATGGTTTCATCGTATTGTAACATTTTATTTTTAAACGGTTTCCAATTCATTTTCATCACCTCATTTAAATTAGAAAAAAAAAATATATGTATGGTAGGTACCAGGGGACCAAAATTAAGGAAAGGGGTTATTCATCAAAAATGTTTCAAAAGAAAACTTTTTTTTTGTGAGCAAACTTCTACACTCATATTTTACAGTAGTTTTCTTTAATTATAAAAAATATGGATTTCATTTTCCACCTCTATTTTTGTTTCAAATTTCAGTACACCCTTCCCCGTTTTAAGATGGAAGCAATAAACTAAAAAAAACTCAGCTTGTGCTTCGAAAAAACGAAATTTGATTGGTTTTGCTTCCTAATTTGTCACTTGAGATATCACTTTCAAATATTTCAAAAAACTATCAACCTAACAATTTCATAATAATTATCAAATAGGTATAATAATACATTAATAATGACAGTAAAAATCATTTTTCAATAGTGTGTTACCAGTAAAAATCAAGATACATTTTCACAGTTGTCTTTGCGCCATCACAGAACGGCCGATGTTGCATAGGCGGTATATTGCGCATTTTCCCATGTTTATCCATACAAGAGTAAAATAAAATTGAAAGAAAAAAAACTAACCGATTTCACTCAGAAACGAGATAAAATGAAAAAATCGAACGTTAATTAACTAAGCAATAATTGTACAAGGAGGGGATCGAAAACCAGACACGGATTATTCAACACCCCATTTCTTATGAGTGGATTCTTCTTGAAAACACCGATACACGAAGAAGGAATTAAAAAACGACGTCGTAGTGACACTAATTTCGGTGTTCCTCCTTGAAAACGTTACATTGAGAAGAAAATAATAAAAAACTAAATGGAAGTACCATTAAAAATTCGATAGAATCTCCAGAGTTGTAATTAGCGTAAAGGTTAACAAAAATAAACAGTTTTCACATGACATCCAACAAGTGGATATATACTGTATAAGGCATAAAACCATAGTGACGATAGTTGGTGGGGTGTAATTGATACTAATTTTCTTCAACAAAACGTGCAAAATTAAATTTGTGTTTCAACAGAAGCTATCAAGAGACATCGTACTCTTGGCGGTCTTAAGGGGGAATGTTGGTTTTCCAGGGAAGGGACAGAAAACTGGTGCCGCCAGATGAAATTTCAGGCTCCTCTGACTAAATGGTTTTCGAAATTTGAATAAGAACCGCGTGGAAACTATTGGGTTTAATTGTTTTCTTGTTGTTTTTTTCTCTCGCGAATTCGTCTTAAAACTCGAAGTCCATTCAGTACTCGTCCAAATCGTAAATCTCATTGGCGATGTCGTCGAGTTGCATGGATTGAAAATCGACTTTGTAGCGGAGGAGACCTGGAAAAATATGACAAAATTGTTTTGAAAAACGGCTACTCATAGAGAGCGCGATAAGGCCTCATGTAATAAGAACATCCATCGAATTTTGACAACATCTGCAGGTGAGTATTAAATACTCAATTTCGCAATAATTTTTCAATTTTCAATTCCTAGTGTCTAATCTCTATTAGCGAACACGTGTTTTAGAATTCACATGTTTTGTGATTCGGTAAGGGAGAAATAACCCTCGACTTCGAAGAGATCTAAGCTATAGCATCAGGAAGGTTGGAGGCTTGAAATGAGTTCTTAAACGGCTCTTTAATGTTCACTAAAAACCAGTTCTATGGATCACCATTGATGATTCACCAAGACAATAATTATTGAGGCGCAGTTTTGCAAAATAATAAAATTTCACAAATTTAAATGTAAAAAAAAAAGATTCTATTTACTGCATGATTAAGAAAAAAGTGATTGTCTCTAAACTATCTTCTCTATGGTGAGATCATATCCATGTCTCAACATGATCTCTTTCACGAGATGGAAAATTTAACGTGGAAGTGGGGAGATTTGGCAAAACGGAATACTTCCAATTTCTGTACCGTTTTAAGAAACCGTTTCCACTCAAATAACTGAAAAGATATCTCTTGGGTTGATATTACTCCATCATGACTCCAATCATTGGAGCCGTTCGATTCCATTGAGTCAAAATATTACTCGTATTTTTATGTGATCTTGATGAGACATTCATTTCATTTTTATTAATTGGAAAAGGATAGAACATGCTCAGATAGTTGGAACATTTTTCGATCAGAATAAATATCTAGACTATAAAAAAACAGACTTAAAAATGGTTTATGGTACTGGTTGATGAATGAATACAGAGACGTTGGGTCCCAGATTTAAAATTTTAGCATGGAACATGCTTTAGCCTTAGACTAACTAGAAAAATGTCCCGCGGAAGTGTCAAGCTTAAGGTAGTCAAGGTAGTTTTTTATTATTTTATTATTCAATAATAAAACTTTACTCTAATGATGCCCCTAAAAACAGTTGAAAATGAGGAAATTGGACAATATTATGAGTGCTTAGAATCAGTATCTGCTAAATCCTAACAAACAGTGCACACTTTTGAAGGACATACTGAAATGAACTTTATTGGTGCCACATTGATTGAGAAATGTCGGACACTCTTTCGAACATTTACATTAAATGTAAATTTTATAATGTAAATGCAAATTTTGTAATGTATTTTTAGTCTCCTAAAAATTTGCAAAAAATAGATCTAACAGGTTTTGATTCTAACGGGCTCACATAACAAAACCTTTATAGATTTTCTTAATCGCCTTCTTTCTCTCAACTCAGTTACTAAGAAGTACCTATTGGGACGATGGAGACATAATCGTAATGAAATTGTTTACGATAGTTCCCTTAGAATTACTTTTGTAATCGTAAATGGATCATTGTTGGTGTGGTAGGTGCGTCCAGGCTGATTGCGGTTATCCAATATTGGCTGCTACAAGGTGGTTTTATTAAAAACACAACCCACAATAATCGTAAATGTAGTCGATTTCTTGTGTAGTCGTTTACGAAAGTAATCGATTGACGCCCTACTCCGACTTAAAGCAACATAACGTTTGTATGTGCTTTAGGTTCAAGGCCCTGATACTCGATAAAGAGTTCTTGTAGGCTTAGGAATGATATTAGATATTTCTGTGTAATAGTTTTAGGTAAATGAAATTCGTACGTGACGAAAAGAACAAGTACAAGTACTAGGAATCACGTATTTAAGGTTGAAGAAGTCAACAACATTCCAAACATTATAAAAACTGTAGAAGACATGCAAAAAGTTGGGATGAGGCATTAAATATTGACCCAGCAGAAATTTGGGGAATCATCCATTCAGTTTTTGTATGATGAAGACATCATGTAGGAATATTCAACACACAGGAGATTTGAAACATTTGGGTTCAATTATTTTTGGTACGTTGACATTATTAGATATTGAACACTAAAGGAATGGGCAAGGTATGGGGCCAATCAGTTATTTCATTAATCAAAGTGACCATACAACCAGATATCCTTCTTTCAGTGCTAGAAATGGAACTTATAGATTACAGCCATGGTAGTAATGATCAATTACATGCAATGAGATGGTATGTTTCAGGTTAAAGACCATGAAGAAATCGAACGAGGCTAAAGCACACTGTGCATGACAAGCAACTGACAAGCAACATACGAGAAACAAAGTTAGTATTGATAATATGAACTGTTTTTTCCCTCCCCCTCCCTCAACACTGTAATTTTACCATTCTATACAATCAACCATCCAGAGGGCCATATCATGGCCCTCTGGATGGTTGATTCCAGTGCCAAACTGTTGAATTACCAAGCCACATTTCAAAGCAAAACAAAACAAAATCTGCAAGGTTTGCCAAGAAATAATTATTTTAATATTTTTTTTAATTAATATTGGTGATTATTTCGTAGCATATTATTGATTTTCATCCAAAAAGCCAATGAAATCATTTTTTTCTTAACTTCCACACTCAAGGAGCCGTCATAAAAAAAAAAAAAAAAAAAAAAAAAAAAAAAACGAGACCATTTGGAAAATCGTCTATTTCTATTGAAATATGAGCACACTGTAAGACCGGTTTGGGTGATCGTCAGTAAAAAAAAAAAAAAAAAATTAAAAAAAAACTTAAGGAGCATTACAGAGGGGGGGTCCACTATGGTCGATGATGGGGGGGGGGGGGGTTGAACAGGGTCAGTTGCCTCAAGTAGACCGCTCCGAATATCAAACCTATTTATATACTTACTATTATATTAAATTAGTTGCAGTACAAAAATTATTCTTGCTTCGCCCCTGCTCTGGGCTGCTGAGAGAACGGCTCAAAACTTCAGATAATTCCAGATTCCTAACATAATTTTTAGGACCTAAGTAATCAAAATGGTGTGAGTATGGGATTTAATCAAACAAACCACATTCTTCCAAGTTGCGCGGTTTTTTACAATCGCCCTTTCAAAAAAATCGTCCCAGTACAAAAATTAGTCTGGCTACGCCCTTAATAGGGACCCCGTAAGTGAAAGGAAAACCGGATTGCTATTGGCTCTCGAGGTGAAGGGGAGGGGGGGGGGCTACAAAGTGAAAGTTAGCATCAGTTTCTAGACACTTTGTCGCCCCTCCCCATCACCTCAAGAGCCAACAGCAATCTGGATTTTGGGCTCTCTGTAATGCACCTTCTGTATTGTTTTGATACTGACGATCGTTCAACTTACTCATATTTCAGTGAAAATTGAAGATTTTTCAAATACTCTTATTTTTCTTCATGACGTGGGTTTCCACGATTTCGTCGCGAGTGATTTAGTAGTACATATCAAACAATTAATTTAGTACTCAATAGTACTTTTCAAGCAATTAAGTCGATTTCCTAGAAGCACACCTATGAGAATATCATCTATGATGCATGCAGTGGCGACCAAGGTGTGCATACATGATGATGCACAGGGCGTTCAATTGAAAATGAACCATGCAACGTGCGAACGACGACACGGACTCTCTACTTTTGTGGAATAAACTTGGAGAGAAGAGATAATTAAGATAAAAAACCTGTAGATTTAGGCAGCGAAGTTTGTTTTGTTTTTTCAATTTGTTTTAAAAAATAGAGTGGGAAAATGACGTTGGAGGTGACGAGTAGGCGTCCCCCGTCTGGCGACAACAGAAGGGCGAGTCGTTGTTAGTAATCATCGAGGTCAAGGTCGTCCAAGGGCTCGTCAGCCTGCAGAGACTGGAAGTCGACCTTGTAGCGGAGTATTCCTTTTGTGGTGGTTGATGTAGTTGGGGTAAGAGGAAGGCAGTGAACAGAGAGGAAAACAGACACAAATATCAAGAGATGCTCACTCTCCCAAAAAAACGGGAGAAATTGTCAGGAGAAAGGTTTTTTATGTGAATTTACATTTGGTTTATTGTCTTCGGTAATGAACCATTGGACAATAGAAAAAAAATATTTCTTTGAGATGCATCAACATCCTGGTCACTGATTGATAAAAATTTTAAATTACTGCTTCAAGTGACAATAAACAGGAAATGACGTGAGGGGGCGAGAATAGGGTAAATTGACAGAGGGAGTATAATTTGAAAGTACCGAAGTTATCATGAATTAGTCCAAATGCAACTGATCTTTCCGTAAATACATTAAAAATATCTATATATCCAGATTTTGTTGTTTTGAAAAACTCCTTGATGGTCGATTCCAAAGGAAATTTAACGTGGCAAAAGTAGGTCCAACAGAATAAATTTTGAACTTTTCTAATACCCACTACGTGGCTCAAGAAGACAATACCTCAAGGTTAATATAGAATCGAGCAATAGCACAAACAATAACCAAAACAGATTGAACATACAGAAGTCCTCGATCCACCCGTGTTAATACAGCAGATAAGAGATTCCCACAACCAAACCCGATGGATTAGGTAAACAGGTCATTGAGAAGGTTATTCTTAATGGAGAGGGAAGAAATTGAAGAGGTTTACCTCCAATCCCACCAAAACCGCGCACAAACTGCGATCCTTCTTGCGATTTGTCAGTGATGATCTCCAAAGTGGCGCCGAAACTCTTGTAGTTGTTTGCAAGCCATTCTAGGAGCGGCTGGCTTTCGACCAGTTCGAGCTCTACCCCGCTCTGAAAAACAAATGATTTCCGTGTATCTTTACTCAGATCAACTATCACTTTTCAGGGTTGAAAAAAATCACGATTTTTTAAAAAAAATCAAATTAATCGGATTTTTTTGATTTAAATCGGATTTTTTTGATTTAAATCGGATCTTTTTAAATTTAAATACAAAATATTCATTTTTTTGCAAAAGTTTTACTTATTGTAACATTAAAGTAAGCAATGTTGTTCATTGAGGAGATGGCATAAGAAGCATCTTAGAAATATTTGTTATATCGATATATTCAAGGTCGATAAATCGATAGGCAATATATCGCAACGATAAGATATCGATATTTTTTATATCGATACCTTAGCATACGATACCGATCTCTAGAAGGTGCCAGCCTGATATGACAGCTGATACGACAGCATCAATATGAAGTAGTGATGCTGTGTATTAGAGGTGATTAATAACTGAAGTCCTTCTGCCGATCCCGAACAATTTCTCGTTTTTAGAGAAAATTCACTTTTTTCCCCCGCCTTTTCAACGGTAGATTTAAATCACGATTTTTATTGACTGATTTAAATCGTGATTTAAATCATGATTTAAATCAATTTGATTTAAATCATGCAACCCTGTCACTTTTGATGGTAAAATCAATGTCATGGCCTCCTTGGAGAAGGGGACATTCAAAGGGGTACCCCTCAACTTACTTCCTTATCAGTGAAGTGCGATTTGTCTTTTTCCTGTTCAGGCGTGAGGTGGAGGACTTTTTCCTCGGCGTTCGAATGGTTCTTGAGGACGTAGCGTTGGATGTCGAGATTCTCCCAGCAGATGAGAGTTTCCACTGAGCCGAGCTCCAGGGCTCTTAGGGTGTCTTCTACTCCAAAGCAGTACTTCCCTGTGTCCTGGCTGATCTCGTCGAAGTATCTACCTGGAATGTGAACGATTTCGTGAAAATTCGAACTCAAGAAAAAACGGTTTGTGTGGAGCAAAGAAGTTGTTTTAATAAGGCTCGTATATGAACAGGCAGAAATATCTATAAATACCATTTATAATATCAAATAAACCATTGATTTGTTACGACACGAGTTTCCCTTTCAGGTATAGTTAAAGATTAGTGCTGAGGATATCGTAGTTGTCTACATCGTCCCTTCAATAAGACGATTTGCCAGGCATGTAATACTAAGGCAAATTTACAGCTTACCGATAAGTTTCTTCTCTTGGATGAACTTGACATTTTGTAGAGATTCGGCAGCCAGTTCAATAGCCTGGTTGAATCCGTTCTCACCACCGTAGGACACGTCGACCAACTTGATAATTTTGGCTTGGAGCCGCTGAGGAAATTACAGTGGATGTCATTATCACGTTAAATAATAAATCATTTAAAAAAATACTTACTAGTTTCTATATTCGAATAAGAGTCTTAATGGAGAAATCACTGAGTTCTCAGTAATCCGAACTCAAGATGCGAGTTATACTTTGGTTATCCGTTAATAATCAACAACCACAGAATAAGGCCAGGTTTCAGTGCGGTGGATGGAGATCGGTCCCATCTTGAGTCCCTGCTCCTATATAACAAACAGAACTTACAGGATCGAACATATCAGATTGGCTGAGCTCAGTTTTGAAATCGGCGGAACCGGCGAGGATGAGGCCAGCGATGTTGGGTTTGTCGTTGGTTACGAATAGAGTGGTAGCAACTTCTGCGACCTTCCTCACGTAGTTGTGTCGCTTTTCCATACGCAACCGAGCAAAACGTAGAGCAGACTGACCTCCTCTGCCTATCGGAACACAAAATGAAATTAAGGGTGTGACAAATAACGCTAATAGTGTAAATTGAGGAGAAATAGTGCATTTATGACCTTACAAAGCGGATCCAGCTCCTTCAAAAAACACTCTCTTCATACATGTAGAAGTAGGGCGCTCATACTCAAGCGAAACAAAAAATACAGGCCGTAATAAATTGAAGGGTAAAATTGACGCTGCTGTGGGTGCCGGGTCATGAGGGCATAGAAGGCAACGAAGAGGCGGATCGCCTCGCCAAACAGGCATCCACGTCAAACCCAATTGGACCAGAACCCTTCCTTGGCATCACGGAGAGCTTTATAGCCCGAGAAGTGGGGAAGTGGGTTGACAAGCAGAGAACAAAGCATTGGCAAAGCGCTCCAAAAATGAGACAAGCCAAGCAGTTCGTACGCTTTTCCAGAAGGAGAGCCAGGGCTCTCCTTTCCCTCAGCCGGAAGGACATAAAGGCCGTCACAGGCCTCCTAACTGGCCACTGTCCAGTCAAGTACCACCTCAAAAAGATGGGAATATGCAGGACAGATGACTGTCTAATTTGTGACTGTGAGCAAGAGACAGCAGAACACATACTCTGTAACTGTCCAGCGCTTGCATACAAAAGATTTAAGCCTCCGAGGTTGCAAAAATCGATGACAACAGCCTGCTCCACTTCATACGGGAGGAGGCTGTCAACCGTCTCCTCACTACAAATGTTGTAGTGTAGGAACAGGGGTATAATGTCACAATAGACCCACTTCGAGGTCTACGTGACCAAAGGCATAAGCCTATCAAAGCCCCATTTCAAAAAAAAAAAAAAAAAAAAATGAAGGGTCAGGGGAAAGAACGAACTAAGTCATTTTTTCTTGAAATGGAGAAAAACGCATTATATTGTTTCAAACTCTTACAAAGCCCACACCTTTCTTTAAAAAAAAAAATAAAAGATTTAAAAGGCTAGAGTGGATTTTTCCCATTTATACTCCTTTATACGATGTGGTTTTTTACCCTGAATCCAATGATACCAATATCTCAATTGCGAAAACAAAATGACTTAGTTCGTTCCCCTTACCCTTCAATTTACAGAATCAGGAAGACATGGGGTGAAATAATGGATTTTGGACTTGAACTTGGTCATCCAATTAGGGTAGTTGATAATAAAACCAGTCATGCAGTATGATCACAGTAGGTATTGGTACGAATAAGTAAACTACCAAAAAGGGCTTGGTCTCGGTATTTTAAATTTCTGAATGCAAAATCGATCTTCCAACTCCATAGAATATGCCGAATCAGTTATTGAGTCACTAACAGCCACAGTTAATAGATTTTTCATCGCCTAACACGATAGTGAAGTCAGAATTGCGACATCTCATTCCGTCATCAGATTAAGACAGATAAACCGTGAAGAACATCTCAAGTAACAGCCACGATTCTTCATCATTAAAGTGCTCCAGTTTGAGAACGGAATGAGATATTGCAATTCTGACTTCACCATCGTGTTCAGCGTAAAAGAACCCTTAAAATGGCCCCTAAAACTCTCCAAAACCCCCGTTAGAGTGGCCCAATCTGCCCATCTACGAACTTACCCTTTCGATTGCCAGGACGGATATTTTGTGAAAATTTGAACTTTTTATCTCAATCCTATCGAGAGTTATCGTCTGGAACGACATACAAAAGACACCAACAATTATTGTTGGTGTCTTTTGGCAGTGAATTCAGTATGGTCTGAAACGGATTTCGGTATAAACATTTTTCAGAAATTCGAGTTTTAAAAATTTTGGACCGAGAAAATATCTTCCTTTTCTTTGAAAACTCGCCAACAAGAATACCATCCATATGAGAAGGAATGCAGGAGCACTTTCGAAATCCCTCAGAAATTCATAGCACAGACAGTTTTAAAGAGTTCCGCATTCCAACAGATATTTATAACGCACCGTGCTTCTTAGGGAGATCTACGGTGAATTTGTGAAGAACTTCTCGCGTGTTGCCTTGCAGTGTTCCAAAGAGAGCGCCGTTACCGTCCATCACGATGAAACCAAATTTATTGTCGTCAGCCAATAGTGCCGTCAGTGCTTCCGTATGGAACTGCAAAATAATCAAATCTGATGAGACACTTGAAAAACAAACGCAGAAATGCCTGTAAATTGAAGTTATTAAATGTGATAAAAGCGTGTATAAGTAATAGTTTGCGGCAATATCATGTAAAGTTCGACAAACTCTTACCGAACAAGTAACAGATAGGCCTACCTTGTTATCGCAAAGATAAAGGGAAGTGTTGATGGGTTTGAAAGGTTCGAAATCAATGTTGACCTTCTTTTCTTTTCCTTCTTCAGTAACGATGGTCCCGCAGTAGATAACCAATCCGTTAGGTGGCACTGAAAACCAAATAACGGACGATAAAATGAGGACAAGTCGTTTCGATGAAACCTCAAGCACAGTCGTGAAGAAAGTACCTACGTAATATTTCGTGGAAACATGTGTGCTTCATGAGTGTACCTCAATGGTGCAGGAAATACATTGAATTCTCGAATTCTTGCAGCATTCATGAAAATTTGGACAAAATAAACTCATGTGGTCGTATGAAGGGCTGTTGTCGCTGTGGCCGGTAAGGGTTCCACGTTCAGGGAAACTGCCCTGCCGCCAAGGTCTAGTGCAATTTCGAGGTATGTTTCTTGAAAAAGAAGCGCTCCTCCACAGACGTCGAGTCCATCCAACTTCAATCCCATGGCATGTTCCCAGTACGTGCAGGCACACACGTAATCAGTTTGCTGATGAAACTTGTGTCCCACCCTCATTTCTAAGCCGGATTGGAATTGCTTCTACATCGTTAGTTCCCTACTTTGGTAAAATTAGACAGGCTGGGCGAGATTCGTTGACCTGCGTGGGCACATTCTCTCCTACACTTCCAGATGGAGCATCAGGAATTCAGGACCCAATTTTTGTCATTATGGAATTGGGGTAGCCCCCCCCCCCCACATTTACCAAAAGCCCAGGTGGAAGATGCGTTTCCCGAACTGTTATTACAACCACTCCATGGAGTGATGGCAGAGGGCCCATAAAGATCAAGCTGAAGGTCCAATCAATACCATTCGCACTTACAGCCCCACGCAGGGTTCCACTGGCCCTGATACCTAAGCTCATAACTGTGAGGTGTGCCCCAATCGTGAAATGTAGGAAGTTGGCTCAGGACACGGTCTTACATTGAGCGTAAGGTCAAGGACTGTTACATCTGTGCCAAGTACCGTTCTAGTCACTCAGACCCTCTGATTCCAACGAGGCCCTACCACTGCCATGGTCCACAGTAGGGGTAGACTTCATAAAGGCAAAAGGGGAGTCATACCTTGTACTACAAGATTACTTTTCCAGGTTCCTCGAAGTTAATTTTAATCAGGGACAACTAGGCTCGAACTGTCATCAGTGTACTTAAGATACGCACTGACAATCCCCGTTCAGTAGCCATGTGTTTGTAGAATTTGTACCTAAGGCAGTATGGATTCGAGCTTGTGACAAGAAGTCCTCAATCCAACAGTGAAAATGGCTAAGCTTCTGATCTTGAAGTGTACTAATCGGTCTGAGGTACTTCTGCACTACAATGCAAGAAAATGGATATTCCCCATCCGAACTTATTATGGGTCGCAAGATCCGTACCACTTGGAATGTTGGGGAAAAAGTATTTCAAATAAGCAGGAGCGTGATGGAAAACTTCTATAATATAGAAGTTATATTATTGTATCCTAGTTATATTATAATGATCGAACTGAACAGGTTACACAGATGAGGAAGGTTCTCCTCAGAGTGCCACTACCATAGCAACAAATATCTTTGTTCTACGGAATATTTGAATGTTTGTTGACACAAATACCAGCAGTACCACAGTCCCATTGTTGCAAGACAAGTTAAAACCGTCTCCTGTGGCAAAACCTGTCCCAAGGGATAAGGAGGTAAGGCTTATCGTGGAGTAGAAGAGAGCAACGATTATAGGCATCGAGCTTTCAAGGAGCGGCCAGAGTTGAAACCAGGACAGCAAGTAGGTATGGATTAAGAACATGAAGACGAGGGGGCAAGTTTTGAAGAAGCTGGATCAACCCCGGTCTTGTCTAGTAGAGACAGAGAAAGGCGGGAGGATCCAGAGCAATCAGTTCCACCAAGACCCTTTCTAGGCTGAGGTTCCCGACACAACAAGTTAACAATACGATAGCACCTACATAATATTTACAGACGTTATGAAAGAGAAAACTGACCTTTAGTGTACAATTTGAGTCTGTGCTGTACCGAGGTGATGGCGCCGAGAACGGAGAGCCTGTTGACGCGCGATTTGATGTTGGAAGCCGTCCCGAACTCGTCGGCCAACATTTTGCTCACACGGGAAATCTGGTCCTTGGGGGGGATGATGAGAGAAATCATGCTCGTACCGTTCCTGATGAACAAATTAGTTAGAGACCTTGCAACGATGCATATTATACAGTGGGTGGTATTAATGGTACCTCTGTACCAGTAGTAGAGATTTCCCTTTCTACAAATTCAAAACAATCATAGAGGTACGGAACTCGTAACAGGTAAATACTCAATGACACGTCAAACCCCGATAATAATTTATTTTAAAAAATTGTATATTAAAAATAGTGATTAATACAATATTGTGATGCTGTGATCATTCGATTCAGTTATCAACATATTTGTATAGAAAAATCGTGACATTGATGTGGCTTCATTTAGAAGCGATCATACCTAGCGTAAGTTAGATGGGAGTGTATTGTAAGGTACGCAGTATTTCAACACTCCAGCATAATAATATCCACATACCTTAAGGTGTAATTTTGGAAGATGTTTCGGTTAGTGATTCTAATGGAATGATGTGAGTAGGCTCCAGGATCGATCAGTGATAGAATTCCCAGAAAGAGGTATGATTTAACATGAGGGCAATCATCGTCGAATATATAATAATTATCATCAACAACATGATTATGGACGGTTTATTGAATCAAAAGAAGTAGGTAAGCTTCGAACTACGTAGGAGGAAAAGCGGTGAAATAGAAAGCTGGGTAACGTGGTGGAAAAAGGGGATCTCTTCCCACTTAGCAACCAATGCAGTGGAGCCATTCATGGGAAACTTGACGTAGGAATACTTAAATCGCTGAGAGAGAAACAATTTTGTTTCCTTCTACGAAATATTGAAATAGGTGCTTGCGTAGGGAATAGAACGCCAAAAAATACTAGCGATGAATATTTCTAATGCATAGGTTAGGCTGATAGTCGTACAGGGAAACTTCGGTACGTCAAAAGTGAAATTTCTTACCCTCTGGCCATTTCCAGACTCTTTATGAGTTTCTTGATTTTCCATATTTCCACATTCCTGTCCGAAGAGGTTTCTTCGTTTCCGTAGGAGGAAGACATGCTGGGTTCAACTTAACAAAATCCTTGCACACACGGGGGGAATTGGTTAGAGAAGTTTTGATTTTCGCACTTCTTTTCCGATTAACTGTTCGAACCAAATTCTACTTCGAGGGGTCGGAACTACGAAAAAGAACGATATTATCGGTAAATAATCGCAGGAAAATTATATAAAAAACTAAAGGGAAACGGATGGAATGAGCCGATTTTCAGACAAGTCCACTTCGATCCAGATTTATCCGGATTCGCAGTCCTTTCCAGACGTTCACTGTTCCACACTACAAAACTCGAAACTAAAACTGGCGAAACGGAGCAAACTCAGGGCATTTCACTAACCAAATGACGGGGATAACGGGGGTTAATTTGACGAAAGGGGGTGTGAAAAGATTTTGGAAATAAATAAATAGAGAAGTGATGATGAAAAAGGAGAAAAACTAAGGACCAGAGGCCATGTGGCTTAAATATGGCTAATTCTAAATAACAAGGAGAAAGGAAAGGACGACGGTGGCTCAGCCTGGCGATAGGAGGCGTTATTGACGTCACTGCTGTTTCTACGCCATTTCAATAGTTGAACCGGCGATTCAAAAGGCCGTGCAATCGTACAAAAGTACTTTTTCCTTAGAAATATGTACTTTTTTAAACTCAATAATAATTCCATAATGAATAAATCGAATTTTTTATTCTTAAAGTGGTCATTTACTTCTATTTAAGGTGAAAGTTAAATAGTATAACGGTAACTTGGTAGGTGTGGTAGGGTGTGAAGAAGCGTTGGGGAAGTGGGGGTTATGGAAAAATTTCAGTTTTTCAAAGAAAACTTCCCCGTTCTCTGCATTTCGAGGGAAGCCGTTCCCTGGAGTTGACGAAACTTGTCACTGGTGGAGAAGCAGTGACAGCGGTCGTGGAAAAGAGGATTCGTTCTTAGACCAACTAGGTACAAGAATCTTAAGATCCGCATGATACTGATGAAATCGAACTGACATTCAGGAATAGGAACTCGAAACATGAGTTCAAATCGAGTTTTTCAATGAAATGGTTTATTCTGAAACAAGAAATTATACAAAACATTTGAACAAACGAGAAAACAGGTTTCGAAATACCGATACTAGCATAAACTTTATGCCATAAAGTAGTATTTTACATCTGTACAAGAAGATGCCGCTCATATATTTGGAAAACCATAGGTACATGTATGTCAGGATTGGTCAACTTTTCAGGAGACAAAAAATCTTAACATCTTCTATCTTTCTGAGTTCGAGACGAGCAATTTCTTATTAGAAGATCCGCTGCAGAGTAACTACTAATGTATTTAAAACATAATAATATTTATATTATAAATGGACCTCGATTGTTCAATTGATTGATTTTATCACTCAGCTCAAAGTCATCTGGTTTAGCTAAGAGGTCACTATTCTAACATGTAGGTAACATAAAATCCATAAAGGTAACATAAAATCCTTTTTAATAGTTAGGTAGGTAGTAGTTAGTAGGAGTAGTTTAATAGTTAGTAACTAATTGGAAAAATTAGTTACACAATAGCGAATATAATTATAATTCTACAAAAATACTAGCTTAAAAAGAAGAAAGAAGTTCGAATAAGTTATTAAGGTAGGTACTTAGTGGTGCAGATGGTCATAAAATAGGTGGGTGTCTTTAGAAATCACACTTTTTAACTCTTGATCTATGGAGGGGATGTATGTTCGGGTTGTCGGGGACACATTTGGGTGATTTGCAAGAAGATTTTGAGAAGGAAATACACTAACCAGGGGGATTGGGGGGTATGGAATACCCCCAAGTAGGAGGGGGGTCCGGGGGCTCCCCCCCCCCCCCCGGAAAAGGTGGAAATTTTTGAAGCAAAATGGGTAGGTAGTATTAGGCAGCGGAACGACGTGCTGGTGTCATGTGAAGTTTTTACTGACGTCTTCACCCTGTCATCTGGAAAAATTAACATGGATGCACTCTTTGACGAGATATCTCTTGTTAAGAAGTACGTATGCTGAATGGAATAAGCTTCAAGCAGCCCCTGAAAACGTTGGCAGGAACTTTTCAAGCACATGGACGCCAGCGATGTGTGTCTGCCCAATACAAAGATTTTGTGTCAATTTGTCTTTAGCTTGCCTGCAACAAGTGCACCCATTGAACGCTTATTTTCCGTCATAAACAACTACTGGGGTGCAGAGAAAACCCAATTAGGCGTTGACACTTTTTGAAGGAGGTGATGCAGGCCTATCACAATTTTGATGAAAATTGTTTTTGGAATGTACGACTTTCTGAAGAATTACGAGGAGCTGCTAAGGGCCATCCACAGTTCTGCCAAATATGACTGGTACAAAAAATGAAAAATTTATTTTCTTGGTTTCATAGGTTCTCTTCTTCTAGTCCAGTTCGACTTTGAAATATTCATTTGTTCGTTGATGAATATTCATTGCATTCTGTGATAAAGTTTTGATAATATAATTTCTTTCTAGCTGTTTAATTAAGATTATTCAATTTGAAACGCAATTTTTGATCGACTTTTTGAAAATTTTCTTTTTTTTAGTTCCTTCTTCTAAGTCTTGAGTTAAAATGAGGACGTTAAAATTAATCTTTGTACCTATCTTGCTGTGAGAGTTTGATAATATTTTATTATTTAATTTCTAACGTTTCTATTTTGAACAATACTTTACAATAATAAATAATAAAGTGGGTTGATAAAATTTGTTTTATCTGCGTTTTTGTTTGAGGGTCCTCCTTTTTTGTTTCAAAATTATGGTCACCGTACATATAGATCAGTTGGACATAATATAAGTTGGACATGGAATAATCAAGTGGACGGGGTTGCGGAATAAAAACATCCCCCAAACAACTGATTAGTACCATATAGATTACTTGGACATATAGATCAATCTAAAGTCAAAGATATATTGCATTGTAAAAATGAAAATAATATTATGTCAGTTTGGGAGAAACAAGTGAAATCGATATATAATCGCAACATTCGATTATCTCGATAATCGAGTTCACCGGGCGTATAATGCACGAGTACCGTCGGTCACACCGAAGAAGTGGCATTTTAGGTTGAATTGCACGGTTTGAAACGAACCGCGAAGAAAGGAGTTGGTACAAGTTGACCTCCAGGCCGCGAGGTAGCGCTAGTGGAGTGGGCTCAACAGGCCACACTCCAACGTCTTCTGAAAAACTCCGTTCAGCAGTAGAGCTGGTGGCCGGGCGTGGGGGCCAGTGCGGCCAACTGTCAGGCGTCGCGACAATAAAATCCCTACCCTCATCATCTGCTACCTTACTTCATTTTGATCTACAGTACCTAATAGCTTCAGTGAGCGTAATCGTCATTGATTGGCACCTATGATTGGCATTCCCTTATTCCCTGAAATAGACGATAAGGAATTAAGTGTGACAGTGTGACACAAACGATTGGATGTAATGTGTATTTACTCTTACATTCAGTACCACATTTAAAAAGCCCGAGGGGGGGGGGGGGGTCCCCTATGGAAACGCCACTGCACCCTCTTGTTGCCTCCTCCCCAGTCTCGTTTGGTTGAATCTCAGTTTTTTTTTGTTTCTTTTTTTTGGTTTTGTTTCCTATGTTCAATTCCTTTGGAAGTTTTGTATTACTTTTCGTTTCAATTGTGTAATTTTGTAATTCAAGAATGTATTTGGGCTTGCCCGTATAATAAATAAATAAATAACATCTTCTCCACAGAATATTACTCTGATGTGTGGGTCCAATGCTCCTCACTCGGCAATCCGCAGTGCCCCCCTACGATCTACAGCTATCATGCGCTTCTTGTAGTATACAACGCTCAGAGCATCTGCCCAAACCCCTGCCACATACAGCAAAATCGAATGTAGATCCGACATCTTCAGGCGCCGTTTGCAAGGCCTAGGCCCGTTCGTATTTCACATTAGTGAAGATTAGTGAGATGGAGAGACAGGGTATGCCACTGAAGATGGCGTTGGAAGCAAAACATCGCACGGAGGTGGAAATAGAAAATTGGGCGTTACAGCTGGTTTCTGGGTTGGACATTGTGGATGTTGTTGAGGTGGGAGACCCATTTCTTCCATTTCCACTTGGAACAATAAATTCTGAATTTGATTCTGAGCAATTGCTCGATTACGAGCATCCTAACTTTGGCTGTTACCAATTGTCCAAAAATACTAGCTTCTTCTTTTTCTTTCACTTGACGAGCAGCGAATTTCATCAATTGATAAGCTTCGAAAAAATTATCAATAATTAATGATAATCCATACTAATAATAATTAATGTAACATTGAGTGATCTCGACAGAAGGGTGATCTGCAAAAAGATGATAATAAACCGTCGTGTCAAGAATTTGCCGAGTTTTTCATTTTTAGGGTGAGTTAGGAAGTGGGTGTGAGTGTAGGGGGGAGGGGGGATGAAGTGATACATATGATTTTTGGTGTCTATTGGCAGTGAATTCAGGATGGTTTCGGTACGGAAAGTTTTAAAAATTTTGGACCGAGAACAATAGCCTTCTATTCTTCGAAACTTCCCTGTGGGCGAAACCTGCCTATTTTCCATTACAGCCCCCCAGGCGTCAGAAGGCACCTTTGGGTGCATCTACCTCAAAAGAGTTCCAAGACAGTTCATATTGGATTGAAGCGGAGAAAACTGGATAGGTAGACTTTTATTTGTTTGGAAGCTGGGGAGCCTACTTTCGCCTCTGCAGGTCACCTCCTGCGTATCCCGTTCCAAGGTGAGCCGCTGCAACGGAGCGGGTTTTCATTCAATAAGGAACGGCTTGGAAAAACAGTTCGAACGTGGCGGGTGAGGGCGGTAGCATTCGTGACAGGCGACCGCGTGGTGGCAGTTTATGCGTCATTGCCGCCTCCGAGTCGCTAAAAACACAACTCACGGCCGCCCCCGCATCGGTCTTACCGCCCCCGTACATTTCCAAACCCCCACTCCTGACGAAATTACCGCCCATTGACCTCTGAACCCTCTTGCAACGCGTGGGGCGCCCAGTCATTAAATTATTTCTCGGCGTGGGCGTTGGTCCCAACCCTCTCTCCCCACATCAATCGCGTGTTATCAGTATAGATTTTTCCTTTGAAAAACTGTAATAAAATTCATGAGCAAGTATTTTCTTTGACAAAAACCATCAAAAAGACCATTACATTAATTATATTACACTTCCAAAAAGTTTGAATTTGTTGACCTGGCTACGTTATTATAGATTCCTCGCCAATATCATTCTACAGCTGAATGTTTATGTTGCAATGAAAATGTTCATACCAAAATCCTTTCCAAACCATCTTGAATTCACTGCCAGAACACACACACACAAAAGTGACACGTCATTTTAAAGATGTGTTTATGCTAAACACGGTGATGAAATCAGAATTGTGATAACTCATTCCGTTCTCAAAGTGGATCCCTTTGAAGATGAGGAAACGTGGTTGTTACTTGAGATGTTCTTCATGGTTTATCTGCTCGAATGTTTAAATGATTGAATTTTTCGTGTAAGGAATTTTTTAAAATTTGTTTTGAACCCCTTCCCATTGACTAGGGTTATGAAAAGTTTCGAGGATCGTTGTGGGGTTGGTCCGAACCCGTATACCCAATTTTGTAATTTTAGCACAACGCTAAGTGCCGCGGACGGCGTACGGACGGAATTTTTTTAATTCGATTTTCTGAATCTACGTATCTTGGCACATACTTAAACCAGCAAGTTTGGGGGGATAATGTTTTGCTTTTTCTCTTGGGCGATTCCAATGTTCATTAGGTATCGAAGATAATAAACCAAAAATGACATGAAAACAAATCAAGTATTATAATATATTGTTAGGTATTAATAATTTGTAGTTATTATTAATAATAATAATTATTAATTATGATTAATTAATACGATATAATTCTGGGGTTTTTAATACTACGTCGGTAATAATTTTTCTATAAATGAAGTACCAACCAACAAACATTCGAAATTACCTTCATTTCCGTAGCACGAAACGCACCTCAGAACAACAAACTCGACATCACTTAAGCCATATGATGTTCCAAAGAGCTTGTTAGTATGAAAATGGACCTGTATTTCAAAAGTTTGATTCATGATCGTGTTGTGAGGCACAATCTTTGAGCCGTCATTCTGAACGAACGGCTGGTCGTACACAGCTGCGGATGGTCTTAAAAAATTCTACGGAACAAACTCTATCTAAATATGAAATAAAAAACATACCGTTCTATATGAATTTTTCGAGATATGAGATTTTCAAATTTTCAAAATTCGTTTTTAACCCCTTCCCCTTGACCTAGGGTTATGAAAAGTTTCGAGGATCATTGTGGGGCTGGTCCAAACCCAGAAACCAAATTTCGTAATTTTAGCTCAACGTTAACTGGGCAAAGTGGCGCGGACGGCGTACGGATTTTTTGGTTTATTATCTTCGATAATGAACCATTGGAATCGCCCAAAGAAAAAATTTTTTTTTACCCCCCCTCAAAATTTGTTGGTTTACGTTTCAAGATACGTAGATTCAGAAAATCGAATAAAAAAAAAATCCGTCCGTCCGCCGTCCGCGCCACTTTGCCCAGTTAGCGTTGAGTTAAAATTACGAAATTTTTTTTATGGGTTTCGACCAACCCCACAATGGTCCTCGAAACTTTTCATAACCCTAGGTCAAGGGGAAGGGGTTCAAAACGAATTTTGAACATTTGAAAATCTCATATCTCGAAAAATTCATATGGAACGGTATGTTTTTTATTTCATATTTAGATAGAGTTTGTTCCGTAGAATTTTTTAAGACCATCCGCAGCTTTATAGGACCAGCCGTTTGTTCACAATGACGGCTCAAAGATTGTGCCTCACAACACGATCGTGACTCAAACTGTTGAAATACAGGTCCATTTTCATACTAACACGCTCTTTGGAACATCATATGGCTTAAGTGATGTCGAGTTTTTTGTTCTGAAATACGTTTCGTGCTACGGAAATGAAGGTAATTTCGAATGTTTGTTGGTAGGTACTTCTTTTATAGAAAAATTATTACCGACGTAGTATTAAAGATTCCAATGGTTCATTATCGAGGATAATAAACCAAAACCTCAGAATTATATCGTATTAATTAATCATAATTAATAATAATAATAATAATTAATAATAAATACAAATGATTAATACCTAACAATAAATTATAATAATTTTCACTAGGTACTTGATAAAATTATTAATAATTAGTGGTAATTCATAGTAATAATTAATCTAACATTTAGGATCTAGACATTTAGGCCTAATGATCTAAACAGAAGGGTGATCTGTACAAAGAAGATAATGAACCGTTGTGTCAAGAATTTGCAGAGTTATTTCATATTTAGATAGAGTTTGTTTGTTCCGTAGAATTTTTTAAGACCATCCGCAGCTTTGTACGACCAGCCGTTCGTTTACAATGACGGCTCACAACACGATCGTGAATCAAACTGTTGAAATACAGGTCCATTTTCATACTAACAAGCTCTTTCGAACATCATATGGCTTAAGTGATGTGGAGTTTGTTGTTCTGAGGTGCGTTTCGTGCTACGGAAATGAAGGTAATTTCGAATGTTTGTTGGTAGGTAGTACCTACTAGGTACTTCTTTTATAGAAAAATTATTACCGACGTAGTATTATATCGTATTAATTAATCATAATTATTATTAATAGTAAATACGAAATATTAATACCTAACAATAAATTATAATAATTTTCACTAGGTACTTGATAAAATTTTTAATAATTAGTGATAATTGATAATAATATTTAATCTAACATTTAGGATCTAGACATTTAGACCTAGTGATCTAGACAGAAGGGTGATCTGTACAAAGAAGATAACGAACCGTTGTGTCAAGAATTTGCTGAGTTTTCCGAGTCCATGCTGTCGCAGGTATTTCGACTGTTCCCTCGTCTGTCAGGATTTTTCTATAACCAACTCAAGAATAACTATCATTTTTTAAGGGACAAAAGTTTTTATTGAACTGACAAATAAAGGTATTTACTCACCTTTTTTGGAGGAACCTCGAACCGGCAATGCTCTCACACAAACTTACGGATTTTGCCTTGAAAAAAAGAAGTGATTTACGATCTTTTGTAAGTCATAATTAATTAAGACTGATTTTAGCCAAACTGAGCACGTTTGAATAACTTGTTTACCTTTTAGATCGACTCAGGCTAAGACTGAGAATAATTTTTCCTAGTTACGAAGTAGGTACCTACCTAGTTACCTTAAAAAGATTCAAGTCTGAATTCCTGCAAAATAGACAGTGATACCTATTAAGGTGCGTTTCCACCGGCCGAACGAACGAACATATCCGAACGAACAAATGTTTGTGCGTTCGCTGCGTTGGGCAACGCAGGTTACCAACCGTTTCCACCGGGCGAGTGAACGAACATATCCGAACGAACAAATGATTGTTTGTTCACTCAGTTCGGCAACGCAGGTTGGCAACCGTTTCCACCGGCCGTGCAAACGTTTCCACTGGCCGTGCCCGAACGAAAAAATGACGACGCCGAACAAACATTCGTTCGCTTCGGTGGAAACAGCTCATTTTGTTCGTGTCGTTCTTCCACATTTCTCATTTCAATTTCCACGTTTTCCACATTAATCATTTCAATCCTAGGAAATTTCAATTCATTTCAGTTCTAGATGGACGAAGATTTAGTTTGTATTTCGGCCGCTTTTGTTGTAATCTCTTTGTTGACTAAAAAGAAGAGGAAAAAACCATGCCTGTGGGTTTCAAAATTTATCCAGAAGAGGGTGAAAATCAATATTGACGAGAGTGTCAATATTGATTTTCACCCTCTTCTGGAAAAATTTTGAAACCCACAGGCATGGTTTTTTCCTCTTCTTCAAGAATTGAACCACGAGCCGGTGTAGGCGGACGGAAGTACCCACCTACCCTGGGTAGTTCTGTCCTAGGACAAATGTACCCACCTACATTGGGGTAGGGTACTTCTGTCCTAGGCCAAATGTACCCACCTACATTGGGGTAGGGTACTTCTGTCCTAGGACAAATGTACCCACCTACATTGGGTAGTTCTGTCCTAGGCCAAATGTACCCACCTACATTGGGGTAGGGTACTTCTGTCCTAGGACAAAAGTACCCGCCTACACTGGGTAGTTCTGTCCTAGGCCAAATGTACCCACCTACATTGGGGTAGGGTACTTCTCTAATTATTTTTCTCAAAAAATAATTTTTTAAATTTTACAATTCTGAAAAATTTTACAATTCTGAAATAAAAATTATAAAAAATTTACAATTCTAATTATAAAAATTTTTACAATTCTGAAAAATTTTACAATAATTGTAAAATTTTTCAGAATTATTCTGAAATAAAAATTATTGAAATGAGCGATTCCCCTCTGGAAAATAGGTAATTATTACTTTCGACCCTCTGGAAAAAACCATGCCGATGGGTTTCAAAAATGAAAATGATGAAAATTAATGTTGACAGTCTCCTTCAAGAGTTGAACAACGAACTTGAGCAGTTTCGAAATTTTTTCCGGATGGAATCACGGAACATTTTTCACGGTTCTATTAGCTCCAGAATTAAATTCATTGGTCCACTCCATCGCAAAATATAACGAATGAAAAAGTAATGAAAAAGTCGAGAAACGCGAACTAGAAAACCGAACTCAACAACCGAGCGAACGATAAAAAGATCGGCCTGGGCCGATCGCTGAAAATGGTTGACGAACGAACGTTTGTTCGCATGTTTGAAGGATCACCTGTTTCCACTGGCCGAACACGCCGAACGAAGATTCGCTCGGTCACCTAGTGAACAAACGAACATTCGCTCGTCAGGTGTTTCCACCAACCGAACGCCGAACGAAGATTCGCTCGGTCACCTAGTGAAGACGAGTGAACAAACGAACATTCGCTCGTCTGCTGTTTCCACCAACCGAACGAACACACATTTCTTCGTTCGCCGGTGTTCGCTCGGCCGGTGGAAACGCACCTAAGTTTTTAGTTTTTCATCATTTTCTTGTACGCCAGATCGCGGGGTTCTGTCGTGTAAAACCCCGTAAGCTTAGTCTTGGTTTTAGGTAAAACTCCGTAAGTTGGAAAAAGTGGCATAAGTACGCGAATTCGGTAAAATATAAGCTAAAAGTGGTTTGTCGTCACTCATTATGCTCATCACCATGCAACCAAACCAATGCAAGCTTCATTAAAATGATTTAGGAAGTGTTTTTCGTCTCCTGTAAATTTTAGATTTTTCAACTTACGGACTTTTACACTGTTTCTGTCGAAATGCTGTAACTATCAGTAAGGTACGGGGATGCAGAAAAAACATAATTTCAATAGATACGATGCAATTTTTTATTAATACAACATTAAATGAAAAATATACCTCAAACAAGTAAAATTCATAGATCTCACCACAACAACGAGGACAAAAATAAATTAATAATAAGGGGATATCAAAGCCGAAGGAGTGAAAGAAAAGGTTTTGTTTTTGAGGTCCCTCGACGTTATTTTTGTTTTCATTTAATCATTTACAAAGTGAAAGAGAGTAAAAATTGATTTAAAACGGGATGAGGGGGAGGGGGAAAAGACGAGGTTCAGCGGTCCCGTCGCCGGTCGCGGGATCGTGATCTTTCGCGAGAGCGTCGTGAGCGGGATCGGGATCTTGAGCGGGACCTCCTGCGGGAAAAGAGAAATGTGTGTCAACGAGTTAAATTTGAGACATAAATAAGCTGACCATTTGGGTTTTTATCTTCGACAATGAACCATTGGAATCGACCAAAGAAAAAATTCGTTTTTCAAAATTTCAAAACTCAAAAAATTCAAATGGAACGGTATAGTTTTTAGTTCACATTTAGATAGTTTATTTTGTTACAATTCGTCAAGACCATCTGTGGATCTTTGTACGACCAAACGTTCGTTCACAATGAGGGCTCAATGTTGGGGCATATCGAAAGCCGTCAACATGAGAGTGAATCGTGAGGTAGCTTGTCGGATCAATTTTCATAGAGGCTCAGCTGATTCTAACAGCACTTGGTTTTCAAATTTCGATTTAATTAATAATAATAAATTATAACAATTACTAATAACCAACAATAATTAATAATAAAGCACACTACTTGATAATAATTATTATTATAATTATAATAATATCAATTATAATTTATGATAATTCATAATAATAATTAATCTATCATTCAGTGATATAGACAGAGTGATCTGTACAAAGAAGATTGGTAATAAACCGTTGTGTCAAGAATTGGCAGTTTTATTTCTTTTATAACTGAGGACAAGAAAGAAAAAAAAAATAACTGGGGACGACGTTAGGTACTCATAAATCACTTAATAAGAATGTTGTTACGAAATATACTGGATTTTCAAGAATAAGAATCGAAAAATTAATACTCCGTCCACTATGTGGGGTCCAGTAAGTCCGCAGGCGTATTGTTTTCTTTCTGCGTATGCGCTACCTCTGAACAGCTGATACCCGACCGGTCAGGGAGTCACTGTCGCCAAATGATGCATTGGTACAAAACGAAATTCTAGACAAATAGCATGACTTCTGAAATACATTTACAGGACATATTCATATTATGACAGCCGCAAACATGAGGTAAATAAGCGTAAGGATGTGGTAAGCCTAGATATAAACAACAAGTGGGGGTACCTAACCCAAGAAAGCTTATAGAATATCTTCTTTATGTGGAGTTGGTTATAAAATGCTGTCATCTAACGTCCTGAATGAAATTCATACGATGTGCAATAAAAAATGCATGCATGACAATCCTACCCTGTGAATTCAGAAGGGTAGAAATGGAGTCGGGCCAGTTCCAAGGTAAAGTTTGATCCCTGACCTTCCGTCCAAACTCAGCTCGTTCTTCTTTATCTATACCTATACCTTGTTCTCTCATATATTTTTGTCTTATAGAACGTGATTAGGTTCCCACCAAGTGGGCAGAAATGTCGTAATAATTAAACCTGCCTGTTTTATCCACCCCATAAGATTAAACAATCTATAGCTAATAATAAAGATATAAAAACAAAAACGATAAATAAACCAATAAAAAAGATTTGAACGGCCAAGGGAGGAATCTTCCTTGAAAACTGAGATGTAAGAGATATCCCCCCAAAAAACACTCCGTGTAAAAATCACCCCGCCTCGCAAATATCATTCTACAGAGGCCGGAAAAAGTTATGATATCCATTTTCCCCGCCCGCCCTTTTCCTCATTAAGGAGCTAAGTATAATGAAAAGCTTAACCACTTCACAAGCACCGTACCCCTTTCGAAATCTCCCCTTGGCGCTATTGCGAGACGTTTTTATTATTTCCACAAGCAACTAATACTTGGTGGTGGTGGTTAGGGGAAGGAGGATCAGGTAGTGAAAGTAATAAAAATACTACAAATACAAACTTTTTATATAAGTATTAGTTGCTTGTGGAAATAATAAAAACGTCTCGCAATAGCGCCAAGGGGAGATTTCGAAAGGGGTACGGTGCTTGTGAAGTGGTTAAGCTTTTCATTATACTTAGCTCCTTAATGAGGAAAAGGGCGGGCGGGGAAAGTGGATATCATAACTTTTTCCGGCCTGTGTAGAATGATATTTGCGAGGCGGGGTGATTTTTACACGGAGTGTTTTTTGGGGGGATATCACATCTTTTTGTTGTTGAAGTGGGTCATGTTATAAAGAAGGTCTATGCAAAATTTCAAGTCAATCCTTGAAGGTGGAAAGGCCTAACTGATTAAGGAGAAGAAGAACAGGTAAGGGTGAAAAACCGGGTTTTTGAAGTTAGAGCTATCGACTTGAATTTTTCAAAAGGCACTTGCTACACTTGAAACGAAGCTCTGTGCAAAATTTCAAGTCAATCGGCGAAGGTGGAGAGGCTGTAGCCTTGACCGACTGAAAAAAAGTAGAAAAACATGGTAATTGGTTTTTGAAGTTATATAACTCGGCTCCCTTTAGACCTAGCGACTTGAAACTTTCAGGGCTTTCTATTATTCACACCAAAAAGATCCATACCAAATTTAAAGTTGATCAGTCAACTAGGAGCCAAGATATGGCCAAAAGTAGCCTAAATTAACCTAAATTTCAGTTTTTTGTCCTTAATTTTTTTTTGGGGTTGAGATAATGGGTTATTTCGCTCAAATGACACTTAGCCATGCTATAAAGAAGGTATGTAAAAAAATTCAAGTCGATTGGTCCTTTTACCCAGGCTGTAGACTCGTCCAAGTGGACAGAATTTGCCTTAAGTTTCTGTTTTTTGTTTCTAAAACTTTTTGTTGTTGAGATAATGGGTTAAATCTTTTATAAGGCTCTGTCTCAAGGTTAAATGAAGCTCTGTGCAAAATTTCAAGTCAATCGGTGAACGTGGAGAGGCTCCAGCCTTGCCTGTCTGAACAAGGAGAAGGAGAAGAAGAAGAAGAACAACCTAAGGCCAAAAAACCGGGGTTTTGAAGTTATGTAACTCGGCTCCCTTTAGACCTATCGACTTGAAACTTTCAGGGCTTTCTAATATCCACTCCAAGAAGACCCATACTAATTTTCAAGTTGATCGGTCAAATAGGAGCCGAGATATGGATACCTCGAAAACGCGTTTCGTGACGTCTGGTAAACATACACTCGGTACCGTTCGTTTTCTCAACTTCTTTGCTTGGCGGGGCGGAACGCTACCGCGTTCCTAGATTTGACTTTGGAGGTCTACCTACTTCCCCTCTGAAAGTGATCAACGATAGGTAGATGCAAGATGTAACATATTCCTGCGATAGATATCAAGCTCCGAGTTGTTATTATAGGTTCTACAACATAAATAGGCTTTTTGATTTTGAATTTTAACCCTGGAGAGCCTAGGCTCCTTTTGAGGGGCATAAAGAGCAAGGTTTTGCGAGGTAAGACCCTTTGATGACTATAACATGTCACCGGCAACCCCAGCCTTGCCTCTCCAGGGTTAATGTGCATCCAATGTCAGAAGCTCAATTTCCTCAATCAATTCGACCAAAAACACTTGTTATAAATCAAATTAATGCATTAACAAACCTGGAGGAACGTTCCCTGTCCCTCGATGATCGGCTCCTATAGCGATCTCGCTCCCTGTCTCTTCGGTCGCCGTCTCTTCGGTCACCGCGGTCTCTATCTTCCCGGTCACGATCTCTATCACGATCCTCTCTATCGCCGCGATCACGGTCCCTGTCACGCCCTTCGGCTTTCCTCTGAGACCTCCGCTCCTCGACAGATTTCTGTGAACACGATCAAAACCAAGTAAAGGAATTGGACAATCCAATTGCAGACTATACAATGTATAGTCATTATGTCATAATGACGTAATACCAACCGAAACTCACTTTTAGATCAGACAGTTTCTCCCTAATGGAAATGAAACCCAGGTGGAGTTTTCCACCGAAATGGTCGGCGAGCCGCCGGTCGTTGTCGTGGATACCGAGATAAGCTGAACAGACCTCGCACACCCTCAACTTCTGCTGTTGGTAGCTGGAAGCGGGCATGGAGTTTCGGTACACTTCTTCAGCCATGTTCTTCTTCTTTCGAAGGTCGTCGATCTGCAAAACACAAAATTCTAGTGAAACAATGTAAAGTTGACCACGATCACAAGAGTTGTAGGTTTGATTACTCTCCTAAAATTGTGGATTCAACGCAATTCATAAAATAGCTCCGAGTATTTAATACTCGGAGCTATTTTTAAGTTAAACTAGAAAAAAAGTCCGTGGTTACCTCAATATATTTGTTTGCTATTTTTCTACATAGTTGCTACTCTTTCAATGGACGCTGTGAGCCGGCAGATTAATTTTTTGATGCCTGCCTCGTAGAAATCTGCCTCCACTTCCTTTGCCCACTTTTCGACTACCCCCTCCTCGTTGATTGCAAATTTTTTTCCACCCATGTGCTTCTTCAGGGAAGTGAACCCTGAAGGCGCCAGGTCGGGGGAATACAGGGAGTGGTTCAAAACATCCCATACAAATGAGCGTTGTCGTGCAGCAGGCGGGCTTGTTACAGATCCTTTTATTTTGAATAGCTCTCCTCAATTTTTTTAGGGCCTCACAATACCTTGCTGCGCTGATGGTCCCCCCTGATTGATTGAGGTAAACATTCAATCAATATGATGCCCCAAAACACTGATGCCATGCTTTTTTTCTGGTCTTGTTTTAAAGGTTAGGAGTAAAGGAGGTTAGAAGTGTAGCCAACATAGTAAAAAAATATTCCCTACTGTCGTGAGAGGCTCAGTACACTTACATTTGGGAGTATTATGGCTCAGTTTAAGATTTTTTAGGATGAATCCATTAGAGCACTAGTTCTTAACAGGTGGTCTGCGAGCTGTCGTCGAAAAATGTTTCAGTTTGTAGTCAAGCGTAAATCAGTGTTATCAGGGCTACCCAGTACACTAATAATCTTACTGAATTTTGTCAATATCCTACTTAGCTGACGTTTTTGAACATTTAAATACTCTGAATGTAGATTTGCAAGGGGACAACGTAGAATTATTCAGAGTTGAAGATAAAATTAGTGCTATGGTACATACGTGTCAAATCTGGGCAAAGAGACAAGGAAACAGATTCATTAACAAACTTCTCGAATTTGAGTTTTGACATCATCGGAAAGTAGTTTACCCCATCATGTAAAAGAAAACCTTATCATTCACCTTCACAGCTTAGCTAGCACGTTTCAGGAATATTTCCCAGAGCCCGATCCTGACAACAGATGGATCCAAAATCCACAAGATCCACTTTTTTTTTTTTTGGAAAGCCTGCAGTAGAACATCACCCGCACCCAAGAATGGCGGCCTCACCAAGCAGACCATACTCCAGCTATGTGGCACATATCGTCGCAGTACCCCAAATACGAACTAAATCACTCAATACAAAAAAAAGGTATTGTCCCACCTCTCCCATGAGTTTCAGAGAATCGTCAACCAGGCCTTCGGCTCCGAGAGCTTCGGCTTTGGCCAGCTTCTTCCCGATCTCCTCGGCCAGTTCGTGGACGACATTGGCCTTCTCTGCCACCTCAGCCGACAGTTCTTCTTGGGTTTCCAGCAGCCGCTGCTTCGCCACTTCCGTCCTCCGGTCGCAGTCTGATATGAACGACTCGAGCTGTTCCATCGCCTGCGGAAACCACCAGAAATATTGGAAACTCCCCAAAGTGCAATACTCAACAAAAAACAACTGCTCGCTCGTCATTCAGAAGTAAACATTTATTTAGAATTCAGGCAACATGAATTTTGAGATATGGTCGTGCACTTACGTCAATATCGTAGTAGTAATCCTTCATCCTGGATGCATGCTCAAAGTCGGCTCGGAGGGCCAAATCATGGATCTTTGGGCATTCCCCTAAATCCATTCTCTGTAAGCATTCAAGTTGTTCAAAGTTAATACAACTCTAACATGTCTAAGATTCCTACTTGATTTTCAGAAAATAATTCGATCAACGATCATTACCAGCCAAAAATTGAATCTAGGCCAATGCATTACATCCAGTGATTGGCGTTTTACAATAATTGTATTAATGGTTCAACAGTGGTTTTGAGCTATGGAACAACAAAACGTCTGTTCGTTCAGCTTAAAAGTAATAATTAAAGTGAGAGTTACGCGACATTTTTGGCTAACAATACGATTGGGTTTTTTTTTTAATGATTTTTCTTTTGGAGTTTCACTAAGTGACGTCATGATTACTTTCAAATGACCCAAATCCACCCAATAGTAGAAATGTTGGCTTAAAACTGGCTCACCTCCCAAGTGAATCACACCTGAATAAAAACTTTTCAAAAACGCATTTCTTCACAACTGGTACATGTACCAGAAAAAAACCCAAACACCTTGATTATAGGTTTGAGAGTCAAAAATGACAGCCGAAAAACTATGCAAAACACAAATGTTCTTTATTTACTACATAATATAGTAACCATCCTAGACTACTCTTTCGACACATACTATATTATCACGATTGTTTTTCGATCGGTGTGCAAAACTTGAGGAATTCAAAGTCACTCTCAGCAGTATCGTATTAAACCATACAGCCACGTCGTTGAACTTTATTCGGTGAATATCTACTATTATTGCTAGTATGTGGGATTTTTCTTCTTCTACAAGAATTGAGAAGTAGATTAAGTAGATGGAAAACGAACAGTTGAAAGCACAAGGGTTTCATGATCAGATCATTAGTGATTGCATGGGGCACGAGAGGGGGAAAAAGCTGAAAATTTACATTGGAACAAGTGAAAACATAAGTAACAATTGGAAGAGAACTTTAACAAGTAAATCCTAAACGTTTTATTTCACAAAAATTATACGACAAGAAGTGGATGCGAGTTAGAGATTCTAATATAATGTTATTGGTGGGATTTGGAATAAATAAGCATTTTGATGCAAACATCTACAACAGAATTCGTAGAGGAGTCACATGATCTCGTCTGCAATTGCTTGTTTGGGAAACAATCCAAGGAATTGGGGTTTAACGAAATTTGAACAATACAAGAACCCAAGGTTGTCGACTTTGGGAGGTTGGCGGACGAGGTAAGTGAAGTGATAATGCCTTATAAGATCACAAGAACGACCTTTCAGAGGCTAGAATTCCAAAGGAGCCCTTTTGAGTTTAGCAATATTTCCCCACCCACCAGAAAAGTAATACATACGTAGTCATCAAACCGTATGTATGGGAGTATTTTTTAAAAACCCCACTCTAACCATAAGGTGGACTGTCAAGGATCAAAACCGATTCTCGTAGGGCGCAGAATGGAGAAAATGGCGATTCCATTTGACTGTGGTTGTCTAGGCTCCCTGGCTTGAGTTGCAGACTCAGAACCAACGACTTCAGCAGAGGCTGGAGCACTGAACTAGGACACAGCGAGGCCTTCCAACAGATTCATCCTCCAACCTACTCCCTTGAAGGACTCACGGAAATACATCAACGTTCATCTATCAAAAAGGGAATCGACAACTACCCTAAAATCCCACCACCTCACTGGATGGGCAGTGACAACATTTACCAGAATATCTTGTAGATGAAGCTACTGACTACAAGTGCACAGATTGATTTTCAGACTGATATTTCTCAAAGAAATGAGTTAACCGAAACTTCACACCCACTTCATAACAAAAATTCTATAACATAGGTACATGAATATAAAAAAAAAAGAAATACATACAATATTTCTTAATCAACGGTTGAAATTGTCCCGATGAACGGCACCGCTGAACAATATGAACTGCTGCCAATAGAACACAACATGTAGAATGTAACATGAGATGAAAAAACATGGCCACTGTGTAACTATGAGACCTTTACGATTGAAAGCAAACAAATGTCAACTAAAAATTGAAGGATAAACAAAATCAAACAAATACATGAATAAATTTGATATTTAAAAAATGAGTTTGCCACAAAACAAGAACTGAAAATTGAAAATAAATGAACTGTTATCTAGACTCAGACATGAAATTTTCACTCGGACTGAAATTTGCAAGAATATGAAAAAGAGAACATTAATATTCAAGAGGTATGTTTCAATTTAATTTGACTTACGGCCGAAGTCACTAAGTGATCCCCAGTTTTCTTGTAATTCATCGTCCTCTTCTTAATGTTCCCTATAAGGGCCCAATAAGAAATATTTGTAATTAAAACTGGCTCATTGATTTTTTTTTTTTTTTTTTTTTTTGGGATTCATGAAGAATTTTTCTTTTGAGGTTTTTTGGGTCTATACGTACAAAGATCGTTGGGGCCTTTCGGGCGGCACGTTTCACGATGTTCGGAGTTGATTTTCTTCTTTCTTCGGCGAAAAAAAAATTCGAACAACTAACTTTCTTCCGTACAGCGTTATTCATTTATTTCGCCATACTTTTGAGAATAAGGTGCAAAATACGTACCCTTGCATCACCTCAGGGGAATTCGGTTTTATCCAGCTTTCCGTGTACAATTTACAACCGAAATATTTCCGTGTTTTTTTTTTTAACTGGGTAGAAATATCTCTGTAGATGGTATACTCACGAGGATCTGATGAGGCGTGGACTGGGCTGCTTTTAACACACGGAGCATTCTTGCCGGTTCGTTTCCAATTTTACATTTTTTTAAATATACTTACAAATGTTCATGTTTTTTCCAGTGCTCACAATATATTATATTAATCACATAAATTACCGTAAAAAATTAACACTTTTGAAATATACATGCAACCTTAACTGCAATACTTACGAAAAAAGTTTCAATTCGTAAGGTCTCATCACACATTTCATTTCCTTCGGGGGGGGGGGGGGGGGGGGGGAAGATTAATAAAATATCAACGTTGTCATTTTTACGTACCCTTATACTGCCAAACAACATTGTTTTCGTAACACCTTTAGAGCTTTACCAGATAAATTAGTACAATTAACAATTATGTAAGTTTTCTTAATGAAACATTTACTGACGATTATTTCTATGAGACAAGAAGCACCAGTATTCATGCAATTTATTTTTGAACAGAAATTAAAACAGAGTCAAGAAAGGCCAACAATTGAAACATCAAATCATTTGGATATAAATTGCATGTTCATTTATAATTTGAAAAAATACAAGTGCTTCCAAGAGTATAATAGTTCTGCATATAAAATGGTCACCCCCTAATTCGATAGCCATAGCATGCCATTTTAACATTGCATTAGTCTATAAAATAGAAAATTGTACAAGTATTAGAAAAAATAAAAACCTTACCAATACTTCAACACTAAGCATAACCACGAATTATAAATCCCCTGAAAAATTCAGAAGGTATGAGGCCAAGGCGTATTTCAAATCATCTGTTCTTCACAATTCATTGTCACGGGTTTTATTTTGTTGGAAAATTGTAAGTGTGAACGGAACTCGGGCATGCCCGACTACCGATGATTTAGGTGGTACCAATTCAAGTCTAAGGGAAATTCGTTGAAAAGTGTAAAATTAGAGCCTTACCGTGGATGAGAGGATCTCGTGAGGGCAACACCCTAGCAGGAAACTTTTACAGACTTTGGGGTCCGTGAATTTGACCTGATATCGGTTATTTTCTCCTGAAATCGAGAGGGAAAACACATTTAAGAATTCGTTGAAAGCTTCATTGTCCACAAGAAATGGTGGTTCCACCACAACATCAAGTTTCTTAATTTTGTCCACAATTACACTAAAATGAAAACCAAATTAGAAGGTTCGAGGAGTGTAGGACTTTCAAGAAGAATTCCTCTTCTTCCAAAAACTATGTCGTGTTGCAAATATGTGGCATAATCTTGTAAGTATACTAGTGCTTTAGTATTCATCAATTGAGGGGTCTGCATCAACAAGGGGTTAACTCCATTTTTTCAATCAAAGGTCAACCCCTGGAAATAGCTTCATGTTGCTCCAAAAATCGAAGCAGCCAACTCCATCTAGCGGATTTCTTGATAACTATCTATGGAAGGAAACTCCTCGTTGCACCAAACGAAAGAACGATTTTTTTTGTCGAAGAAACGTCAGTTAACTCATTTTGCTCAAAAATTGAAGTTAACTCGTTCTTGCTGCAAACCCCTCTAGCTTGAATCCAATCCACTGGATTCCTGAATCAGAAATCCTGATTGTTTTCAAATCCTCGTTTCGCATCACAGGGAAATCACGTACCAGGCACACATTGTATAGTACCTATCCATATTCCCCGGTTTCTACGTTCAATGACGCGGAATGTCAACATTTTGGAAACTTTACGCGGTTTTTGGAAACTTTACACGGTCACATTTGGAAACTGTATGAGAAATTGAGCCGACGGAAGTTTGCCATTTTTCTTAGTTTCTATAAAGATAACCTATGTACCAAATGTCATCGAACTCTGAGATGTTGAAGGAAAAAAGTGTGTTGATTTGACATAGAATTACCCGAGCACATGGCCCAATGAGAGAGACTAGCGAAGAAAGATCTTTCAACTACAAGTACGATCAACAGTAACAAATTCCTACGACATCAATGTGCACGTTAGTTGAGCATAACCGTCAGGTGAATAAGTACAGTAAGGAATCAAGGCACATGTGGTACTAGGATTTTTCAACTTTTCTAACGAGCAAATTGAATCCCAGCATCCAATTAGTGATAAGGGAGAGAAACCTATAAAAAGGGTTAACCATAATTTCAAGAATGGCCAATTTGAGACAGCTTAGTATTGACTGATTTGTCACAAACCCCCTCCCACCAATACGATCAATTGTACGTAATTTGTAAAGCCAAACCACATTAACACGAACTGGTGGGAACCGGGAAAATTTGAATTAGCCAGGAAGATCGTCATGGGGTTTCAGGACTACTTAGTAGAGGTTTGATATTATGCGTTCTACCCTCCGAGAAAACTAACAATCGTTGACGGATGGCCTTAGAGTTGAAGTTTGCAAGAGCAGAACCACATGTTAGATGGATCGTTTGAAAAATTAGTTACAACCGTGAAAGGGCACGCATAATTACAGATTGAATTCCTCTCGGAGAGGAAACATCGACAAACTTTGTCGATAGGCCATACGGAAAAATAATTACGATGCTCCTCCATTTATGCAAATCATGAAACGTCTCCAACCCACTTCAGACTACGTGATACGGTAGATTCAGCTTCGAGATATTTTGGGCTAAAATTAAGCTAGACACAATAGAAACGAAAACATCTCAATCAAATGAAATTGAGCGAGTAAAATCCGCAAAGCAAAAATGGATTCGGACCCCAACACGTCGCCATTATGGATCTGTGTGAGAACTGAAAATCCGTAAAATGGTGTATAGTTCGTCCGAAAACTCACCGTTTCTTCCCGTCCCCATAAGTTGGTCCAGCATCGCCCTCATCTGGTCGTGGGCAGTCATCTTTCCTCTTGCGAAGAAGGAAAAAACCACACGACAATAATTGATTAGAAGCTCAACAGGATAAAAGAAATTAACTCGAGAATCTAGTAAACGACCGAACCGACTGGTAGCGAAATCAAGATGGCTGATGCAAGGAGAGTCTCGCCGGAGCCACTGAGCGAGGCACAACTAGCGCTACTTTTGGAATCATTTGGAACGTCCTGAATTATCCGCGCACCACTCCCGCATATTTCAAAAGTGATTAACGTCCTCTACAGGGTGTATTTTACCGAACTAAATCACTAGCAGTGGCGGCTCGTCCATAAGGCCACCTTGGCCCTCGCCCCACCCAAAAATTTGCAAAGGAAAACAGAAAAAACATAGAACAAGGAGAAAAAAATCTTACCTACTACTACCCACCATGGAAGAAGGGAGATCTCGCTTCTTCCATGACTACCCACTTCCACTGAGTAGGGATGTATAAAAAATATCGATATATCGAAATAGCCGATATTTTTCTTGCGATATATCGATGTTTATTGCCGATATTTTTTATCCCGATATATCGGAATATCGATATCAAACTGGCACTATCGGGTCCGATATATAATAATAAAAATATATTATGTTTGCATAAATGTATAAATATTATTACTTAGGTATATTATATCGCATTTAATGTCCAATGAGTAGCCAACAAGTTTCTTCGCCCTAAGGCTTCTATCCTTGACCTTCCCTTTGACTGATAGTTTTGAGAATTTTTCTGCTGAACCTGAAGGTTCTGGTCCACTGTAGATCGTATCCTATCACGGACACCCTTGGCAACAAAAATGAGCATCTGGAAGAAGAAATAAAGGTAACAAGCGGAAGAAGAAGAAGAGCATCCATCCATCCGCCTTAGAGCACTTGTAAAATTACAATTTTGCGAACCACTCCAGCGTGGAGAACAACATGGAGCTACACTGGGTTGGAAAAGGAAATGGAAGGGACAGAGCAAACTTTACGGGAGGATAACCAACCCTCTAACGTGAAACCTTCCTCATTTTGCTGTAATGCAAAATGCAATCAACTGCTCTTTGGCGACCTTCTCATCCGCGTAAACACCATACAAGATTATTTACGAAACGACCACTCGACAGACTCTACGACTACATTACCGACAATAACATCCGCCTATAACCGAAATTACCAATAAAAATAAATCAAATATTACCTCACCTATGTCCAACATGGCCGTCTGCTAGGACAATTAAAACGAGAAAGGAGAAGAAGAAGCTATTATATTATATCGAAGACCGATATATCGAAATATCGATATTTTTTACCGATATATCAAATTACTATTTCGATATATTTCTAAAGTATCGATAGTCGATATATCGATAGTTTTCTCCGATATTGCATCCCTACCACTGAGCTCTTGCAGGCGGGCGGCTATTTCGTCTGACTTCGATAGTACACTGTGTCACAGTGACTGTGATAAAAGTCGTGTCCTCAACGCATTTTGTTTCGATTTATCGATTAAAAAAGTCGATTATCGGATCGACCAGAAGTGCCCCAGTCTCAATGTTGAAGGTATAGGCGCTTCCTGGGGTGGTGGAAGGCACCCTGTATTCCGAGATAGGAGGCATTCTGGGCGGTGGCCAAAATATCGAATCAAGTTGAACGCCGAAAACAATCGATCGTTGAATCGTTCCTTGTCATGGAAGAAGGGAGTTTCATTCTTCCATGCTTTCTTCCATGTTCGATAAGAATGATATTATCAAAACGTTGCCTGACGTTATAATATATAATATATTATATATAATATATTATTTTATATATAATATAATTATTTTGTGTTATAATATATTATTTTGAATGCATTGACTGGTGGTTTTTAGCTTTGTATTTACTCATCATAGTAAAAGTGAATTATTGTCTCCATAATATTAATCAACTAAACATTGAAATTTAATATCTCACGTGCAACGCGTGAACGCTTTGCTAGTCGTCAAGACTGAAGTGGATTACTATTAGTGCAACTATTCGCCCAAGGGAATCTCATTTGTTGATTTCTACATTCTGTAAGTTAATAACAGTTAATAACAGTAATATACATAATATTATTATGTAGCTCAGCCAACCGTTGAGAATACTGATTTATTTGTTATCCCTGAAACTGATGGTGACTTCGTTGACTCGAGCTTTGTTTGAGCTAACCAACGAACTCTAAAAGCTAGTTGAAATCAATCTTGCTGTTCTGTGATCGTTCAAAATGTTTTGATACGATTGGATAAGAAAACGTATGTGCAATCTGGGCATAAGAGGACATTTTTAGAGGGGGTTTTCAAGGTACCACTCGGCTAGGAAGCAGATGGTCGCGATTGCTAATTTTTAAAAACCCCAGTAATAGAAACTCCAATAATATAATTTTTTGACTACCTTTATAATGTACTCTTTGAATAGTACTCGTACAGTCACAATTTCTCTTTTATTCTTCCTATCATTTTGAAGATAATTATTTGGGTGGGTAGGTGGGATTGCCTTGCAGCCACCTCCTCGTCGGTAATCCTGGATACTGGTCAGTAACCTTCCCTCTCCTCAAGAGAACTCTTTGGAGAACGATGTTTCCTGACTTGCTAAGAGCTGCATACCACTAATTATGAAGCAGTTTAGCTGTAAGGGTAGTTTGAGTTTAGTTCCTATAGTGAGTACCTAATAGGTAGGTATGCACCTAAATATTGCCCTGGTGCCCCACCAGTTTCTGAGCCCACGAGCCGCCCCTAGTATAGTAGGGTTTTCTGTGCTGGTCAGTAACCTTCCCTCTCCTCAAGAGAACTCTTTGGAGAACGATGTTTCCTGACTTGCTAAGAGCTGCATACCATTAATTATGAAGCAGTTTAGCTGTAAGGGTAGTTTGAGTTTAGTTCCTATAGTGAGTACCTAATAGGTAGGTATGCACCTAAATATTGCCCTGGTGCCCCACCAGTTTCTGAACCCACGAGCCGCCCCTGATCACTAGCTACGAAATCGTGGACACCCGTGTTAAGGAAAACAAGAGTATTTGAAGAAATCGTCTATTTCCACTGAAATATGAGTAGGTACACTGTTAGACCGGTTTCGGTGATTAAACCATCGTCTGTATTGTTTTGTTACTCACGATGTTCTAGCACCAACACCGGTCTAACAGTGTACTCATATTTCAGTGTAATCATATTTGAGTGTACTAATCTATATAGTACTAATCAGTAACTGTTGTTTGGGGGATGTTTTTATTCCGCAACCCCGTCCACTTGATCTATATGTCCAACTAATCTATATGGTACTAATCAGTTGTTTGGGGGGTGTTTTTATTCTAGATTAGTTGGACACATAGATCAAGTGGACGGGGTTGCTGAATAAAAACATCCCTAAAATAACTGATTAGTACCATATAGATTAGTTGGACATATAGATCAAGTGGACGGGGTTGCTGAACAAAAACACCCCCAAATAACAGCAAAAGCAGTGACAACTTGTCCTAACGTTATTCCAGCTTGTCACTGACAACTTGTCAGTGACAAGCTGGAATAACGTTAGGTTGATAACGATAGGGTGATAGTGGGGAAACGTTTCTCAGACAAACCAAAAGGTAGCGCTAGCTGTGCCTCGCCCATGGGCTCCGGCGAGACTCTCCTGCTGATGCACAACTCCGATTGACCCCCTTTAAACTTACCGTTCTGCCGAAAATTGATTTGTCGACAAGACGGATCAATGACGTTAAAATTGAGAGAAGGTCGTAGATGGTCACAACACAGGTGGTTCTAGAGCCCTAAATTACACAAGAGAATAAAATTGTTGAGTAATGGTGAGTATTAGATTTTGCCGAAAAGTCCACTTTTGGTTTAGGTACCTATTATCTTCGATAATGAACCATTGGAATCGCCCAAAGAAAAAAAATTTTTAACCCAACCTCAAAATTTGTTGGTTTACATTTCAAGATACCTAGATTCAGAAAATCGAATTAAAAAACTGCAAAATTGATAAACTGCAAAAAGATAATAAACCGTTGTGTCAAGAATTTAATTCTTGACACAACGGTTTATTATCTTCTTTGTACAGATCACCCTTCTGTCTAGATCACCCTTCTGTCTAGATCACTAGGTCTGAATGTCTAGATCCTAAATTTCAGATTAATTATTATTATGAATTATCACTAATTATTAATAATTTTATCAAGTACCTAGTGAAAATTATTATAATTTATTGTTAGGTAGGTATTAATAATTTGTATTTATTATTAATCATAATTATTATTAATTATGATTCATACGATATCCGGCTGTTGGAATCGACTGGGTTCCTTTGTGCAGAACCTGAATGATAGAGATGATGAATTAATTACAAACAACGGTTCATTATCTTCTTTGTACAGATCACCCTTCTGTCTAGATCACTAGGTCTGAATGTCTAGATCCTAAATGTTAGATTAATTATTATTATGAATTACTTATCACTAATTATTAATAAGTTTATCAAGTACCTAGTGAAAATTATTATAATTTATTGTTAGGTACCTATTAATAATTTGTATTTATTATTAATAATAATTATTATTAATTATGATTAATTCATACGATATCCGGCTGTTGGAATCGACTGGGTTCCTTTGTGCAGAACCTGAATGATAGTGATAATGAATTAATTACAAATAAAATGTACCGATATAATTCTGGGGTTTTTAATACTACGTCGGTAATATTTTTCTATAAAAGAAGTACCTACCAACAAACACTCGACATTACCTTCATTTCCGTAGCACAATACGTACCTCGGAACAAAAAACTCGACATCATTAAAACCATATGATGTTCCAAACAGCTCGTTAGTATGAAAATTGACCTGTATTTCAACCGTTTGATTCACGATCGTGTTGACAGGCTCAACCTTTGAGCCGTCATTGTGAACGAACGGCTGGTCGTACAAAGCTGTGTATGGTCTTAAAAAATTCTAAGGAATAAACTCTATCTAAATATGAAATAAAAAACATACTGTTTCATCTGAATTTTTCGAGTTTTGGAGTTTTCAAAATAATTTTCATAACCCTAGGTCAAGGGGAAGGGGTTCAAACCAATTATTGGTTTGAACCCCTTCCCCTTGACCTAGGGTTATGAAAAGTTTCGAGGACCATTGTGGGCTTGGTAGGAACCCCTAAAAAAAAATTTCGTAATTTTAACTCAACGCTAACTCGGCAAAGTGCCACAGACGGCGGACGGAAGGATTTTTTGGTTTATTATCTTCGATAATGAACCATTGGAATTGCCCAAAGAAAAAATTTTTTTAACCCCCCCTCAAAATTTGTTGGTTTACGTTTCAAGATACATAGATTCAGAAAATCGAATAAAAAAAAAGTGGCGCGTACGGCGGACGGCGTACGGACGGATTTTTTTTTATTCGATTTTCTGAATCTACGTATCTTGAAACGTAAACCAACAAATTTTGAGGGGGGGTTAAAAAAATATTTTCTTTGGGCGATTCCAATGGTTCATTATCGAAGATAATAAACCAAAATCCGTCCGTCCGCCGTACGCCGTCCGCCGTCCGCGCCACTTTGCCCAGTTAGCGTTGAGTTAAAATTACGAAATTTTTTTTATGGGTTTCGACCAACCCCACAATGGTCCTCGAAACTTTTCATAACCCTAGGTCAAGGGGAAGGGGTTCAAAACGAATTTTGAAATTTTGAAAATCTCATATCTCGAAAGATTCATATGGAACGGTATGTTTTTTATTTCATATTTAGATAGAGTTTGTTCCGTAGAATTTTTTAAGACCATCCGCAGCTTTGTAGGACCAGCCGTTCGTTCACAATGACGGCTCAAAGATTGTGCCTCACCACACGATCGTGACTCAAACTGTTGAAATACAGGTCCATTTTCATACTAACAAGCTCTTTGGAACATCATATGGCTTAAGTGATGTCGAGTTTGTTGTTCTGAGGTGCGTTTCGTGCTACGGAAATGAAGGTAATTTCGAATGTTTGTTGGTAGGTAGCAGGGGCGGCTCGTGGGCTCAGAAACTGGTGGGGCACCAGGGCAATATTTAGGTGCATACCTACCTATTAGGTACTCACTATAGGAACTAAACTCAAACTACCCTTACAGCTAAACTGCTTCATAATTAGTGGTATGCAGCTCTTAGCAAGTCAGGAAACATCGTTCTCCAAAGAGTTCTCTTGAGGAGAGGGAAGGTTACTGACCAGTATCCAGGATTACCGACGAGGAGGTGGCTGCAAGGCAATCTGTTGAGGATTGAAAGGAATAACTAGGATATTGTAGACTTGGTTTTAGCGAACTGATGTAATTTAGAAACAACAATGGCGAGGAGTAGGCGCATTTACATTGCTACCAACAGAACAACATCCCCCCATAAATGTGACAATACAAACAATATACATTTTTATTTAAACATGGATGCCATAACTAGTCAAGCACTTTAAATGTTTTTCCTTAGTTAAAGGTTTAGTGAGCAAATCTGCTGGCATATTTTCGGACGATACGTGACTCACAACAATATCTCTATTGGCAATATGCTCCCTGATGAAGTGATGTCGCAAATCAATATGTTTTGATCTCTGACTAGTCAAGCTATTTTTAGCCAAATCTATAGCACCCTTATTGTCACAAAAAATGTCTACAGGCTTCATTACTTTACTTCCTTCGATTTCGGCTATCAATTGCCTAAGCCATAAGGCTTCTTGAATAGTAAATGACAAACTCATGTACTCAGCCTCACAAGTTGATAAAGCTATAGTCTTCTGCTTCTTACTGTACCATGAAATAAGAGCTCCCTGAGATCTGAAACAGCATCCAGTTACAGAGTAACGATTATTTATCTTATTTCCCCAGTCTGAATCACAAAAACCCTCCAAGTTTCCATTTTCAGATTTACTGTACTCTAAGCGAAATTTTGACGTACCTTTTATGTATCTAAACACTCTTTTTAAAGCCAACCAATGAATCTTAGAGTAGGAATTATTATAACGACTTAAAAGGTTTACTGTAAAGGCTATATCAGGCCTAGTTATTTGAGACAAATACAACAGGCTACCTATAGCTTCCTGGTATGGAACACTGAACTTGTCACTTTCACTTTCACTTATTTTCACTGGAGTGAGATCTATGCCTGGATCCATAGGAGTTGAGGCTGCATTGCAATCCTTCATGTTGAATTTGTTGAGGATCTTTTCAACGTAGTCTTCTTGGTCAATACTGATTTTTCCCTTCTTGAGATCTTGAGAAATTCTCATACCTAAGCAACTGCGAGCCATACCGAGGTCTTTCATATCGAAGTTCATCTCAAGCCTCCTTTTCAGGGCTTGGCGAAGGTGTTTGGAATTTGTAAAAATCAGCAAGTCGTCGACCCAAACAGCCACAATGAGAACTTCGTTGTTATTCTTATTTTGTATATAGATGCAAGGATCTGCCTTCGACTGCCTCATGCCAAAGTCCGTGAGAACTTGATTTAGCTTTTGATTCCAACATCTTCCACTTTGTTTGAGACCATATACAGCCTTTTTCAATTTCCAAACTTTATTTTGACTTCCTGGTGGAAGAGCTTCAACTGGCGGAATAACATGAATTTCTTCCTCTAGATCTCCGTATAGGTAAGCAGTTGATACATCCATGTGGTCTACTCTTAAATTCCTTTTTGCTGCTTGAGAAAACAGGTATCGTAGCGACGCATACTTGACAACAGGTGAAAATGTTTCACTGTAATCAACACCCGATGTTTGAGCGCAACCCTTTATCACAAGCCTTGCCTTGAATTTTTGATCACCTCCATCGTTCTTCACCTTCAAGACCCATCTGGACCTTAGCAGCTTCTTTCCTCTAGGAATGTCAACCAGTTCGTAAGTATCATTCTTGATGAGTGATTGCAGTTCACTGTTTAGGGCGTCTCTCCACCTAGCAGAATCAGGACCACAAAGAGCCTCCTTGATGGTCAGTGGTTCCTCTCCATGCATATAATTGTAGGTGTCTGACGATGTAATATATGTCACGTAATCCGACAAATCTTTAGGTACACGCCCACGTGCAGAGCGTCTCAGAGGTTCTTCATCAGTTGACAGTTCAATTGTAGGAAAATAATCTTCATCTTCAGAGTCCACCTCCTCCTGCACGGTAGTATTTTCATCTACCAATGACTCGTTCAATGATGACTCATCCGAGGAAATCTCTGTCTCATTTGGCTCCTCCTCCTTTTCAGCTGACTCCGAGCGGAGAATCACGGTGTCTTTGGACGAATTTGGTTCTTCTACACTCGATTTCACGTCAATCAAGGTTTTTTTCATCGATCTTTCAAAAAATACGACGTCACGACTGTAAATTATCCGTTTAGTTTTGGGATCTATCAGACGATAGCATTTGGTGGTTTCTCCATAGCCCATAAAAAGAAGTGATTGTGATTTGGCATCCCATTTTCTACGCAATTCGGTAGGCACTTGAGCCATTGCCTCACAGCCAAATATTCGAAGATGATTCAACACCGGCTTCTCTCCTGTCCACATTTCATAGGGTGTCTTACCAGGTAGTTTCTTGGACGGTGACCTATTTAGGAGGTAAACCGCGGTTGCTACACTTTCGCCCCAATATTCCTTGCCCAAATTGGCATCAAACATCATGGACCGGGCTCTTTCAACTATCGATCTGTTTACTCTCTCTGCAGCTCCATTTGACTTTGGTGAGTATCTTGTAGTTGTCTGGTGTTTTATGCCATTTGATTTCATTATATTCTTCATTTCTTGATTTATATACTCAGTACCATTATCAGATCGTACTTTCTTGATTTTTTTGCCCGTTTCATTCTCTACAAGAGCTTTGAACTCCTTGAATGCACCAATAACTTGATTTTTGCTTTCCAAAAAATAAACAAACAAGTGTCTCGAATAGTCATCCAAAAAAGTAAGAAAATACTTACTATTTCCTATAGACGTGACTTCCATAGGACCACAGAGATCTGTATGAATAAGCTCTAAAACATCCTTGGAGCGTGAGTTACTTGTTTTGAATGGTGTTTTGGCATGTTTTCCCAAGACACACATTTGACATTTCTCATCAGAAGGCGCATAACTGTCCATACCTACGGACATTTTCTTGAGGTAGCTCAAACCTTTCCTACATAAGTGTCCGAGACGCCTGTGCCAGAGGAAACCATCCTTTTCTTGGCTGATGAAACCTGAATGCTGCGAAGAATATGGCAAAATCATCTTGTAGATTCCATTCACTTCAGCAGCTCTGGCGATTACCTCACCATCTGAATCCTCCACGCGACCTCCTTGATCATCAAAAATTACGGTGTGCCCCTGATTTACTATCCTACTAACAGACAGTAAATTGGCTGCTACATTAGGTATGTAAACTACATCCTTAGCTTCAACTGTGCTGCACTCCTTCCCATCCGTGACTTGGATTGGAATAGTACCTACTGATTTTGAAAATAAGTCAGCATTGTCAGCAGCAGTGATTTTGATGTCAGTCTTTTTAATGGGGTTCACTAGTAGATCGCGATTCATTGTCAGATGTGTGGATGCACAGGAATCAATAAACCACTCATTCTTATTTGACAGTTGATTTCCAGACAGAAATGCTAAGAATGCTCTTCGTTTTGACTGACCTGTATCTGTGTTCACCTTCGATTCGTTGTTCGTCTTACAATTTCGAGCAAAATGTCCTCGCTTTTGGCATTTATAACATTCGACAGGGCCCTTTTTATGGTTCCTACTCTTCTTTGAATACAGAGCAGTTTCGTTGTCGGGATTTTTAGAACATTCGGGATCTTTCACATCCTGCAGCAATTTATTTTTGATCAAATCGCCTGTAATTGACACACCCGAACTCTCAATACCCATTATCATTGGGTTATATTCCTCTGGAAGTCCCGCCAGCATTAGAGTGCCAAGCCACTCATCACTAATCTCAAAATCTATTTCTCTGAGATTATGAGCGGCATTCATTATGGTATTAATGTAAACGTCAACCGTTTTACATGCACTCAACTGTGTTGTGACCAGGCTCCTAAGAAGACCCACACGACGAGTCAAACCCTTATCTTCGAAAGCTCTCTCAAGTCTAGTCCACGCTTCGAATGCGGTTTTAGAACCCTTCAAATGTGGATAGATAATAGGATTAACGGCCAAAATAATTTTAGATAAAGCTTTTTTATCTTTGACTGGGTCGACTTCAGAACCATGTGATTTCACCACCTTAGAACTACCTTGTTCTTTGATACTTTGGCTGGGTTCAGTAATTGTTTCATACAAATCTTCCAGAGTCAAATAAGCCACCATGCCGAATTTCCAAGAATTATAATTCTCCCTACCTTTCAATCTTTCCACGGGAATATGACTTGACGGCGAACTCATTTCGAGGACGATAATCTATGTATCTCCTATCGGCGATGTTCACGTTCCACTTTCAAAGGTACCGCAGCTCCGACCTAGGTTATCGTATTCACGAGAAAACTCACCGGCAACTTACAAAAACCGACAAGACTTTTACAGCCGCACAAACGATAAAACCTATAACCGAACTTGGTCGAACGCACAGAATAATCGCGTAAACCTGGGCCCTAACCTGTTGAGGATTGAAAGGAATAACTAGGATATTGTAGACTTGGTTTTAGCGAACTGATGTAATTTAGAAACAACAATGGCGAGGAGTAGGCGCATTTACATTGCTACCAACAGAACAACACAATCCCACCTACCCACCCAAATAATTATCTTCAAAATGATAGGAAGAATAAAAGAGAAATTGTGACTGTACGAGTACTATTCAAAGAGTACATTATAAAGGTAGTCAAAAAATTATATTATTGGAGTTTCTATTACTGGGGTTTTTAAAAATTAGCAATCGCGACCATCTGCTTCCTAGCCGAGTGGTACCTTGAAAACCCCCTCTAAAAATGTCCTCTTATGCCCAGATTGCACATACGTTTTCTTATCCAATCGTATCAAAACATTTTGAACGATCACAGAACAGCAAGATTGATTTCAACTAGCTTTTAGAGTTCGTTGGTTAGCTCAAACAAAGCTCGAGTCAACGAAGTCACCATCAGTTTCAGGGATAACAAATAAATCAGTATTCTCAACGGTTGGCTGAGCTACATAATAATATTATGTATATTACTGTTATTAACTGTTATTAACTTACAGAATGTAGAAATCAACAAATGAGATTCCCTTGGGCGAATAGTGATCCACTTCAGTCTTGACGACTAGCAAAGCGTTCATGCGTTGCACGTGAGATATTAAATTTCAATGTTTAGTTGATTAATATTATGGAGACCATAATTCACTTTTACTATGATGAGTAAATTTACTCATTTACGTATTTATACGAAGCTAAAAACCACCAGTCAATGCATTCAAAATAATATATTATAACGTCAGGCAACGTTTTGATATCATTCTTATCGAACATGGAAGAAAGCATGGAAGAATGAAACTCCCTTCTTCCTTGACAAGGAACGATTCAACGATCGATTGTTTTCGGCGTTCAACTTGATTCGATATTTTGGCCACCGCCCAGAATGCCTCCTATCTCGGAACACAGGGTGCCTTCCCCCACCCCAGGAAGCGCCTATACCTTCAACATTGAGACTGGGGCACTTCTGGTCGATCCAATAATCGACTTTTTTAATCGATAAATCGAAACAAAATGCGTTGAGGACCCGCCTGCAAGAGCTCAGTGGAAGTGGGTAGTCATGGAAGAAGGGAGATCTCCCTTCTTCCATGGTGGGTAGTAGTAGGTAAGATTTTTTTCTCCTTGTTCTGTTTTTTCTGTTTTCCTTTGCAAATTTTTGGGTGGGGCGAGGGCCAAGGTGGCCTTATGGACGAGCCGCCACTGGTAGGTAGGTACTTCTTTTATAGAAAAATTATTACCGACGTAGTATTAAAAACCCCAGAATTATACCGTATTAATTAACCATAATTAATAATAATAATTATTAATAATAAATACGAATTATTAATAGGTAAATAACAATAAATTATAATAAGTTTCACTAGGTACTTGATAAAATTGTTAATAATTAGTGATAATTTATAATAATAATTAATCTAACATTTAGGATCTAGACATTTAGACCTAGTGATCTAGACAGAAGGGTGATCTGTACAAAGAAGATAATGAACCGTTGTGTCAAGAATTTGCAGAGTTTTTTAATTCGATTTTCTGAATATAAGTAGGTAGGTACGTATCTTGAAACGTAAACAAACTAATTTTGACATGGGGTTGAAATTTCTTTTTCCTTTGGGCGATTCCAATGGTTCATTATCGCAGATAAACCAAATAAATAAACCAAAATCCGTCTGTCCGCCGTACGCCGGCACTTTGCCCAGTTAGCTTTGAGCTAACATTTCGAAATTTTTGTTACGGGTTCCGACCAACCCCACAATGATCCCCGAAACGTTTCATAACCCTAGGTCAAGGGGAAGGGGTTCAAAACGAATTTTGAGATTTTGAAAATTTCATATCTCGAAAAATTCATATAGAACGGTGTAGTTTTTAGTTCACATTTAGTTTGAGTTTATTCCGCAGAATTTTTTGAGACCATCCACAGCTTAGTACGACCAACTGTTCGTTCACAATGAGGGCTCAAAGGTTCAGCCGATATGAACCTGTCAACACGATCGAGAATCAAACGGTTGAAATATAGGCCAATTTTCATACTAACGAGCTGTTTGGAACATCAAAATTTGATGGTCAACCATTTAATGGTTTTAGTAATGTCGAGTTTTTGTTCTGAGGTACGTTTCGTGCTACGGAATGAAGGTAATTTCGAATGTTTGTTGGTAGGTACTTCTTTTATAGAAAAATTATTGCCGACGTAGGATTGAAAATCCCAGAATTATATCGGTACATTTTATTTGTAATTAATTCATCATCTCCATCATTCAGGTTCTGCACAAAGGAACCCAGTCGATTCCAACAGCCGGATATCATAATATTAATATTATTAATATAATGATATACACAAATTATTAAAACCTAACAATAAATTATAATAATTTTCACTAGGTACTTGATAAAATTATTAATAATCAGTGATAAATCATAATAATAATTAGTCTAACATTTAGGATCTAGACATTTAGACCTAGACTAGGTGATCTAGACAGAAGGGTGATCTGTACAAAGAAGATGGAATGAAAAACCATCTTCTTCTTCGACACTCTTATGGTTTGGTCGGCCCATCCCACCATCTCTTCTCTATGGAGAGGTCTCAGTGTTGCCTGTGTCCGTCAGAATCGATTTTGGTTTCGTAAAACGACGTCCATTTTGTAAACAAATTTCCATATCTCCCCCTATCCCCTTCCGAACGGAGTTGACGTTCTACCTTCAGAATTCGCTGTCCTTCGCGAACGCCTCTCGTCTTTTTTTCGGATTTTCCGCCGTTACACATTTTTCACTGTCTCAACAGCTCTCGCCGCCGGTTCATTGAAAAACCACAGAAAACTCCGGTTGTGATTTTCCCAGCGGACTGTCTAACCTGCCGGAGTCCAGTCTAACGGACGTAATTAATTCTTTAGATAAAACCTCGGAAGGTCCTATCGAAAGTGGGAGTGGTTTTGGCTATAAATTATTTTTAGGAAACCTCACCGTGACTTCTTGGGAAAATAAAATCCGTCTCTGCGTTTCTCTATAGTTCTTTTTCATCGAGTTAAAATGTTCTACGGCAGCGAAGAATGTTCCTGAGGTGAGTTTTCAGCTGTCAACTTGGTATTTTATGTATGGGAGTCAGTGCACTGCCTTCACTGTTGCTCACCAGAATGGCTCTACAATCGATAATATGGGACACAGGTTTTGAAATGAGCTGAACTAATAAGTTTCACACTATTTCCTACGCATCTTGTCAATTTTAAATAATTTCCAAACTTCACTTCGAAGTTTCTTTCTGACACCTTTTGACTGCCCCATTTTTCACTTTAGTCAAATTCGTCGATTCGACGGCAGAAATCACCTCTGTTGGACCTTGTATCATACGGCCATTCGATTTTCACCCAAGGTCTTTAAATTCGGATCGCTTTCCAAGTCCAAGGTGCCGTGGGAAACGAGCCCCTTTCCCTCGTACTTTTCTGAAGTTGGCGAATGAAAAAAATGGCCGAGATTTCCATAAAATATTTGGCATCCTGTCAAATCAACGCTAGTTTCAATACGGAGGCACAAGATTTCGTCCAACCACAGGGGCTGCAGTGATTGCAAGTGGCCACTCATTAGTAGACATTTTGACAATTAGATAGGTAGGTACCTGCAACCTGACGAGTATAACTTACGACAACGTCCATTTAGGTAGGTACGTAAACCACTCCACTTGCGATTAGTGGAATTATCTAAATTAAATTTTGTGATAATTTGGTCCTCACGAAATTCTCCATTAGTTGACACAAGTTGATTTGCAATCTTGATAAGCACCTACTCCGAGGCTTGAAGGCACCTTTACCCCCTTCATAGTCATGAACGTACCAGATAAGAACGTTTTCATCAAATCCAAGCCCCTAGGATTGAATTTCGTAGATTTCACGTCCGAAAGAGGAAAAATAATGAAAATTTGAGAACCTTAAGAATTTAATTCTTTGATTCTATTCACAGTAGGTGTCTATTTTCCAAGTTCGCATTCAGCTGAAATTGATGAAAATGGGGGTTGCTTTTCAGTAGTTGTGTTTGTAGTAAATCATGCTAAATCATCAGTGAAGAGGTAGGTTGGTAATGGGCTATTAGAACTAGCGAACTCAGTTTGGGATAACAATCTAAGTATTTGAGTCCTGTTGGATGTTGCGTAAGCAAACTAATGTTTATTCCTCGATAATGCTTAATTGGGCGAAATTAACAAGTACGTCAAGACAATCGTGAGCTTGAAATGCTCGATTTTTCCTCTTTCCAACATTAAGGAATTTCACCATCGTCATGTTGAATTTGATGAAAGTTTCTTTTTAGAATTGCATACCTAATATTGCATCCGGAGGTCGTTCTCGATCACAAAAATACGAAACTAGTTCCATGGAAATTTTGATCAAAGATCACCCTTCTGTCTAGATCACTAGGTCTAAATGTCTAGATCCTAAATGTTAGATTAATTATTATTATCAATTATCACTAATTATTAACAATTTTATCAAGTACCTAGTGAAAATTATTATAATTTATTGTTCGGTATTAATAATTCGTATTTATTATTAATAATAATTATTATTAATTATGATTAATTAATACGATATAATTATGGGGTTTTTAATACTACGTCGGTAATAATTTTTCTATAAAAGAAGTACCTACCAACAAACATTCGAAATTACCTTCATTTCCGTAGCACGAAACGCACCTCAGAACAATAAACTCGACATGACGGATTTTTTGGTTTATTATCTTCGATAATGAACCATTGGAATCGCCCAAAGAAAAAATTTTTTTAACCCCCCCTCAAAATTTGTTGGTTTACGTTTCAAGATACGTAGATTCAGAAAATCGAATAATAAAAACTCTGCAAATTCTTGACACAACGGTTCATTATCTTCTTTGTACAGATCACCCTTCTGTCTAGATCACTAGGTCTAAATGTCTAGATCCTAAATGTTAGATTAATTATAATTATCAATTATCACTAATTATTAACAATTTTATCAAGTACCTAGTGAAAATTATTATAATTTATTGTTAGGTATTAATAATTCGTATTTATTATTAATAATAATTATGATTAATTAATACGATATAATTCTGGGGTTTTTAATACTACGTCGGTAATAATTTTTCTATAATAGAAGTACCTACCAACAAACATTCGAAATTACCTTCATTTCCGTAGCACGAAACGCACCTCAGAACAACAAACTCGACATCACATAAGCCATATGATGTTCCAAAGAGGTTGTTAGTATGAAAATGGACCTGTATTTCAACAGTTTGATACACGATCGTGTTGTGAGGCACAATCTTTGAGCCCTCATTGTGAACGAACGGCTGGTCGTACAAAGCTGCGGATGGTCTTAAAAAATTCTACGGAACAAACTCTATCTATATATGAAATAAAAAACATACCGTTCTATATGAATTTTTCGAGATATGGAATTTTCAAAATTTCAAAATTCGTTTTGAACCCCTTCCCCTTGACCTAGGGTTATGAAAAGTTTCGAGGACCATTGTGGGGCTGGTCCAAACCCAGAAACCAAATTTCGTAATTTTAGCTCAACGCTAACTGGGCAAAGTGGCGCGGACGGCGGACGGCGTACGGCGTACGGCGGACGGCGTACGGCGGACGGACGGATTCTTTTTTATTCGATTTTCTGAATCTACGTATCTTGAAACGTAAACCAACAAATTTTGAGGGGGGGTTAAAATTTTTTTTTCTTTGGGCGATTCCAATGGTTCATTATCGAAGATAATAAACCAAAAATCCGTCCGTCCGCCGTACGCCGTACGCCGTCCGCCGTCCGCGCCACTTTGCCCAGTTATCGTTGAGTTAAAATTACGAAATTTTTTTTATGGGTTTCGACCAACCCCACAATGGTCCTCGAAACTTTTCATAACCCTAGGTCAAGGGTAAGGGGTTCAAAACGAATTTTGAAATTTTGAAAATTTCATATCTCGAAAAATTCATATAGAACGGTATGTTTTTTATTTCATATTTAGATAGAGTTTGTTCCGTAGAATTTTTTAAGACCATCCGCAGCTTTGTACGACCAGCCGTTCGATCACAATGACGGCTCAAAGATTGTGCCTCACTACAGGATCGTGAATCAAACTGTTGAAATACAGGTCCATTTTCATACTAACAAGCTCTTTGGAACATCATATGGCTTAAGTGATGTCGAGTTTGTTGTTCTGAGGTGCGTTTCGTGCTACGGAAATGAAGGTAATTTCGAATGTTTGTTGGTAGGTAATTCTTTTATAGAAACTTTATTACCGACGTAGTATTAAAACCCCCAGAATTATATCGTATTAATTAATCATAATTAATAATAATTATTATTAATAATAAATACAAATTATTAATACCTAACAATAAATTGTTAATAATTAGTGATAATTGATAATAATAATTAATCTAACATTTAGGATCTAGACATTTAGACCTAGTGATCTAGACAGAAGGGTGATCTACAAAGAAGATAATGAACCGTTGTTTCAAGAATTTGCAGAGTTTTTTATTCGATTTTCTGAATCTACGTATCTTGAAACGTAAACCAACAAATTTTGAGGGGGGGTTAAAAAAAATTTTTCTTTGGGCGATTCCAATGGTTCATTATCGAAGATAATAAACCAAAAAAATTAGTCTCAAAATCAACCAAAAAATTCTCAAATTACAAGGACATCCTAAAAAAAGTTAAAAACAAAATTAGTCTCAAAATCAACGAAAAAATCTCAAATTACAAGGACATCCTAAAACAGAGGGCAATTTTCCATCAGATGGAAAAGTTAATAGATTCTATTAACTTCCTTCCTCAATTTATTATATTGAAATTTTGGTTGTTTACGGTAATGACAAGTGCTGATACGGTAATGACAAGGCTGTAATCATTACAGGTCCTGTTCTTCATCGTTGAGCTCCTCCGAACACAGAATTTTAGGTGATAATTGTTTCATTTCAAGGAAAAAATCAATACTACTTTAAATATGTAAGAAAAATGTATTAAGAAAAACAAAACATATTTTTATAACAAGTTATTTTTAGCAATTAACTGCAATAGAATCAGTCTTTTGGTTTATTATCTTCGATAATGAACCATTGGAATCGCCCAAAGAAAAAAAAATTTTTACCCCCCCTCAAAATTTGTTGGTTTACGTTTCAAGATACGTAGATTCAGAAAATCGAATAAAAAAAAACTCTGCAAATTCTTGACACAACGGTTTATCATCTTCCTTGTGCAGATCACCCTTCCGTCTATACCAGACTGTATTGCAAATCGGCACCATACTATATTCTCACCGTACACATACCATACCATACGAATTTCTTTCCTATCATACCATACTGTATTATACCAAATCATACATACAATAATATACCATACCATACTCATACCATGTCATACAAACCGAGTGAATATTGAAATGTCATCCATTTCTGACCTATATTTAAAATTTCAAGTATCTAGCTCATCATCAAAATTTAATTTGTTTAAACAAATAGGTATTATTTGAACAATTTTACAGACAAGAAACCGAGTGAATATTGCATTGTGATCCAGTTCTGACCTATTTTTAAAATTTCAAGTCAATAGCTCATCATCAAAATTTAATTTGTATTATTACAAAAAGGTATTATTTAAACAATTTTACAAATGAGAAACCGAGTGAATATTGCAATGTGGTCTATCCCCGACTCACGGTTAAAATTTCTAGACTGTAGTTTACCGGGAAGATGAAAAAAGGTAGTTTTATTCTGGGCGTCTGGGGGTTGGGTCACATAACGGCCGTTTTCGACGCGAAAGTTTAGTGTTTTTCCTAAACCTTTGCGCGGTCACTGTGAACGAACGGCTGGTCGCAAAAAAATCCAATTGGTCTTAAAAGATTCGTAATTTTTCAGGTCATTCAAAAGTGAACTAAAAATTACACGGTTCAGTTAAATATTTGGAGATATGACATTGTCGAAATTTTAAATTTCGTTTTGAACCCCTTCCCCTTGACCTAGGGTTATGAAAAGTTTCGAGGATCATTGTGGGGCTGGTCCAAACCCAGAAACCAAATTTCGTAATTTTAGCTCAACGCTAACTGGGCAAAGTGCCACGGACGGCGGACGGCGGACGGGGGACGGCGGACGGGGGACGGCGGACGGCGTACGGCGGACGGACGGATTTTTTTTTATTCGATTTTCTGAATCTACGTGTCTTGAAACGTAAACCAACAAATTTTGAGGGGGGGTTAAATTTTTTTTTTCTTTGGGCGATTCCAATGGTTCATTATCGAAGATAATAAACCAAAATCCGTCCGTCCGCCGTACGCCGTCCGCCGTCCGCCGTCCGCCGTCCGCGCCACTTTGCCCAGTTAGCGTTGAGTTAAAATTACGAAATTTTTTTTATGGGTTTCGACCAACCCCACAATGGTCCTCGAAACTTTTCATAACCCTAGGTCAAGGGGAAGGGGTTCAAAACGAATTTTGAAATTTTAAAAATTTCATATCTCGAAAAATTCATATAGAACGGTATGTTTTTTATTTCATATTTAGATAGAGTTTGTTCCGTAGAATTTTTTAAGACCATCCGCAGCTTCGTACGACCAGCCGTTCGTTCACAATGAGGGCTCAAAGATTGTGCCTCACAACACGATCGTGTATCAAAATGTTGAAATACAGGTCCATTTTCATACTAACAAGCTCTTTGGAACATCATATGGGTTAAGTGATGTCGAGTTTGTTGTTCTGAGGTGCGTTTCGTGCTACGGAAATGAAGGTAATTTCTAATGTTTGTTGGTAGGTACTTCTTTTATAGAAAAATTATTACCGACGTAGTATTAAAAACCCCAGAATTATATCGTATTAATTAATCATAATTAATAATAATTATTATTATTAATAAATACGAATTATTAATACCTAACAATAAATTATAATAATTTTCAGTAGGTACTTGATAAAATTGTTAATAATTAGTGATAATTGATAATAATAATTAATCTAACATTTAGGATCTAGACATTTAGACCTAGTGATCTAGACAGAAGGGTGATCTGTACAAAGAAGATAATGAACCGTTGTGTCAAGAATTTGCAGAGTTTTTTGGTTTATCATCTTCGATAATGAACCATTGGAATCGCCCAAAGGAAAAAAATTTTAACCCCCCCTCAAAATTTGTTGGTTTACGTTTCAAGATACGTAGATTCAGAAAATCGAATAAAAAAAAATCCGTCCGTACGCCGTCCGCGGCACTTTGCCCAGTTAGCGTTGAGTTAAAATTACGAAATTTGGTTTCTGGGTTTGGACCAGCCCCACAATGATCCTCGAAACTTTTCATAACCCTAGGTCAAAGGGAAGGGGTTCAAAACGAATTTTGAAATTTTGAAAATTCCATATCTCGAAAAATTCCCATCAAATGGTATGTTTTTTATTTCATATTTAGATAGAGTTTATTCCTAAGAATTTTTAAGACCATCCGCAGCTTTGTACGACCAGCCGTTCGTTCACAATGACGGCTCAAAGTTTGAGCCTGTCAACACGAATCAAACGGTTGAAAGTGATGTCGAGTTTTTTGTTCTGAAATACGTTTCGTGCTACGGAAATGAAGGTAATTTCGAATGTTTGTTGGTAGGTACTTCTTTTATAGAAAAATTATTACCGACATAGTATTAAAAACCTCAGAATTATATCGTATTAATTAATCATAATTAATAATAATTATTATTAATGAGTGTGTGGTTTTGTTGACCGTCAGTAACAATGATGTTGAGGGATGTCGAGGGTCGGTCAAATGATTTAGTCATTTAAGTCATTTGACCGACCCTCGACATCCCTCAACATCATTATTATTAATAATAAATACAAATGATTAATACCTAACAATAAATTATAATCATTTTCACTAGGTACTTGATAAAATTATTAATAATTAGTGATAATTCATAATAATAATTAATCTAACATTTAGGATCTAGACATTTAGTCCTAATGATCTAAACTGAAGGGTGATCTGTACAAAGAAGATAATGAACCGTTGTTTCTTATTATTTTTTGTAGGTTTGGTGATTTATACACGAGAAGGAAAACTGTAGTGTGTTATTATTATACTTTTTTTCCCCTTTTTATCGGCATTATACATTAAAACATTAGGTACGAAAGAAAATATTTACTATTTTCTTCATGCAATTCTTTTTTATAGACAGACATAGCCTCGTTTTCTTCTTGATTCGTTCAACGTAATACCTAGTAAAATGAATAACCTAAAAATCTAACAAAGAAATGCTGACAAGGAACTAGGTACTGTTTTGCTTGATAAGCAGTCAAAAAAGTTGCCAAACTGTACTACTCAGAATTATTTTCGGAATTTGCAACCACAGTATACTTACCTACCTAATCATGAAGCCGACATACTTGGATTGTTTGAAATGTAAGAAATTCGTTTCACGTATCTGTAAATGCACTAAAACGAAAATTGGACCAATACAATTTTGGCACTTTGGGCGATAGAACAATTGGCACGCCATGCCAGAGCCGTCATACGTTATTCCGAGTGGGTTGTTTGAAAAATAAGAAATTCGTTTCGCGTATCTGTAAATGCACTGAAACGAAAATTGGACCAGTAAAGCAGATTGCCACTCCTGGCGTGGGTGCATTGCTCATTGGGTGCAATAGTGTCTTATCTCCAAACTTGATGCTTCGGGGTAATTGAAAAAAAAACCCCATTTCAACTTTGAAATATTCCGCTACGAATTTAACGAAGCCGGTTTTTAAAGCTCAGAAATTAGACCTTTGAAAACTGTCTTCGTGAAATGCGGTTGGTGGCATTTCACTCCATTCTACACGTAGTTTACGCGAGATGTTTTTTGCATTTTCGAGCGGATCACCCTGTATAATATACAGGTGATATTATGCAGTTTGACGAAAAAAAACAAAAAAAAACTCGAGTTGTAGGTGGCTCCACCTTGCATTTGATATTTGATGCCCCTCAAAAGGAGCCGTGGCTCTCCTTGGTTTATTATTATGTTGTCAAATTGATTCTTAAAATAAACCTCGTGCGCACTATCATTATTCATACTGTATTTATGTTGGAAAAATTTGTAATAGAAACACTATAGGAAAATAATTTTCACTTACAACCCCCGTTGCTATAGTTTGACTGTAACGTTGATGGCTGTAACGTTGAACTCTCAATTTCCAGAACATTTTTGTAATTTATACTGCGAAGCTACACGGGATACCGTTCATACCTTTTCCGTGTACCTACCAATCGGAATGGGATCGATGGCTCTCCGAGGGAATCCGAAATATTGACGGTGAAGCGAAAATGCGCTCTTCACTGCCCTAAACGTTTGCGTGTAGGAGAAAAAAAACCATTCCAGGGGATTTCCAGAGAAATTGACCGAATCACCGGCGCCTTCCCGCCTCCCTCGACCATTCCGTGTGGCGCCCAACTAAAGAGTTAAAATCGTATAAAATGACTTTATGGGTGTCAAACTACTTGTGGAAAGAATTTAGAGGGAAGAAAATGAGTTGAAAGCTACAATCTGGACAATGCCAACTCTACAGTCTACTCATGACCCAATGAGCGAATTTTCAAAATAACATACTAATAACCTCCAGCCCATAATTTTTTGACTTGTTAACGTTTTGTACATTTTCTTCTTGGGTTATTGACCGTTTTTTTTTTTTTTTTTTTTTTTAATTTTTTTTTTTGGAGGGTTGAAGGAGATTCAGTCTCAACCTGACGAGTGGACTGGAAGAGATAGAGACTGGGACGAGGAGAAAATATCTACCAACCCCTGAAGATGGCTTAATAAAGCCGAAAGCTCGGAGACTAAGTTCCTTGTTTCACACTGAACCTCCTACAACCCTCATAATGAAAAACGGTCATTATTTTTTTGTTGGTTGCAACTTTTTCCGTGGGTTTGTAACCGTACGAACACACCTTTTGGCTGCAGTGACTCTTCTAAACTCGTCAGTTTGAACCATCCGATTTTCTGGCAAACGGTTTCAATATCCTCCCGCAATTAGCGTCTTGAATATTTTGACAAGATTCTAATCCTATGCAATCATGCCCTAGTTTCCTTTACCCTTCTTCCAGTAATGTGTTGTATTTTCGGTTTCTCTTATCTTCGATATGAACTTGTTACGGGTTTGAGTTGTGTGCCGCTTCCAAATGTGTCAGAAGTCAGTTCAGTGCATTAGTAAGTTTTTCAGTTTGAGCGCTCCATTTCGTTGTCCCATGTGTATGGTGCGGTGAAGTTTGTTAGAAAAGTTTTGTCCCCCTATACACACCTTTTCTCTGTGGGGTTCACCGAGTTGAAAAAAATACAAAAAGCTCACACCAAAATTACTAAATTTTACCTGATTGCCTCCTAAAATGCGGATTGTGAACATCATAGTACGAAAACTCGTACTTGTCGACATAATTGAAAATGCAGCATCAAACAACTGAATACGAGGCGGAAGCTATTAGGGGTGATTGATGCCCGTCATTATCTAATCCCGTCGGTTTTATTTATCTAATCTCGAGTGGATAAGTCGCGTAAATTATCTAATCTTCTCATCAAAAAGGTCCTATCATCCAGTTGCACCGGCGAAGAACCCGCAGGGCGTCATTTCGTCAAGCGAAGCAGGCTCACCAAAATTATGGTTCGAATCATCCGAGCCTTACTAAATGGTACCCCAGTCCCACTGGAGTTCTAGATCACAAACGTAACATCTGTTCTAGGCCTTATCTCGAGAAACTCAACAACATCCTAACATGGACTGTATAAAAATGGTGTTACACACAGTAAACCAGTATTTACAAATTTCACTTTCTCTCACCAATCAAAGGTACACATCAATTATTTAAACCCTGTACTGATAGAATGTGGGACTATATTGTCAGGTATCGGCTGATCAAAATCAGCTAAAGTTCTGAAGAAATTTTTTAGTGAACTTGGCCTCGAAATGTTTGGTTTTCAGTAGGAATGGGTAACGAACTACAAAACATCGATTACTGGCAATCGATTCATATTTTGACTAATTAACCACCACTGTCTCATTTTGAACGATTAACCACGAACTTTTTGAAGAAAGAAAATTCTAGAAAACAGACGTTGAGTATCTGCACTACAAGCAGATACATCCGAACATGGTGTTTTGTGTCTCAAGTAAAACAAAGTAATAATGAAAATTAAATAACTTCAATGCGTCATTGAGTAGGTATACTTCTAATTGCTTATCATAGTGTAAATGGGGCCGTTATAATGAAACCGAAGAGTCCTGATAATTGCCCGTTACTGTTTATTGGTAACGCTTTACAATTTTTTCCGTGTTACAAAATTTTTAGAAATCAGGCGTAGGAGCTCCTCAGCTGACCCGGGGCGTAGGTAGCGTCAAGTTAAAGTTCTAAGGAAGCTACATACCAAATTACAGCTTCGTACAGTGAATACAGTAGAAATTAGCTGCAGGAGCCATTCAGCTGATCCTGGGCCGATTCTGCTTAATGTGTAAGTCCTAAGGAGGCTACATAACTTAGAAATAAGCTGTTGGATCCACTCAGCTGATCCAGGGCCTGGGCAGCGTCCAGTTAAAATCCTAAAGACGCTAAATACCAAAATTAAAGCGTCGTAGAATGAATAGCATCGAACTTGCCCGTTGTTGCTCCAGATGATTTTTTAAATTCGTGGCATTCCCCATGGCAGCATTTCGCAAAGTTCTCTTTTTGTCAAAATGCTCCCAGATCGCACTTATTGGAGGTATTTTGGCACACTTTTTGGAGGCATTTTGGCACACTTTTTGGAGGCAACAACAGACGAACAAACAAGTCAAACAATGCACCAAGGTTAAGGTAGTAAACGTGAAAGACTGAAGTAGGTTATGTGTTCCGCTAGATTATATTTATAATATATACATACTCTTATTATGTTCTGAGGGAGTGGGGGCGGACCGAGAGCCAGAGTGATAGATAACTGATATCTGACAAGTGTTGCAACAATATAGAATCGAATGTGGAAAAGTTCAAATTTGTGAATACATACATGACAAAATCCACAGTCATGCAGCATGGCTATAAGAGCGAATTTTCGAAGAAATAATTGGTTTTATGTAAAATTTATTCATTAAAGAAGATGATGTCCATGAAGAACATTTCAAGTAACAACCACGTTTCTTCATCTTCAAACTGCTCCAGTTTGAGAGCGGAATAAGATATAGCAGTTCTGACTTAACCATCTTATACAGAGTGTAAATACCTTTAAAATGAGGTGTCACTTGACAGACCGTTTTATTCTTGGAATTTATGGGTGAACCCCCACTCCACAACCACCAAAACCCCCCACAGTTGTTGGAAATTTCATCGCCTAACACGATGGTGAAGTCAGAATTGCGATATCTCATTCCGTTATCAGATTTGAGAAGACTAACCATGAAGATCATATCAAGTAACAACCACGTTTCGTAATCTTCAAAGTGCTCCAGTTTGAGAACGGGATGAGATATCGCAATTCTGATTCCACCATCATGTTCAACATAAAAAACCTTTAAAATCAGGGGTCACTTGTCATAATGTTTCATTTTGGGAATTTATGAGGAATTCCCCCCCCCCCCCCCCTGCAAACTAAAAATAATAATAATCGCGATTAAAGCATCGATTACCAGATTAATCAAACGTAGCAAACATCGATTTAAAATATACCAAGTATTTGGGGAATTAATCGATTATTGCGAATTATTGGTACCATCCCTAGTTTTTAGGTCTATTTGATCAGGAGATTCAGGTGCAATTTCCAAATGACAATCAACGTCATGGATCCTATGTTTGTCCTAGCTGTAAATAACCTGTGAAATAAATAAGAATCTATCGAAAATGTTACTGATTTCTCCCTCGTAATATTTCGTCATTTCTCTTCCAGGATTGAAGACTCCGAATCGAGAAAAATGATCTGGGAAGAAATGAACCAGTATCTGCAAGATTTGACGTAAAAGGTGCGGCAGCAGTCCTGTGTGTCCGGGGGTTGATGTTCTAGGGTCCCTGGATCGTACAAAACAAAATAAAAAAATAAAAATTGAAAAAAAAATCGAAAAAGAAAATCCGTGACTGAACTCCTGAAAACTCAAAACTACGTCTGTGTAAGTACAAAAGAAATTCTGAATTTTTGGGGGTGGTTGACGTTAGTGGGGTCGGTCACAGTATAAAAATAACTCTTGCGTCGTAAAAATTGAATGAAAATCGAATTGTTAAATATCTTGTTATTAAATGTTTCTTAAACACAAATTATAATTATTTAATTTTACAAATTCTCTTAAAATAAATGTTGGATAAACGAAGAATCAGGTATTGATATTACCTGGTAAAATCCCAACGTGTATTTTTAAGGTTAGTTTTCGTGTAGTAGGTAATTTAGAAAAAATTAGTCCGCTTTCGGTCATAACCCTTTCATCTTTGTTGCTATATTAACTTTTTTCTCGAGAGATTTACGGGTAACTGACGGGGGGAAAACTACAAAACCCCGGCTGGTAAATTGTATGATGTTATCGGAAATATCGGAGGAAGGGGACGACATCGATGAGACCAGACATTTTTCCGAATTCGTTGACCCGTCGAACGCGCCCCCAGATGACTACCGGCCCCCAGCTCCGCCGCCCCCGAGTGGCGGCAAGAAATCGCCGCCGCCGACTGGATCCCCTTCGTCGGCCGAGCACCTCAAGACGTTCTCGGAGATCGACACGCTACTCTTGTACAATAAGAAGAGAGACGTCAAAACCATCATAAGGTGAGGATGGAGAACTTTCAGTGCTGTTAGAAAACCTCTGCTAATTCTTGACACCGTCACATTTTTTCTGCAGATCACCCTTCTGCCTAGATCACTAAATGAATGAATAATTATTATTATGAATTTTCATTAATTATTAATTATTATTATCAAGTACTTAGTGTTATTTACACGGCCCCACAAAAAAAGTGAAGTACGCCTTTTCTGCAATATAATATTTTGTTGTTGTTATACTATATAAAGTAGGTACCTATACACAAAAACTAAACGGTAATGCGAAAAAATAATTTATTAACAAATATTCAACACCTTAAAACTGGACAATTTGGGGAAAGAAAAAATATTGATTCCGTTATGCAATAGCAATCTAAGAGCACTTACATAGGAATTTCTTTTATAGCACTCGGTATTGACTTTGGGAAGGATTATCCGAGAACTATTGTAGTTATGGGTATTAAGTGAAGTAGATAAATGAATAGGGAACGCTACTAGTGTGTCGGAGAATAATTCGTTGATGAGGATAATAATTATCCTCATCAACGAATTATTCTCCGACACACTAGTAGCGTTTTGAATTATTCAAACCACGAAAATTTGTGCCTCATAAGACATGTAAAACGAGTAATTTCATACGAGAAAATTTTGGTTTAACTACCAGATCGAACTGAAGAATGGCGAATTTGAACTTTTCCCGCTCAAAGTGGTCGGACAGGTAGGGATGGGAACCGCAAACTCTAGTATCGATACTAACGGTATCGATACTCGTTTTTTTTCAATACCAGGTATCGATATATTGGTTAAAAAATATCGATACTGAACAATATTGAAAGTATTGAATCGAAGAATTCCCGGGTAACCCAAAGGTGCCCTTACTGACAAGGTAAAATGGAAAAACCGCGGGTTAAATTCAAAATGTATTTATTAATATGTATATTTTATCATACGTACATTTCACATGTAATAATATATTATGTGTATGATATAAGTAAAATAAATAAAATCTAAAATGATTTTTCCCCATAGACTAGTTTTAACAGTTCGGACGGCACCGACACATATATTATTACAAGTCATTTATTCAAAGTCAAATAAATATAATCTAAAATGAATTTTTTTCCCACAGACTAGTTTTAACAGATGCTCTGAGTTTGTGCAGGCTAGCCAACGGTAGCAGTTGGAGGTTGGAGGTTGTGAGGCGTTCTGAGCGGTACGCAGGAGTTAAGGAAGAAATTATTCGTGTTTTGTTCAATCGTACACAACACAGTAATTATAGAAGTATCCCGTGTTCAATACTCGATATTTTTCTAAAAAAGTATCGATACTCCCTAGTATTGCTTTTGAGCAGTATCGATACTAAATATTCGATGTATTGAATCAAAAGTATCGATACTTCAAAATATCGAGGCAGTATTGCCCAACCCTACGGACAGGGTTGTAGTTGATACAGCGGCTGATAGGGGCGCGCAAGGTTGGTTTTCATGCACCACTTTCGGGAGCCAATCAGAGAGCGGTTTACGGAGCCGGTCTAAGTACTGCTCTCAGATTGGCCTGGGAGGTAGATGACGTACATTGCTTCCTTGTTCCGGTCAATTCGACTTCAAACCTCCCCAGAAAAATAAGTACTTCCTTACTTAATAAACCTTTTTACCACTGGCTTAATTATTCTGAAGGTGAGTTCTTCTCTGAAACAAAATGAAAATGGTTCATTATCGAAGATAAAATCGCTGTCATTCCCTATTGACTGAATGCCTGAGGTATTATACCGGTATAATACAGATGAACACATGATTGAAAATTAAAAATTTGATTAATATTTTTAACTTTGAAGTGCTTGAACAGCCATGTGGTAGAATACGTAGAGTTTTTACACACTATATTTTACACAGTATATTTACAGTATATTTTGCATAATTTGGACTAGAATCCACTGCTCGAATTGTGTTAACCATTTTGTTTTTGACATTTTCATGTCTTTCATATGGCACATAACTCAAAAACCGTTACGAAAATTGTCCCAAATGAGTTTCTGACGATTTCCGCGTACAACCGAGTCGTTGCTAGGGGAATAGTACTTCGTCATTTGTCATCGGAGAAAAACCGTTCACTATTCGTTGGAAACCCTTCGAAAAGCTGAGATATGCGCATGACTTGATACGAAGTTGGTTTGCACACAACATGAAAATGTCTCAATGTGTTGCAGACTCGTATGCTAGCGTTTACTTTTTGGTTTATTATCTTCGATAATGAACCATTGGAATCGCCCAAAGAAAAAATTTTTTTAACCCCCCCCTCAAAATTTGTTGGTTTACGTTTCAAGATACGTAGATTCAGAAAATCGAATAAAAAAAAAACTCTGCAAATTCTTGACACAACGGTCCATTATCTTCTTTGTACAGATCACCCTTCTGTCTAGATCACTAGGTCTAAATGTCTAGATCCTAAATGTTAGATTAATTATTATTATCAATTATCACTAATTATTAACAATTTTATCAAGTACCTACTGAAAATTATTATAATTTATTGTTAGGTATTAATAATTCGTATTTATTAATAATAATAATTATTATTAATTATGATTAATTAATACGATATAATTCTGGGGTTTTTAATACTACGTCGGTAATAATTTTTCTATAAAAGAAGTACCTACCAACAAACATTCGAAATTACCTTCATTTCCGTAGCACGAAACGCACCTCAGAACAACAAACTCGACATCACTTAAGCCATATGATGTTCCAAAGAGCTTGTTAGTATGAAAATGGACCTGTATTTCAACAGTTTGATACACGATCGTGTTGTGAGGCACAATCTTTGAGCCCTCATTGTGAACGAACGGCTGGTCGTACGAAGCTGCGGATGGTCTTAAAAAATTCTACGGAACAAACTCTATCTAAATATGAAATAAAAACTCTGCAAATTCTTGACACAACGGTTCATTATCTTCTTTGTACAGATCACCCTTCTGTCTAGATCACTAGGTCTAAATGTCAAGATCCTAAATGTTAGATTAATTATTATCATCAATTATCACTAATTATTAACAATTTTATCAAGTACCTAGAGAAAATTATTATAATTTATTGTTAGGTATCAATAATTTGTATTCATTATAATAATTATTATTATTAATTATGATGAATTAATACGGTATAATTCTGGGGTTTTTAATACCTACTACGTCGGTAATAATTTTTCTATAAAAGAAGTACCTACCAACAAACATTCGAAATTACCTTCATTTCAGTAGCACGAAACGCACCTCAGAACAACAAACTCGACATCACATAAGCCATATGATGTTCCAAAGAGCTTGTTAGTATGAAAATGGATCTGTATTTCAACATTTTGAGTCATGATCGTGTTATGAGGCACCATCTTTGAGCCGTCATTGTGAACGAACGGCTGGTCGTACAAAGCTGCGGATGGTCTTAAAAAATTCTACGGAACAAAC